>CM077456.1:8939000-9539000 GCA_039654765.1 Mylopharyngodon piceus | reverse complement strand
CGCGCGAGCACATTCCCACCTCCCTGCGACAATCAAATGGACCGTTCTCACGACCTGATGGGAATCACAATTAGCAATTTAGCATAAAACTCTTTTTACAGTTGCAATCATTTCCTATTCAATCTTAGAATAACGGCATGTTCATAAATAATAGACATTCAATTTTTTGCATAACAGCTTATATACAGTGCAATAATGGATTCAAGGTAGCCTAGAGCGAAACTTATAGGCTACTAAATTTCATTTACTAAAATTCTTTTGCGGATTTTTAAAAATAAATGCATTTGATCAAAGTATATCTTTCCATTTTGAAAATACATAGCTTGTAGCTTTGCCAGCAAATTTTTTTTAGTAGCTTGCCCAAAACACCAGTGTGGATACTGTACTTCAGAATCACAGATTCTATGTCTTGAAAGTATGACCAAAATAAGAATTTTCACCGGAAAATGTCATCTGAAGAAGTAACATGTCTGCCACTTTTGTTCGGACCAACTTAGAAAAAAAGCATTAGCCTACAATAAATCGCGCTGCCAATGGTGATTAAATCTAACGACTGCTTAGCTCGGATCACGTCAAATCGTGCAAATTATTATTATTGTTATATTTTGTTCTCAAACTGTTAATGCTAACAACACAAGCATTGCGTGACTATGTGTATTTAGTGTGTATTAGCATTACCTGTAGATTTCAATTCCTGTAGCCACTCCGACGTCTTTTGCTTTTGACTACGGGTGAATCTCGAGTTGTCAATGATGATTGTCATTTGGACCTTTCTGGATTACAATCCGCCATCAAAATTATAAGTTTAATTATTGCAGATGATAATTTTTAACCAAAAAAAGTTTCGGACTGCAGCTTTAACTTTCCAAATCCTAGTTTAGAGATAAACGCTAAATACACCTCCCTAAGGCAAGGCTTGTACAAAGTCCATGAACATAGAAGAAAGGTTTGGAGACATGTCTCTGTGGACAAGTCCCTCAGGGATGGAGAGAGAAGATCAACCTGTCAGTCTGCACTTTCATGTCTCTTAGCACGTGTTATACTTTATCCCTGGATTTACCCTATCAATCAAACCCACATCATGGTTGACTTTTTAATGTTGTATTCATATTTAATGCAGTTATCACATTTACCTAATTTGCCAATAAACCAGTTTTATTGACTGCAATAAAGACAAAGCTTTTGAGACCGTTTAAGAAATGCCATGTCTGTAATTTGATACGCACACGCATTTTTTTTCCAGCACTTCAAATGTTATTTTTAATGTGATGAACACAAACATTATTTGTTCATCCTTTTGAGATTGTCCCCATTTCTAAAACCGAACGTTTCAAAATGTAGGAAATCCAACATTTGATAGAAAACACTTATTTAAAAATAAAAAAGACATTAATTATCACTATAACTAGCAGGTGGCGGCAGAGTAGCATTTATTTGCGCTTATATTAGCCATTTCCTGTAAAAGTTTTTCACTTAGTTTCGCTTTTGAATAAATATTAAACATTATAAAATAACTAGGTTTAAAAATACATTTTGTCAATGTGAAGTACTTACAAAATCTCATAAAAAACAATAACTTTTCTTGTGAATGAATTACACAGAAAGTGAGCACCGCACTTTCCCTTTATAATCACAGCAGCTGTCAGACAGTGCAGCGCAAGCTCAATGATTTCGGCACACTTGTGAAAACTCAATGAATCTAACTAAAATGCACAATAAATATTTATTTTTTGAAGCTTTTTTTTCACACGAAAGTGTGAAAACTGATGGTCGGTTTGAATTTAGCCGAGGAGGAACACTGAGGTACATCTTTATTTATTTATTTATTTTTTATTTATGTCGTCTTACGTTTGAATAACCAAATTAATGCTATGCCTGACTATTTTTTAAGTAACTATATTCTGATTATAAACTAAGTATTACACTATTGATGCTCAACACACCAGCAAGTGACATTTCACCGGAAGTTTTCCAGCTGGCTTATATTATTGCGGAAGTTCTAAAGAACGCTCCGTGCCTATAGTCAATTAGGCTCAAAAAAGTTTAAATTTTATGGCTCAATTTTACGTCATGTCCTTACAGCTAAGGAAATTAGATGAATGGGAATGCTAACAGAAAACTTTCTCCATGGAGAAATGGTCTCATAGTCCTACTTGTGTAAAATACTAGGTGACATGCATGCAAACGAACCGAGTGGCATCACTCTCTATAATATAAATCATATTAGAGGACACGTCTTAATAATTAATAGAATCTTTAAAGACAGAACCTGTTACATTATCGATGACACTAACAAAATTAGTTTGATTCACACTAATGGTAAATAGTACTAGGATTCTCATTCATCATTCTGTGTCACCACCAGAGAAGAAAGATGGTAATTTTGTGTCAGAGAGAAAGATGCCCGTTCCACCCTGGTAAACATCCCAGTCATAATGCCAAGAAGTTTCATAGACAAAGGCTTTAATGAAAAAATCCATATTTCCATGTTTCCATATAAAAATGTACATCAGCATAATATTTATAGCTTCAACATAGCAGGCAGTAAAAAATAGTTTACAATGAAAATATTCAGAGCATTCAAATGCATACCTCTTATAAATTCAGACTTAAAGACATTCCTTTAAATGATCGCTTTACTATGGTTTCTATTTTTGGCTGATCGATTCAGTTCATGTTACTCGCTACTTTGAATTGTGACCAAACTCAAATGAAAGTGTTCTGGTGCATGTCACAAACTGAACACCATATTAATGGAAGACTTATTAATTTAATGCTATGCTCACTTCTACCGTTGTGTTCTCTGAAACGCAATAAAACAAACTCATTGCATCAGAATGGAATCTAAAACGTCATGTTTTTAAGTCTGACATATCCACTTCACAGTGAACTCAAAAAATTTCAAGACACCCAACAACTGCACAAACAGACTCGTATGTGACATCAATCTTGTGGTTCACTCACTCACTCTTCTTTCTTTCTTTTGCCCGTTTGAAAAGATTGAACATTTGATCTGCATTCTTGCATGAGAGGCTTACGCTTTGGGCCTGTTTTCAGGGCTAGTCACACTCTTTGAACAAAGCACAGAAGTAATCAAGTAAGAAATAGTACAGAATCACTGCAGATAGGTTATGTATGCGGCAGTTCATTGAATTAAGCACTGAGCAAAGCAGTGAGAAATAAGAAAGGAGAAAATGGGGCACAAATTTAGATTCACACAAGTAAACACAGACTAGAAATTACATAACAGGGGTTTTAGGCCACGCAACCAAGACATTGTCTCGCCTTAAGCCATTGTAAGCATCACAGTTTCATTACTGATGTGTTGTTCTTTAGAAATGGGTTTGCCACTATCATCGGATTCAGAATCAAACCGTCCCGTTTACATTACACCAATGGCTTCACTCCAGTTCCAATGCAAGCATGTCCACAAAAGTAAACTTTGTATGAGCATCACAGTGTTATACACAAGCATAGGAACTAAACCTTCATGCTTTAAAACTAATGTGTTAATAAAAAAGACAGAGAGCAGCTTTGCATACATAGTACCTTAACTGTAATTTCCCATGTGGTAAAGCAGATTGCTCATCTTAGTGCCCTTTTGAAAATGTTCACCGTACACAGCTATTTATCCTAAATATCTCACTTAGATTTTTAGTCTTTGAGACGACCCTAAGGAATCAAATGCAGTAGGCTACTATGTTTACTACTACTGTAATACCACTGCACTTCCCTATTTTGTTTCACATATTTGGGCTCATAAATGGATTTGACTATTTGCATTAACTCATTATCAATAGATTTGTACTGCTTTGTGTTGCGGATGACATAATTTTTCTTTTTTTTTCATTTTCTTTAAGAGCTCACAACAGAGATACTAAACAGACAACAATGAACTAAGCCTCCTAGATTACTTTGTTTAAAAACACTGCCTTAAATTATTATCTACGAAATATTAGGTAGTCTCGTTATTGTAATTTACTGTTTAGGTTTGTACTAATTGCATTAGACGAACCACTGAAAATTGACATTACCTTTTATGTTGTGTAAGCTGCTTATAAAGATTTACTGCTGGCAATACGTACCACAAATGGTCACAAGTGGACACATTAAAATATATTTAGCACTTTGAAATAACTCTCATATTTTATGAACCTGTGGGTTTCGGATTGTAAAAGCTAACATTTTTAAGCTTTGATATGACATACAATCCATGGCAGTCTAATTCTTGTCTAATTTTGTTTCAACAAAGCTGATGAGCACTTGCATAACAATCTCACAGTCTTCAATGAGTGCTTATTAGCTTAAACACAAAAGCAATAAATGCCAACAAAATTACCAAACATAAAGAACAGAATATAATTTTAAACAGTTAGCCTACTCTGCATTGTCAAGTATTATTTCCTAATCGTAAACGCCAAATCAGATCACTGACAATAAGCCTTTATTTGTTTAAAATCTTTTACAGCTTGCCCTCCCACTTATTATTATTATGGTTTTACTGTAAAAACAACACTGTAGAGTTAATACAGATACAGAAGTGAACAACTATGAGCTCACTATAAAAAGAGAAAGAAATCCACAGAAACTGCCTTCTCATTGTTGGCTTATACAACACAAGACATGAACGTTTTGGGCTCGTTTTGTGAATTGAGGTCACAAATTATGTAGCAACTGTGAAGAGCTTGTTATACCGGGACACCTGCACATTTAACATGGTAAAACTGATGTCTAAGATGGCAGATTTATGTATTTAGTCAGGTGATTTTAAGTGATTTGCTCCAACCTAGTCTCATGGAAAGACGTTTTCGCGAGTCGCAAAAATACGTACCAATACGTACATATCACTGCAGTTTCCAACAGAAATGAACACTAGAGGCAGTAAAACAGCAAGCGTTTTTAATCGTTTTCATACACAGTTACGATTACAGGGTCAGATTATGGATTAATAAAGACTTGTTTTTACGTCTCCTTGCACAATATTATGTTATGACTTCAAAACGCTTTTTATCAAAGTGCACGATTTGTAAACGAATATGTTTTGGACTTTGCATCGCATAACCAGCTCCATATGTTTCGCTTTTCTGCTATAACAAGATTGCTCGATAGCTCAGCTGATACGGAGTTGTACTTGAACGAGGAAGCTTTGGGTACAAATCCCGTGAAAAACGAGTCACGGTAAAAGAAACCAAACTGGCACGATTACGGATGCTTTTCATGTCACATTTGCTTTTGTTAACACTATAGGGTAGGTTTGGGTGTTTTTTTTTCTTTCTTTCAAGCATTTTTTTTTTTTTAAAAAAAGAAAAAAAAGGTAGGTTTAGGTGTAGTGTTGGTGGTATGTTATTTTAAAACGTAATGGAAATTTCAAATCAGAACTGCGGTGATTCGTATAAAAACTAACGTCATAAAAACGTACCATATTCACGTTTATCTGTTTAGGCAAAAAAAAATGAACACGCTTTTCAGTGGACATTTTACATTGAAACTGCAGTGATATGTAGGCCCTACGGTGGCCCAGTAGTGCAAAACACAACGAAATTAAAAAAGCAAACATAAGTTCACAACACAACAGAAACAAGCCACAATACAACGAAATCAAGCCACAACATAACGGAAATGCTCCCGACCACTAGGGGGCTCTCAGAGCTCGGTAAAGTTAGTTTTCCTTGATGATGAAGGGAACATCTGCCAATTCCACCAAGTGGTTAAAACGTATAATTTGTATTCGTTACAATGACTTTGTTTAACATTTAAAAACAGACATGTTCAAATTCTAAAGCTTGTTAGTTCCTGTTGGTAAGACTGACAAGCTTTGGAATTTGAACATGTCTGTTTTTAAACGTTAAAAATAATTTTAATGAATACAAATTATACGTTTTAACCACTTGGTGGAATTGGCAGACGTTCCCTTCATCATGCGCCGTGGTAGCGCGTCAAATCATTCACAGATATAAATATGAAGCTATTGTGCACGTAGGTGATTTTGAATTAATATTTCATGTCGAAATACAGTGGTTACATACTGTCGAAACTAATCGTGGTATTGATATCACTGCCGACTCTATAGAACATTGGCAAGGAAAACTAACTTTACCGAGGTCTGAGAGCCCCCTAGTGGTCGGGAGCATTTCCGTTGTGTTGTGGCTTTATTCCGTTGCGTTGTGGCTCGATTTCGTTGTGTTGTGAACTTATGTTTGCTTTTTTAATTTCGTTGTGTTGTGCACTACTGGGCCACCGTACCTACGTATTGGTACGTATTTTGCGACTCGCGAAAACGTTCCCACAGGTACGTTTTTCTAATGAGACTAGGCTCATTTTAGTATAGCCTGGCTAAAAACGAACCAGAGATGGTTAAGTAAATGTCATTGCTATGACCAGGATCCAAAGTTAACTTCTTACTACACTTGCCAATCGCATTGAGAAAATTTACCAGCCATAAATATGTAATGAAATTAATTTCAAATTATATATATATATATATATATATAAAACAGCAATTTTTGCCCCAACGACAAAAGAATTAGCATTATTTTATTCTAAATGTGTTGCAATCAGTGCAGGTCATTGTACAGTCTCGCACTGAAACATGTCTGGTTGCAAATATACATAGTTTAATCATTCTTTTTTCCCCCTCATATTTTCATTTGGTGACTTAATGTGAAGAATATTTCATAAGTAAAACAATATACAGTCAAACCAAAAATTATTCAGACATTTTTGATATTTTTTACTAGTGGGTGCAGGACACTATAGTTCATTTATGTAAGTGAGGATAGCAAAATAAAGTAAACTGTGACATATTATACCCAAAAATTCTTCATACAGTGGACTACCAGTAAAATTGATAAAAATTTGGAACTAAAAATTATTCAGACACTTTGACCTGACCATGTTTTGCTTAAGTGTTATCTGACATAATTAAGATTAATTTTTTCTGACACAGTTTAACTCTGAGATCTTGTCATATTTTATTACCATTTTTTTTAAACTATAGTGAATAAACTGTATTAATGAATGAAATGTTCAAGGTGTCTAAATAAATTTTGGTTTGACTGTATATTATGTACATGTACTTTGTTGCAGTAACAGATTTTTACTTGCCATTTTTACTTGTATTCGCAAGAAGAAGAATATTGATATAGACCCTTTCCCAAGCTTAAGGTCAGAATTGTATCGTGGAAACATTTCTCAAAAAAGACAATTAGAATGTAAATTAAAAATGTTAATTTTACACCCTGGCAGAGGCTAAAAAGGATGCACCAGAGGGGAAACAACAACAACATACAGTTTTGCACATTTTTTGGCACATTATTGCTCTGTAGTTCGAGTGACCTGATCATGGAAAAGACTACATGCTGGTGTGTGCTAAAAAGCTGACTGATATCCAGTGTTTTATCATCACCTTGAATTCACAATATCATCTGAAAGATGTTTGTTCTGTATCAAAATGCTCCCGCTGTGTATTGTGGTGACTTTCTGTCCTTGGCAATGTAAAATACAGTTGAAAATTACACACAACAAAAAGCCAAAGAAGATCTACACTGTTATCTGTATTCTAAATAGCAAACCCCATGATAAAACATTGACTAATTAGGACAAACATTTATAATCAAAATAATACCTCAGTGTGTAGTCACCTGTGTGTAAGAATATGCATGTTATTAAATTAAATCTGTTCAAATGTGCTTTTTTACATAATATATCTCCTGATTAAAGAATCAGAAGTTGACCTGAAAGTTTTGAAGAGTGAAATGAGCTATATATATATATATTAACACAATATTAGACATGTTTTGAGTGGGCTATTCCTACTTCACAGAGCGGTAAAACAGTTGTTGTTTGACCTCTGACATTACATTTGCAGAAACTGGGTGCAGAAAAATGCGTACCCTGTAATGGAAATGATTAATACTTAATTTGTATAAGTTAAGCAATGATTCACAGTCTTAGCTCCTGAAATCTAAAATTATTTGAGCCCAAAAGTGCATATTTGATTTATGGCCCTCAGAATCTGTAGCTGCATGCCTGAAGTCTGTGGTTTCATTGAAAACGGTGGTGACTTTGTGTTGACTTTGATTTGTGGGCCACTTTGAAGTTAAATAAAGCAGATAATAAGAATGTCAACTAAGTGATTTATGGCCTGATCCAAGAACATGCATCACAACAAAAAGAACAGTATGCAGATTTTCATCTACACAGCCTTAACTCTAGAGATTTGACCAGCAGTTTAGTAGATGTAATATACACGCAGTTGGGTTACATAATTGGAACTTAATTAAGTGTCCTGAATTGTCCACATAGTTATTTGGCGTTTTAATAGCTTTATGCACATTTAGCAAAGTTCCTACAAACTCTCTATACCTATGACTATATAATCTTGCATTATAATTAAAATTTCTAATTAAGATTCAGTTCTGGCCACCTATAAAGACATGGATTATGTCGGGAAGCCACACAGTCAGGAGAGATGTTGTCTCCTGCAAAATTACATTGACGTTTTCATATAAGCTATATAATTAACAACGAAAGATCAAACATATTGTAGTGTGACAGACTTGTGAGGATGCAAATAACTTTCCATGTGTTATTACTGGCCTACTGAGTTTAGAATTTATTTTATTTTATTCCTTTTTTTGTTCTTTATTGCTTTTTATAATAACATGACCTTGATTTAAAAAAATGTTTTCACCTCTTATTTCTTTAAAAAATTAGAAAATTCTATACATTTATTTTACAATTCATCATTTTCCCCACTGGCTTTAAGCACACCAGAAAATAATAATAATAATAAAAAACTGTAAAACAAATTTCTGAAGATGGTATCAAGTATGCATTAAAACAAAGAGTCCCCTCCAGCAACTACAGCTCTCAAAAAGTCAGGAAAAAAAATTACACACACTAACCAAATACATGCATACATACAATACATGCATACACAGTCATTTTGGGAAGTATATGATTTTTCATCATTTTCATTATGCATCTCTTGTCTTCGTATATTTAATTTTCATGCCCTCTTCCAACACAAATTATATAGCTCTTACAAAATATGGGGATGCCATTGATGTTAGACACTAAGTACATAAAAGTTTCACTGACTAATATTTATGAAACCTGCTGGGTTTGGAATGTTGCATCTAACACGCAGGTGCCCAATACCTGTGACATTTAAACAGTCAATGAAAACATAAGATCATCACTGTACATTAAGCATTTTCTAGTGACTTTAGTTTCTAGTGGACTTTTCTTATGCTTCTATAGCAAACTTTTGGTCCATGTATCTTAACCTCTCAATTAAACTAGAAACCTTCCCCAACGAGAGAGGCCTTCTGCCTTTGGAATGATACAATGAATCCAGTTGTTTGACTGGATCAATAAGGCTCTGGCTACCACATGCGTTTTGCACAGTTTGATGATTATGAAATGTGTACAATAAACACAGCAGGACAAAAGCTAGCAGTATTTTTAACAATTTTTTTTGGGTTAAATTCCACATTTTTTGGCAGGCAGTCTATCTTGAGGCATACATTGCAGTGACCTACTGTTGAATCAATTTGAATCTAAATCTGAACCAATGGAAAGGGCGAGAACAGTTTGTTGTAGTATGAGATAAGGATATAATTACTTTGATTACACCTTTACACTGTTGATTAGGACAATCAGACTTTGATGAAATATTTATACTAAATATTTTTAATCTGCGATTATTGGAACATTAACCAAGAGCCTTCCGGGATGCAGGTGGCGGGGGAAATGAGTTGCAAAAGGCAAACAGCTGCTGAATTTTGCCTCCATAAACTTTCAAATTAAAAGGATAGTTCACCCAACAATGAACCTTCTGTCATCATTTACTCACCCTCATGTCGTTCCAAACCTCTATGAATTTCTTTTATCGGTGGAACACATTGAACAGCCTGTTGTTTTGGACTCCATTGACTTTCATTGTATGGACAAAAACATACTTCAAAATATCCTCTTTTGTGTTCTGCAGAAGAAAGAAAGCCATACAGATTTGGAGCGACATGAGAGTTAATGATGACAGAATTTTCATTTTTTTGGTGAACTACCCCTTTAATGTTTAAATTTTCTACATTACCTTTTGTGTTGCTTCTTAAAGGGTTAGTTCACCCAAAAATGAAAATTCTGTCATTAATTACTCACCCTCATGTCGTTCCAAACCCGTAAGACCTTCGTTCATCTTCAGAACACAAATTAAGGTATTTTTGATGAAATCCGAGAGGAATATGACTCGTCCATAGACAGCCATTTAACCACCACTTTCAAGGTCCAGAAAGGTACTAAAGACATCGTTAAAACAGTCGACGTGACTGCAGTGGTTCAACCTTAATTTTATGAAGTGACAAGAATACTTTTTGTGCACAAAACAAAAATAACGACTTTATTCAACAATATCTTCTCTTCTGTCTTATTCTCATACGCTGTTTACATTCAGCGCTTCCAGGTTCTACGTCAGAATGCCGACTCATTATTGGCTGGCTTCTGCGTCAACATCACACTAATGCATCGTGCTGCTCATGTGAACAGCCTCTGCCAATACTGAGCTATAACCTGGAAGCGCTGAATGCAAACAGCGTATGAGAATGACACAGAAGAGAAGATATTGTTGAATAAAGTCATTATTTTTGTTTTGTTTTTGCGCACGAAAAGTACTCTCATCGCTTCATAAAATTAAGGTTGAACCACTGCAGTCACGTCAACTGTTTTAACGATGTCTTTAGTACCTTTCTGGACCTTGACAGTGGTTGTTAATTTGCTGTATGGCCGAGTCTTATTCCTCTCGGATTTCATCAAAAATACCTTAAATTGTGTTCCGAAGATGAACAAAGGTCTTACAGGTGTGGAACGACATGAGCGTGAATAATTAATGACAGAATTTTCATTTTTGGGTGAACTAACCCTTTTAATGCCATGAGGTTTGACTAGTGCTGTATGTCCAATAACTGTGTTTGTGACATGTAAAAATTACTCATAGATCAAAACTGCTGACTACTTTGCTAATACATAACATTGCCTGATGCGATGCCTAATATTCCTGTAGACAAGAGAACCGATACCATACAGACATACTCATTTCCACCAGAATGTACCTTGATACCTTTATATTGATTTGTGCAAGGTTTTTCTTCAACGTGAACACAGTGTATATCATCTGCACTGCTCATCTCTGCAAACACACACAAATACAGACAAAACACATGCTACACTTAAAAACAATATCTACCCTTATGATTTGTCACATACTGTATCTTTTTAGATGACAGCCATCAGTGAATCTGGAAAACTTTCTAATCTCTTTGTCATTGCTCAGTTTAACTACACGGACAGGTGACCATATTTGTCGTTAATGTAACAAACAAACACACAAGCAAGTAAATAAACAGACCATACCAATGCAGCTATAAGACATGCTACAAGTCTCTTTTCTCATGAATGAGCCGCTTGGGTGTTTTGGAAAATCTTTTTTAAATGGCATATGCAGTTAAATATTATGCAAAACATTTTAGTGATTCATGTTGGCGGTCTCTACACACTCTACACCTTCAGACGTGGTTTGTTTACTCGGAAGAGTAAAACAAATTACAGTCTGAATAACAGCTAAATGTCAAATTTGACAAATGTACTTTCACTGAACATTTAAAGGAGAAAAACACCTTTTCCAATCCTTAATAATTCATTCTATTGACCATTAATGCTTTGCTCGGAGGATATTTTCCAGGTATAAGGTGGGACCTCTCGGGGGGTAACTGCTACCAGAGAAATTGCAAACACGCTGTTAGATTTGCTACAGGACATTTGTGATAAATGCATGCCAAGTGTTATTTGTAGGAGAGTGTTGCATAATTTGATGGAAGCTGAAAACTGCTACTTCCGTTTGCTACTATTTTTCACATAGTTATTTTTTAAACAGAGTTGGTCTTGATTAATTTTGTAAGCACAAGGCTGGAGGAACGTGAGGTGCATAACAGTTTAAAAAACAAGGAATGATCAAAAAGATTCATGTTGGTGCTAAATAAGAGCAAATGTACTTGGTTATGATTTCTGCTCTTACAAAACAAACAAATACCCTTGGGAATACCACTAGAGATCCAACCTGCTAAGATTCATGCTAACATTTTTGGAGGCCTTCAGTTTAGGTCTTCTGAATTTGTTAATGTACACAGACAACCTTTTTGCGCAAACCTTTCATGTTAACGGCTAACGTAAGCTAGCAGCTGCAGATGTTATACACTGTTCTGGACGAAGGGTGCACAAAAAATGAGTGAGAAGGTTTTTTTTACTCTGGACAGCATTGTTGTTGATTGCTGTGGTTGCAAGTGTCACCCCAGGAGCAAGAGTGCCGGACTCGGCCACCTCTGGACCTGTGAAGTGCTGCCTGATGTCGCCCCCTTGTGGACAGGAGCTGATTTCTTATCACTTACGCTCACACACGTCTTTCAATCAAACACTGGTGACATGATCTGGGTTTTCCCTGACTTCAATGCACTCGATTTCCTCTCTCTCCCTCTCCCGCTCCCTCTCTCTTTCCCGCTCTTTCCGTTTGGCTCGTTTCTTTTTCTTGTGCCGCTTCTTAGAGGGCGGGAAGAATGTCAAAAACACCGGTAGGATGACAAAACAGTGCAGAACTGTGCAGCCGGCTGTGAGAAGGGAACACTTGAACAGTGTGTAGGTCAGGTTAGAAGGCACAACGAGAAGAGGCATTATCCCAATTACAAAACACGAAGTGTTCTGCAAAATGGCGGCCCCATGCTCCTCTAAAGAGATCTTGATGCACTGAGTCCGCGTATGCTCAGTGGCCAGTACGAATGTGTAGAGGTGGGGGGCACAGTGATCCATGGCAAAATTGAGAGTATAAATAAGGCACAGGATAGAGATGCTGTCCATGTCTACATTCCAAAGCGTCATGAGACCCAAGACGCCCAGTTCCACTGAGGTGACGGTCAAGATCAACCAGAAGTTCCCCAGTGGGTTAATGACCAGGAAGAAGGTGAGGATGAGAATAGTGAGCACGCTGAAACCCGATGTCAGGATGGGGGAGATGATGGAGGAACTGTAGCGGTCCATAAACACGAAGGTTGGGTTGAAAACGATGAACTTGATACTGTTGATAAGGGAGAGAGGTCGAAGTCTCTCCAGCAACTCCACGACCTCCTCCCTGGTCTTCTCGGTCGTCCTGGCCACCAAGTACATCTTGGACGCGATGATGTCGTACTCATCTCCGTTTTTAGAGAAAATTATGTCATCCACAAAGTGTTGATATTCTGGGCTCCTCAGAAAAGAAGTCTTGAGGATGTTAATGAAATCACTTTTGGTTGATGCGCTGACATTAATGACTCTCAGATAGTGAAAGTAATTATCGATCCATGAAATCTTATTAAAACCCTGGCCCAATGTCTTGAGGTGCTCCTGCACTGTGGAGTTCCAATACTCAATGGGTTCATAGATGTAAAACCCAATCACCGGACTGTAGTTGCTGAAGTATTTCTGTTGAGTCAGGGCGAACGACACACTGGGCGAATTACTCGCTAGCAGATTAATTATGTTGGAGCCATCACTGATTTGTAAACATCCCATGAATGAAAAGGAGGCGTAAATCAGGTAGAGGATAACCACAAAAGGCTTGACATAGGTGTTGGTAATCCATTCTGTGTAATGCTCCCTCAGGAAGTGCTGAATGAAGTGGTTCTGGTACGGCACACTGTCGTGGTGCGTAGATAGGTCGTGACCGTCGCTCATCATGGTCTTAAACCAAGTGGGCTGGCGGTCCAGATACTCCACAGAGGGGATCTTGCAGCAGAAGACGCTGTGATAGCGGTTTTGCTCCAGCTGTCCGGCAAACACCAGGCAGGAGCCATAGAATGAGAACACGTAGAAGTAGTTCACCAGGATTGCTACACACATGCTCTGGCAAAAGACCTTCACGGATTCAATGTTGGTGAAAGGACTGGCACCCATGCCGAAGGTGATAATATAGAGCGAGCTGGTCATGGTGTAACACACCATCACGTCAGCGAACGCATCTGCCACCCTCTCCTTGAAGGGCAAACTCTCTCTGGTTCTTCTCCAGCCTGCCAGAAGCTCAAACACACCCTTTGTTCCATGTCCTGAAAAAAAGAGAAGCAGTTTATAGTTTGATGCATGGGAAATTCACAGAGAAACTTGATTACACAGCATGAGCGATGTCAGCATTAATATTAATCTACAAAAATATAAAACATGTGTAGTGAAAGACTGATATATCAGCCAGGGTGATTAATTGCCCATTTTCAGATTATTGGCATTGGGTGAAAACTGTGCCCACTTGGCTGATTAACAGAAGTGATAGTTGTGTCAGTTCCAAAATCCAATAACAGCCAAGTGTCAGTAGATAATACACAATTTTTTCAGTGAATTTTAATAATTTAATTTATATAATATGCAAATTCTTATAATATTTAAATTAATTAAAATAACTAATTTAAAGGTTGGCCCACAATGTTTATGCCAGCCATGCCATATAACAAAAAGGGGGAAAGATAGGAAAAACCACTTTGTTTCAACATTTTTTGTTGTTGTTGTTTTTGTTGTATTACTGCATTAAAATGTACAGAATATGTAGTGAATTAAAGTAAATTTAATTAACAATATTGAAATTTTGATTTAGTTGGACATAATGCAGCATTTACTTTAGGCCCACATCCCTCAAACAAGTTTAATTTTTGTCCCTTCACATTAAATTGTTTGGGCACTTCTGATTACTAGTGAAAACGCTTCTATTTTGTATTTTTCTTCATTAATAAAAATCATTACAAATGACATAACACAACAATTTGAGCAAAATGTTGCCATAAATCTATCGACAGTAAACAAACAGAATCTTCACTATTTCTTACTCCTTTTTTTAATGTTTTCTCATGTTTTTAAAATTAAAACATTTAAATCTTTTTTTTAAATCTAAAATCTAAAATGTATATTTTATATTAGAATTTGAATCTCAGGTTTTCAATATGCCCTCAGACTTTTGGACCCCACTGTATCAGCATTTTTTTTTCAGCCATTGGCTAGATATTGGCATGGTCATCGGCCATTGAAAAACTCATAATGGTCAACCACTAAACGTGAGTTATGGAATAATAAGCCTTTCATGATAGTTTTAAGATGAGCAGTAATTCAATTACTCTTCTACCATCCACCTATGGGATCACTCAAGCTCATATATCAGATCTAGTGTGTGTGCACACTGTCACCTTTGAACATATTAATACATTTGACTTTCATCCATCCACTAAATATTTCACTCAGCATCAAGGACATCACGGCTTGTCTATACGCACTCTGTCCCTGTCAAGAATGTGTCACAAAAACTACTCTCTTACCTCTTTCTCCAAAATCATAAATTTTCATTGAACTGACAGACACGGAGAAAAACCTAATTAACCATAAAGGATTACGCCAATGTAATGAGTCAGATGGACTGGCTTTCCTTGCTTTTAGTTTTATTAAGGGGCAGAACAAGTCCATTAGTCTGTGAATTCATCTGCAAGATGTGGAGGTTACATGGTGGGCTGGTGGTAACCTGGTAGCTGCATGTTCAATAATATGTACTCAAAGAAGGGGTATTGACATCCAGGCATGATAACCGCAAAGATAAACCGCAAGTGGTGCTCAAGCACCTGCCCTTTTGGTCTTGGATTAGTGCATTTTTTGCAAGACATATTTTATTTATATATTTTAGTTTTTATTTAAATTTGATCATTCACTGGTGACAGCCAGGTAACAATAGCGTGTTAACCCTAAGCTTTGGCATTGCTTGTCACTGCTGTCAAATTAGACTACTATTAAAATATCTACATAGAGCCAGCCTAACTAGGCAATAGCCCTAACAACAATTGAGTCTGGCGTTGGCGTAAAATAGCGTTGTGCTAAAAGTGCGGTTTTCCCGAATATCAGCACGATTGCAAATGTAAGATTCATTTTAATACAACAGTTCAATAAACAATAAGCTGATATTAATTTAAATTTTTAAACACAATAATGTACATTTTGACCATTTTTGCTCTATTTCACGAATGAAAATAGTTCAGAACAAAGCAAAACAGTAGCGTCTCCCTGCAACACAGAGTGGTGTTTCATTCATGAATCAGCTGGTTTGAACAAATCAGTGAATGAACGATACTTTGACTCACTTATTAAGACTTTCATTTTTTCATTTCATATTTCTATGTTCAAAATTTTACTTTAAACACTAATTTCATTATTATTCATTATTCATGCAACTGTAATTACAATGTAAATGCAAATAATTATAGTATAATAATAGTAATATAGCAATTTTTGTAATTTTTATAGTAATTATGAGATGCTGACATCACAATCTTGCTTTTTATCATTAAGTACACTTAAGCTAGACACTTAGCCTCAGGTTGCTCTGAAAGGGCTGTCCCTGCAATAATGGGAAGCTGCTCTGAATAAAAAGCAGCTGCTAAATGGCAATTAAAACCTAAACTGCTAAACACAAAGTTTGGTAGAAATGAAACATTCAGACATCTGAGTGTGAACACGGGTCACTACTTGCCAAATTATATAAATCAGCAAAACAACTGTACGAGGAATTTAATTTGTGATTAGTTGCGGACCCTGCCATCTCATAAAAACCCATCACTGCTTCAGCAATTGTTCTGCATTCTCCAATTAAGAAGATTAATTAGATTCATGAAGTGAGTGCCATTTATTATTTTCAAAATCTGCAAAGAACTGTAAGACTGCCAATTCATGAGAAACAAATTTTCACTTTATCCTTGCTAAATGGAAATGGAATCTCACTCTTTTGGCTGATGGAGGGTAATTCATTTAGTCCAGTGATTCCCAACCAGGAAAGTTATACTTTAAAAAAACAAAAACAAAAAATATTTTAAAAAGTATTTAAAAAAAAAAAAAAAAAAAAAGCCATTTTTTTTCTGATCCTTCTTAGGGAAGAAAATAAAATTTAAAATTGGACAACCACAGAATCAAAACATAAAATGTTCATAATGATAATATTGTTCAATATATACAAAATAATATACAAGTAAAATTTCTGTACATTTTGTAAAATATACTTCTCGAATTGCATCAGAATACACAGGAAATGCAAACACTGAACTCCACAATGTTTTCTGTGAAAATAAGCATGACTTTCCACATTATTTTTTAAATAATATTGCATATGAATTAGAATATTTTGCCACTGGCCTGTCCTTTGACTGTCTTCTCATTAAAGTTTGTAAAAAATGAGGTTCACTTGTAGGATATTTCATTAATGTTGGTGTGAGTTAAAAATACATCTCTGGTTTGGTGCCAGTGAAGTGGTACTTGAGCCTTACTGATGAGCTGTAAGACTAAAAAAAGGTTGGGAAGCACTTATTATAACATTCTTCATTATTATTAACTGGCATTTTAATGATTTGTTAAATATTTGAACAACAAAAACACAAAGATGATAGTTTTACTTAGGTATTAGCATTCCACTGTTCTGAGTTTGGATGTCATCACCTTCCAGATGCTAACTCATTTAACATGATGCAAGAGGGATTTCCTTATGTAGGACAAATGAGACGTACTGGAATGGTAATTCTTAATGGAATACAAAACTCCTTCTTATCAGAATGACATGGCGATTTCTTTAATGTGGGCCGTGAATGAATCACCACAATATAAATGGAGTGCCATCAAGCTGCTGGTCAAGGGCAGAAAGAAAATGTGCTCAGTTCTAAAAGTCTCTAATGAAACAGGACAAAGAGACAAAACATGAATAAACAACTGCACGTCTGCCTAGATCAGTGTTTCTGAGCCTTTTTTGCAGCTTTATAACAACCCCATCAGAGAATACCACCTTCATTTACACCAAACCAGGAAAAAAATACTGTACTAGATATCATCTAGCATTAACATTTCTATTATTCAAATGGCCATTATTATAATGACCCACTTCTTAAAAAGTAAAAGAAAAGTGTTAAGCTGTTAATTACAAAGAAAAAAGATAAAGGCCCGGTTTTACAGACAGGGCTTAGATTAAGCCAGGATTAGGCCTTAGTTTAATTAGGACATTTAAGTAGCTTTTATAAACATGCCTTAGAAAAAACATTACTGATGTGCATCTTGAGAAAGTGTTTTTAATTATTATAATCTTTTGGTAACTTTAATATTTCCTCATTTCTGTTTTATCGGTTTGGGGCCATTTACATGACACCATTTTCAGCTAAAAATGGAAAACTTTTTATGCGTTTTGGTTGTTCATTTATACGACAACAGTGTTATGGAGGCCTGAAAATACAAACTTTTGAAAACGGGATTTAAAGTGCAAGTTTTTTAAAAAAGGTACAGTTATTGTCTCCATGTACACTGCAAAAAATGTGAATTTGTGAAAACGATGACGTCATGCTCATGAATACTACGTTCAGTCTACAGGCGCGTAGTTTTTCTTTACAAAGTGACATCGCCAACTACTGGCCTGGCATGCAGAATACAGCCTTTTAATTGTTTTCACGGATCCCTGTGAACGGGGAACATTTTGATAATGTTGTCATCTGTACGTGAAAAATGAAAAATCATTGTCATGTAAACATACCCTTAATCTTGCCAAGAGATCACTGAGCTAGTGATGTGCTTTATCAAATATATGAAAAAAAGTTTGTTATATTCTCACCATTATAAATGTATTCTGTTGTTTTATTTTCTTCACCTTTGAAGAAGGATTTCATTCTTTCTCCATCTTTGTGACAGTATGCAAAAGCTTACTCCTAAAATAGCATTTACTGTATGGCAGTGACTTTGTTTCAAACAAGCTCTGTCAAAAGGGGTCCATCCATTCAAGGGTGTAGATTAAATCGGTGCAACTAGAAGAGCGCGTAGCAAACCGACATCTTGAAACAAGATTGACACGTTTTGCCGCAGCGGCAAACGTTAAGGAGTGCAGCAGCAAATAGAGTGCATTCAAAACAGAAAGCACAAAGCTGCCAAGATGACACGAGGGAGGTCTGCTCCTGCTGGTTATAAATCACACAAATAGTAAGACAGAGATTATTGAGGCATTTCAAATAAAACCATTTCAACAACATCTGATGATTTAAGTAGACCAGCACTTGCCTAATAGGGCTATGGAGACCGTGAATGCCCCTGAAAATAGATGGGGGAGTGACCCATTGCTGTCCCCGACATACACACATTTACTTCACCATCATACTTCAACATTATCATACTGTATATTATTAGAGGACATATAGGGTGAACGCATTACTTTTATACACAGTATTTCAGTGCAAATACTTTTTCACTAGCCACCTGCAATCCATCTTCACTAGATTGAAAATTAAGCAACTGTCATTCTTTTCATCACAAACACAGCTTTCTATGCAAATTATGTTTATTACAGATTACGTTTTAAAACTGACTTATTTATCAAGTAATGGAGAAGAGCAAAATAACTTGGCAAAAATATACATTGTTGATGACCAAGCTTTGAAAGTGTAGATCACCAAGCTACAATCTAAGCATTAGGCCCTTCTGGAGTAGTAAACTACAGCCAAGCTCCTGTGAAAAACTATTTACTTGTTAGAATTTAGAATTAATTAAAATTAGAATTTAGGTAACACTTTACAATATGGTCTCATTTGTTAACATTAGTTAATGCATTATTTAACATGAACTAACTATGAGTAATATATTTTTACAGCATTATTGACCTTTGTTAATGATACTTATAAAAATACAATGGTTTCCATTGTTCATATTAGTTAAGAAATAATAGAAATAATAGAAATCTAAAGCGCAGGCTGATAGGTTCTTTACATGCAATCTGTAAGCAATCACATCATTACTGCATGGCACAAGCTGATCCCACAGCCAAAGAGATTACTTGCTCAAAATTTAAATAGTCTTTTTCAGTGTTTGCTGTAGGCTAGTCCTGCAGCGTGCTGTCAGAGTTCCTCTGAAACCCTCCAAAGAAAAAAATTACTTTGAAATTGGAAATTCTAGTAAATTTCACAAATAATTAAAAACATACAGCAAGTAACACACTGAATTAAACATTAAATTTTGAAGGAGAAAGACTGAAATTGTATTTTCTTGTAAAATGTATTTTATTAACTTAATAATTTTTACAGTGTATTACAAAAGTAGATTCAGATCCCAGTGTAGTAAACAGGATTGTAGTAAATGCATCCTACACAACCTAACACTGCAAAAAAGAGCAACTGCACGGCGCAAACTTTGTTTTAGTGGGCGTGTTTGTGTGTTACAGGATTTGCATAAATCCTTTAGTGAATCGGGCACTGAAACAATCCAGACAGTGTGTGCAAATAAACTATGGGTGCAATTCATTCATACTGAATTCCTTCCCCCAGAGTTTTTCCCATGCTGCTTTGTGAGAACACCTGGGGAACTGAACTGAAATGTTCCCTGCACGTCTCACAAGGGGTACGGTAGCAAATAAAGGGCTGTACCTCATGTCTCTGGGTGCTGGTGGACAGGTACAACATTCCACATAACTAAAGAGGGCAGTTTGTCACAGGCCTCCTGTGGACAGTTCCAGCCGGCACCGGCTGGAGGAAAGCTACTCTGAGGCTGTGACTTCAACATAAAGAGCTGCATCACCTCTCTCGCTGCAATGCAGTGAGTCATTAAACAAAATTACTGCTTTAAAACTTCAGCACCAGAGCAGCTGCAAACACATCCATCACCTGCAGGAAAACACCCTACGGATGGACCCTTCGTACACCTCCAATAAAGCATGTCCAGTTGTGACAGAAGATGGGAAAAATATTACACGGATTTCCATACTGTGTCAGTATTTCTGTGCTGCAGTGACAAGACACATACAATAGACTATATATCTTCTGAACAGCTATTCTGGAAGTAGAGCAGTATTTTTTGTGCATTTATTTATTTCCAAATGGTATTACTAAATTATTTGGACTTGCAACATGGTATTACCATGGTGCACACAAAGTAAATTTTAGTATCAAATATCATGTTACAGTAACATGGTAATCATTCAGTAGGCTACCATTATGTGTTATATTAAAGTAGCATGGTATATTACATCTGATACCATCACTGTACCATGGTACCATTGCAGTCCTTCTTTGCAGCAAATGTCACAACAAAAATAACTTTAATTGATTTAATGTGCTTTTATGTATTCATATTTGTTAAATGGAGAAAAAATACATCTCAAAATCATTTTCTTAAGGCCCGTTCACACCAAGAACGATAACTATAAAGAAAACGATAAAGATAGTTCTAAAAATCGTTCTAAATATAAAAGAATATCACTGTCCACCACAGCTATCTATAACGATAACGATATAGAGAAACGATATCATTGGGATCACTTTCAGAATGATTTTTTCCCAGCAGTTGAACGATAAAACACTGACAGCCAATCAGAATCCATTCTAATTTTAAGGTCTCGTGCACGCGCATTTAAAATGGCAGACGACATTGCGGAGAAGTTAATCGCAGAGGTCCAGAAAAAGCCACCACTGTTTGACAAGTCAACCCCCTTTTCAAGGATACTTTAAAGAAAATGGATATATGGAAAACAATCGGTCATACCCTCGGAATAAATGGTGAGAAGTAATGAGATCATTATTCCAGGCTAGCAAATAGAGTAACATAAAATTACCTCAGGGATCCAGCGCTAGTTTCGTCATTGTCCTGCTTCCTTTGAAGTTGCAGTGAAAAAGACTAGGTGTTGTTTTATTCCACTTCGTCAGCTAAATTCACTGTTAGATTCCACTAGCTATTCACTCAAAACATAGCATGCTGAGGACATCTGCTGGTTAAAGCCGTGTAAATGCAACAAGAGCCGTAAAAACACGTTGTACAGTTTGAAACCGCAGCGCGTGAACTTAGAATAAACAGACCGTTATCGTTCGTTGGTGTGGACGCAAATATAGTTATCGTTCTTGGTGTGAACGGGCCTTTAATCAGTATTTCTGTAAGTAAAAATATACTCTTTTTTTGGCAAATAAAAACCCCATTTTAAGTTTATGCATAAAACCAAGAAAACAAGCCTTATTATCTTACACAATTTTATTTCTCAAATATTTAAATGAAATGCTTCTCAAATGATTTAAAGGAAGTTTTTTTTAAGGGAAACAAAAAGTGAAGAAATTAAATGTTTGCAGTTTAAACAGCTTGATTTTGTTGCATGACATTATCAGTATAAAGGCAGTACTGCTCATTCAAAAATAAAAATAAAACATGCAAAGAGCGCTGCATTACCAAAGTGCCCAAAATTAGCATCTCCTTTGACAGTGAACATGTCCTTATCTTAACACAGCACACATCACAGCACACCGTTAATCCTGCTGCTAAGGATTAGGAGTGCAATTTGCACAAAACTCAACACAACACAACAGTGCCAAAGTAGAAAGCTGGGCGCTTTGCAGAGCCAGTCAAATGATTCCAGTCAGAAGATGGAGAGAAATGTGTGACACTTCTGTCATTGTATTGAATGGCTGCTGCTTCTTGTGGCACCCCACACATCTGCTGCATCTGCAGCTGCTAATGAAAAAGCTGTGCAAATGCACTGCATGTAAATCAGCAGAGGGCTTGAGTTACTCGCACGTAATTTCATTGGAGTGGACCTCATCAATCCTGCTGTTGACTCTATGAACCATCATTTAGCTGTGTTTGGCAATGGATAGGTTTCCATGTATAACCTTAGATTTTCAAGATGGAATTTTAACAGAATCAGTTGTATACTCTACACGTCTGGGGTCCTTAAGATTTTTTAAAAATGAAAGAAGTCTCACCAAGGCTGCATCTACAGTATTTGATTACAAATATACAGTAAAAACAGTAATTGTGAAATATTGTTACATTTTAAAATAACTCTTTTCTGTTTTGATATATTTTAAAGTTTTATTCATTCTTGTGATGGCAAAGCTAAATTTTCAGCATACTCCAGTCTTCAGTATCACTCTAGTATGCTGATTTGGTGCTGTTGTCTATTCAACAATACTATGTGATACATTTTTTTGATAATTCTTTGATTAATAGACACTTCAAAAGCATTTATTTGAAAATTTTACTGTCACTTATGATCAACTAAAAGAACAAAACAATCAAAAAACATTTGAACAGTACTGTAAATGCATTATGTTAGGAGACAATGAATTCTTTTCAATCTTTTCATCACATATTAAATCAGACATGATCAATAGACCTATAAATAAAACTGCTCTAAGATCTCTTATGCTGAACATAAAGAACAAATCTAAAAATATCCAAGAGAAAGTACAAAGTATTCGCATATGAAAAAGGCTGTCCAATAAAAGTAGACCAATAAAAAGTTTGGGCTTTGTATCCATGTTGTATAACTAGTTAAAACTTTCCGATCTTTCTTATGGCCTACTTTTAGCTCAGACACCAAATGAACTGAACAAAACACCCTGGATTTATTGTGCTATGGGCCACACTATTTCAAAATTTACTGAAATATTAAAAATTTACTTGGAGCACAATTTAATTGTTCATTATCAGTTTTACACAAAATAATGAGGCTACATTGATATCAAAAAGACAGTGAACTACAACATACAGTAGAAGCTACAGTAGTACATTTTTAAACAATATATCAGTCTGGAAAGCAGCAGTCATGAATAGCTCATGTTCCCCCTTTTCCATCACTCGGTTTCTATATGCCGTGGCTTCAGTCTCAAAAACTCACGCGAGTATCTACCTTACAATCTGACAGTATTCCATGTCATTGTAAAACATGCTACTGTCAGCATACGTCAGTGTGTTCAAGGCCTTCACCGGAAGATCTATTTCTCCTAACAACTGTTCTCCCACACTAAAAACAGCACTTTTCCTTTTAGTGGTATAGCAGCATAAAAATGACAGTAAAAATATTGTCAAGTTCAAACAGCTTTAATCCAAAACACTCCTGCATTTTTAATGCCAATTATTTCACTTGAAGCATGCCACTAAATGAAAAAAATCCATTCCCTTAATTTCCAACCTCGCATAATTTTCAATCAGAAAAAAAACCTGTGAAACATAAATCATACAACTGAAGGATAAAAGGACTGGAATATTAATGACAAACGGAGGGAGGCAGAAGAATAGCTGGACGTCTGTTACTGTTTCTATTTCACGCACTGATTCAGTGGTTGCACATCATGCCTGAACAAACTATGCAAATGAAATTTTTCTCTTGGCTTATGATGTCCAACAAACCTCATCCTGATTCTTCCTTCTGACAATGGCAAATTATCCAGCCACAGGCTTAATGGCATGTAATATGTGACGCTTGAAGACATTTGTGATAAGTAGTTCATTGGTAAGAGCCCTAATCTCTTCCCCAGGACTTGCTTTTGCCTTCTAGCACTAAGATAAATCAATGGCATTCAACATGGCTAGTTTTCAATCTACTAACACCCCATCATCTACATTTTCCAGCGGGAGACAGCAAAGGTCTGCTGTAAATGCTGGTGGTTGTATGTGTTTGTTTCTGGAATGAGTGATTGAGACGGGATTGGGCTTCCCAGGCACAGTGAATGTGTGTTAGCCATGACCAGGCACAATCATGCTTGTGTGGAGAGAATTGCAAGGAGACGCTCCAGATCCCAGGGCACATGCTGTTCCACAGTCTGTGGCCCTAAATGAGCTCGATCAATAGAACTGACGTGCTGGGGAGTGACTATGCCACTGTGCGCACACACACACACACACACACACACACACTTACAATATGGCTCATGACAGACATATGCACCTTTAAACCTAGACACTAACTTAACTACATTACATGCTTATATGCTACAACTAGTAGCATAATTCAGATTTTTTTAAAAACAGTTGTTTGTTGCTTTTCCATTAACAAGCTAGTTTTTTTAATGAGAAGCGTGTGCAATTTCTCTTACATCTAGTCATCTTTGTCCTAATTTTGTCTTATTTTGCTCTTTGATTTGTTCTTTTATTTGTGTTCATCAGTGTTATCTATTTATCTTTCACCTAATTTCTTCATAACCCTATTTTAGCCAAATTACATAAACTAATGTGCTCATAAATGTTGGAAATAAATCTAAAGGTACAGCAATTATTTCTTTGTTCAATTTAACAGCTTTAGCATGTTACATTTTACTCAATAGTTTAAAAATTTGTAGATGAGCTGCTGAAATTGCATTTAAGGCCAGAATTGCAACTATAAACAGGTCTTTGTCCATTTGATTGTCAATGATGTGATGACATGAGAAATAAATCAGCATTGGCAGCAGTGGTCTGTTTGATCTACTTACACTGTAAAAAACTGGTAACATGCAAGTGTAACCTTAAAGAGCTATTTCTACCTGGATGCACCGATACCAGTATCGGTATCGGGCCCGATACCAAGCTCATGTACTCGTACTTGTAAAAATACCCCCAATACCAAAGACCGATACCTCACGTGACGTAACTGACAGAATTTTCCGTGCACAGAGACACCGCGGCAGCAGCAGAAACAATGTCAGCCTCAGGGGTGTGGAAATAATTCAAAATTAATGATGACAACCCACACATTGCGAACTGCATGCTTTTAATTCGCAATTCGTTATCGATTAGTGAAGGCGGGATAGGTGGAATCACGCTGAATGACACAGACCAGAAGCGCTCTCTCTCTTTCTTGCGCGCGATCCCAGATAGCGCGCGATCAGTTCTCCTTGTGCCTGAATGGTCAAACGCACACATAGTTGTCAAAATGTCCATCGTGTGGAGTATCTCACGTAAATACAGTCGGTTATGGCTTAAGTGGACATAAACATTTGGGTGAAAACAGGATAAGTGTCAGTATCTATGGATTCAGTCTTAAAGGGACCGTAGCCTATATTTGTCATTAATGTTAATAAAACAACAAAATATGTTAAATAAATGTATACATGGTAAATAAACCTACTGTATCTGAAAAACAAGTTTATTTAATTTGTATCTCTATAGTATTTGTTGTACTGTTTGTAATTTGTTTGTACATTTCTTTTTATATAGCAACAATTATATATATTGGTAATTATGCCCTTTGAAGGTTATATTGGACACTGTGAAATTTGTGCTTTAAGTTTGTGACAAGCACAAAATTATTACTTTTTTCATTAGAGTAATAATAAAGAAGCTGTCCTACATTCATTAGTCTCACTGTGTTGTGCTTGGAAAACTGCAACATCAAAAAAGAGAGAGAGAGAGAGAGAGAAATTAATAAATGTATAGGCATCGGTATCGGCGAGTACTAGGAAAAAAAAGTATCGGTACTCATACTCGGTCCTTAAAAAATGGTATCGGTGCATCCCTAGTTTTAACCCATAAAAAATATTTTGTTGGTATAAATTGATGTATTTAGGTTGATTCAGTGATGTTAAATTAAAGCAATAAGCCCCAAGAAGCCGTGGTTTACAGTGAATTATAACAGCTAAGGGGTGTTGACTTTAGTAGCTGTTTATTAGCTGTTATAAATTCACTGTAAACCACGGCTTCACAGGGCTTATTACTTTTATAAAACGGTTACCACACAATACAAATATTAAAGCCAAAAAATATGAATCAATGCAACTTTCATGAAGTAAAATCATTAAAAGCCTTTCGCTGGAAAAAATAGTCCCTGACCGTGAACAGCAACAGAAGTTACATTTATTACGCCATTAGATGGCGGCAAAGATTGTCTTTATGAGTGAGTCACTCAGTCGCAACGACTTTTATATTGAAACTTGTTGTGAACACGGAACAAGATGCAAACGACAAATGCTTTGACTAGCACTGTCAGTGTCAGCAGGGCACGGGGAAACCTATTAAATGAGGACAAGATTGCAGCGGACATTTATACTGATTTTGTATTATGAACATAGGACCGACCTGAAGGAAAATGCTAAATCTGAATACAGGTAATACACTCGGTCACTCGATATCTCTCTCACAATACTCTTCTACATAATGCAGTAAGCTGCAATGAACAAAATCAACTGAGAACAAACATATGTTTACGTTGCTAAGAGTGGTTGCTAAGACAGACGCAGCAACATACACACTCAGTGGCGCAGCGATACTTATGTAATGCGGTCAGCTGTTGTTTTCGGGAATTTTACAACGGCTTCGAACGCGGCTCAACCAATCAGAATCATCTGTTTTATAAAATATTTTTTACTTGAATAAAACTAGTTAATTTAGATTTTTAGGTTACAATTTTTTTTCAGTGTATGCTTAACATAATTTGCCTGTTGTGCTAATATGACTTGTTTGATAAACTCAGCTTTCTTATAAAAGAATTTGGTTTTGCATTGTACCACTGCACTGTTTCTGGCTTCACCTTTCTTTTCTTTTATAAATTTTCATTTCTTTGCTGTCAACATGACTCACTCACCACGTGAACTTCTCGCATCTGTTCAGTTTCAGAACGTTCAGCAGAGCAGAAGATCAGACTATTTTTGGAGAGGGTGAAGGGGACCACAGATTGAAATATTAAAACTGCTTGCACGAGTTGTGGATTTTTTTCTGATATAAAACTGTTTAATAATTATACTGCAGTCTACTACCCCTTTTTTGGCTGCCTGAAGATTCTTTAAAAAGGATCCTTTTGTGGCATATGAAAAAACAACAGTGGGTGAGTAAATAATGACAAAAATCTCATTTTTTGTGTGTGTGTGTGTGTGTGTGTGTGTGTGTGTGTGAATAATCCTATCCATTTAATTTAAAGATATTTAATTGTATTTTTAAATATCTAAAATAACTGTGCTAATATAAGAACTAGCTTTATAATTTCTATGATTTTCGTGATCAAGGCTCATCATGCAGTACGTAAACTGTGACAACAGCAATCCGCTTTACTGTACATACACTGAGATCAGAAGGTGAGTGAGTACTTTGACATTGATTTCCTATCCTGTCATTTGTCCCAGCAGAACAAAGCATCCGCCGCTCCGCCACTAAGACGTGTGGCAGGAAGCAAGTCTATAAATAGGCCCTTGCTGTATGCGTCTGAATAAAAATAACCTCCAAACTTAAAGTGAAGGTATAGCACACACTCCATTCATTGTCTCAGACAACAGTGTCACACATTGTTTTCTGCAGTGCATCCATCTTCTGCCAAGTCCTTTTAAAGGGACAGTTCACCCTAAAATGAAGATTCTGTCTCACCCTTGTGTCGTTTCAACCTTTTTGTCCCGTCAAAGATAAATGATTTTGGTAACACTTTACTTATATATAATAATGCATTACAAAAAGTATTTTTAATGCAGTAATAATGCCTTGTAATGCACCTAATAATGCATTGTATGGTCTCACGAATAATTGTAATCAATTTTAATAATAATTCTATAATAATCTATTCATTGTTGCAACTTTAGAAAGTATAATACATTAAAACACATTACAAACAACCAATTTCAGATGTAACAAGGAATCTGCAAAAATTATAATGCATTTTAACTTTGGTTTCAATTGTTTAAGTAAGCAATAAGGTACGAGAGGCTGTGCTGTATCGTGAATAAGTCACGGCTGAAGGGCGTTGTTAGGCACAACGCGAAGTACCTTATTGCTTTTATAAAACGGTTAGCACACAATACAAATATTAAAGTCAGAAATATGTATCAATGCAACTTTCATGAAGTAAACTTTTTCTAAAAGCCTTCCTTCCGCCGGAAAAAATACTCCCTGACCGTGAACAGCAACAGAAGTTACATTTTCACTCCATTAGATGGCGGTAAAGACTGTCTTTATGAGTGTGTCAGTTAGTAGCGAAGACTTTTATATTGAAAAGACTGAAACGGAACAAGACGCAACTGACAAATGCTTTGACTAGCACTGTCAGTCACGGGAAAACCCATTAACTGTTAAAAGGACAAGATGATACATCGGAGATTTAAACAGATTTTTTATTATGAACATAGGACTGACCTGAAGGAAAATGCTAAATCTGAATGCAGGTAATAAACTCGCTCACTCGATCTCTTTCTCACAATACTCTTCTACATAATACAGTAAGTTTCAATGAACAATATCAATTAAGAACATACAGTTTACGTTGCTAAGAGTGGTTGCTAAGGGTGTTGTGTAGTGATACACAGAACCATTGGGTGAAGCGGTCATAGCCGTGTTTTATCGTGAATAAAACACAGCTATTGACCAATCAGAATCAAGGACAGGAAATAACCGTTTTATAAGAAAAGATATAATGCATTATAATGTACATTATGAATACCTTTATAATGCAGTATACATAAAGTGTTACCAGAATTTTTGTTTAGCTCATAGTGACTGTCTGTCTAAAAAGTACCAAAAAACACCACAAAACTAGTCCAAACGACTTTATTAGCACTTTATTAGCACTATATTCCAAGACTTCTGAAGCTATACTTTAAATCTGTGTGAGGAACATTAAACCTTTCACAATCATCCACCAACTTTGTCACTTTGCCAACCCAACAGAGCCACGCCATGTCCCCGGGGACCCCGCAGCACATTGTGATGTACCATGTAGAGTGTCACCATTCATCTTCACTGGCCGGACAAAATCTATTTCTTCAGATTGTCCTTCCTGTGAAGCTCAAATGCAAAGCATAGTAAATCACAGGTCCTCTGGTATTCTGCAAAGAGCTCAAAATCCAGTGGTCAGGGAGCAATTAATCTTTCACGCTGGGCTAGCCTTGCAATAAGACTGAGCATCTGAGGGGTCCAGATCATTAGGGACACCATAAATGGCTGGCTGAAGCTTAAGAGGTGAGTATACAGTACAGCACCGAGCATTATTACCTTTGATCCACAAGCTCCACAAGGACATTCAAGATCATAAAATCCTACAGTGCACTCAGTCTCTTTACTGACAATGTTGCCGTCTTCTTAAATTGGGAAGCCACATGTAATTGTTGGTTGATTATTCTATTGCGCTGCTACAATAACCAAACCCATCGTAGCGACTGACAGAGAATAAGAAGAAGCTGCAAGCGGTTATTCTCCGCAGGTTGTAATTGTGCTTTTGTACCCTGTATATCATTGTTTTGCGAGAATCATGATTCTACCTCCACAGGAGAAAACAAATTGACGCGCTTTAAATCCGAAGCTAATTAGTTCCACTCAGTTGAGGGTTGTGACAGTCATCACCTAAGGGCATCTAATGCAACCTAGACAGGTGTAAACTCTAAGGGTGTTTTAACACCTGCAAGATGTGTTGAGTTTGGAGTTCGTTAAAATTTCCAAGTTTGTTTTAGCTTGCTAGATTGTGTTCCCAGGGGTCCGCAAAAATAACACAGCAGAAAGAACACAGCACTGTTGGAAATTAATGGCTGTTCCTTATTATTCTCCCAAAATGCATGAGCAATAGAAAGAAAGTGATTAATTCTGCAGACTAAAAGGTTCCTTCAGATTCATACTGCAATTATTGGTGCAATGACAGGTGTTTGCTATCTAATATCACTTTTTGGATTTACTACATTATTAATTCTGAAATAAGTTTCAGTCAAGCATGTGTTTTATGGAGGAGACCAGATTTTACATTGGTCATCAAGTGGATCTAACACAGTAGGAAAATTATACAAAAATAAACAAAATGCCATCAAAAATCAAATATTGAAATCAATATTGTTCTATATTATTCTTCATCTCTCTGCTTATCCATTTATTTTTCTGTGACTCTTGGCAGGTTACACAGTTATGCCAGAAGGTGGCGATATGTGACTTTATGTAAGTCAATGAATCATTCACTAAGCCGATTCATTCGAAACACTTGTTCGTTTAAGAAAAAGAGAGTTGCTGCGTCCTCCAGGGGTCACATTTGTCAGCCACATACGTCATCGAAGTGCCTCATTTAAGAAAAATCACCGTTAGATTGCAAAGTAAAAAAGAAATAACAGTATTTTACACCTCACAAGGAATAACAGTCATTTTTATTATGGTTACTTTTCTTAAATAAGACATCCTTGATGACGTATGCAGCCTACAAATGCGACCTCCGGAGGACACAGCCTCCGAAATGAGACACAGCAAATGAATCATTCAATCAACAGATTCATTGAAAAACATCCATCCATTTTAGGGACGAAAGAGTCATTGAATCATTCACTCATTCATTCAGGAACTAAACACTACTACTGTGTGTTGCTCGGAGATGGTTGATTCTGTTGGAACTATTTCCATTGACAGAGCAAAAATACGAGCAATATTGTGTTTAAAATGTAAGTTATTCAAAATTAACTACACTGTAAAAAATCTAAAGTTGAGAAAACTTATAAGTTTAAGGCAACCAGCTGCAGGAGATTTATGAGTTTTCTCAACTTGTTGTAAATTGAACTTGTTATACAACAAGTTGAGAAAACTCAAAAATCAAAAAAAAATTCTGTTGCTGAACCGCAGGTGAGAACCACTGCACTACATCAATGTGTTCCACCACACCATGATTGTTCTATGTAAGTGCCAACAATTTACTCAGACATTCAATGGTTTATCTTTATCATAAGTGGTGCATTAACTATATCATCAGTCAGATCTGCAGATCATGTTATTGCTACATCAATTTTCATTCATTTTAACTTGACATTCTTTACCATCATTATGGATTCTCAGGCAAACATTCAAAGATTTTCCATTGTGCCACAAAAATGTTGGCCTCTAATTATCTTCCATTTCTATTCCTAATATCATAGATTCTCCTTCTGTAATGATGAAGCCCATTGTTGCACAAGCACTGACCCTGATGACTGCTGTGGAAAACAATTACATCCCCCCCCCTCCCGAGGAGTCACACAGCAATTATAATAATCCTATATGCAATCACCACAGTATCCGTGAACAAAGCTGCACTTACCCATGGCAAAAAAGGGGATCCCAAGCAACGTAGAGTTAAATTTCCCATCAGAGATGAAAAAAATCCCAGCTGCCGTCACGTTGGCGATACAGATGGTGAGGACGCCCAACAGGCCCAGGAAGGGTTTCCCGCGCAAGCAGTCCCGCATAGAGCTGGAGATGGTGGCTGCCAGGAGCACCAGCACCAAGCTGACCAATACCTCGCTTTTGGCCAGTACTCCTGTCTTGTGGAAGTCCCGCCATAAGCTGAAGGACGTAAGCGACTGGATTTGTAGCTCCTGGCTGTCTGTAGCCAGCTGGTACACCAGCTTACAGAATTCACTCTCCCACTTTTCAGCAATGATGTCCTGCACCACTGGGCCAAGGTTACGGAGGTAGTAGGTGATTTGGATGGCGCGAGCAAACTTGACCTGTTGGTCCCGGCTATTTGTGGACAAGGCCACGCCGCCCAGCTGATGACCAATAAAGGACACCCGACCATCCTAGGGCCAAAACAAACAGTTACTAATTTATTTTACTAATTTATTCATTAAAGGAAACTGTTATGAGTGAAATTCAGTTTGAATTCAATCTAACAAGTGTACTTTGCAATCAGTAAAAATCAGCTGCCGTCCGAAAATATGTTAATAATTGGTACGCTTGGAACATCTGAGGATTACTAAAGTTGATTAACCAATGAGTTGAGATCTGTAGTATTGGCTGCAGGAAGAAATAGCAATAGCAGCCATGTACCAATCATAAAAACAGTTTAAAACTCCAACTTTAATCCATAAAATATACCTTAAATATATAATAAAATATATCCTAAAAAAATCATACATCCCTGGTTAATAAATCAATATACATTTTTACACTATACATTTGTAAACTGCACAGTTCAGAGTTTTATGAGTGGGAGAATCTTACTCCAATTCCTGACTGCATTTTAACATTAATTCCATGTTATAATCATGTGTGACTTGCAGAATCAGCAAACCAGTTAATGAGCAGCTTTGTTGGTGTGGATTTGTTCTGGTATTTGAATGGATTTAACTCACTTCAACAATGTATTACATTTGTCTTCCATAAAAAAATAGAAAAAAAAAAAATAAACCTTTCGAGGAAGCAGTGTGTACTTAGTGTCTTTTAGTTAAATGTCAGACAAGCAAAACAGGCAAGAAAACACAAGCTGATATCCACAGCATGAAGCTGGATAAATGTGTTAAGACAATCTCCACAGTTGAACGACATCAGTTTTGCACCAAAACAATGCAGGATGAAAAAAATCCAGAGAAGGTTGAATATTATTGTATTTTGCTCAATAGTCTCAATATTTCAGAATCCAATAATGAGCTGGACGGTGCATCACCCTATGCTGAGAGAGCGATGCAGCAATACAGCCTCAAGATGTTCTGGCACAATATGAATGAGCTCTTGTAGAGGCCACCGTGAGCACCTCATTCACACAGATCGTGCTCCTACTCCTACTGACGTAGGCTTGGGAAAACAATAAGATATCTGGCTTGCTGTACTGCTGTGTTATATTTAGTCTTTAGTCTGTGAGTAGTGCAGTATTTTGGTGAAGACTGTTTTAGTCTTATAGGTCTCATATAATTATTCTCAGTTTATGACATTTGAAATGTAACAATGTGCAAGAAATACGCTACTGTCGATCATGAAAACGCAAAATATAAACTATTTAACAGATTTATGTTCATGTTGTTATGATCAAAATTTGGTTAACATAATTTAAAATGTTTGGGGAGAATATACAAATGTTTATTCTGTTTGAATAATTCCAAATTTAGATTATTGATGAATATAAGTCTACAAGCATTTCTCACATAAACACACCTTATGCTCACATTTCCAGCTGTGGTCTTCCCAGCATGCACTGGGGCTTGAAATAATAATATGGTTTCACTGTTTCCCCAACAACTGTTGTAGGTTTATTGTCATATTCAGTAGCTTGTTGTCTTTTGATGGCATGTATTTATTCCTATAAAATGATCAGTTAGTTGATTGTTACCTGTGTCTGTGTGTACAGGTATTTAAGGCAGTGTTTTTGTTCCATAACTGATTCTCTAATCACTCATAGAAACCACACAAGGGGAAAACTGCTTTAAAAAAAACTATTTTTTTTAAGTGAATACAACTTAAGAAACCTTCTTACAGGAACTTAACAGTAGAAATAATTGTTAGTAGTTCTTGTGATTCTAATTAACTCAATATTTTAATGATCTGTTTCAAGTTGAATCATTTATTTTAACACAGCTTATCTACTTGATTCTAAACAGTTGTATTTAATAGTATTGCTTGTAATCTGCAATAATTGTATTGATTAGATATAGTGCACCAGGACAACGTCCTCTAACACATCTGTTATGAAAAAAAATAGGATAAAAGTCTAGATTCTGTGAGTGTCTTGTAGTGTACATTGCATCACCAGCCTCAGAGTGCAGTGCTGGAGAACTATGCAGCTGATTCCGAGGCTGCACACACTACTAGAATACAGCAGCACTGAGTCTATTCATAATTCTGAGCGTTTCGTAAGGTTTTCTATGGCACAGTCGCAATATGCCGAGCTCCTTTTTGCAGCTTCATTGTTGCAATGTCGTTCCATCGCACACAAAGGCTGCGTCTCAAAGCCCTCGAAAAAACGCTGTCTCGTTAGGCGGCTCGCGAGGTTTTGAAGCACAGCCGCTGTGCTCCAGACAATATATGTCTCTTACCTTTAACGTTGTATTCGGATAGCTCACGGGGACCTTGGAAAAAGTGCTGTTAGACAGAACAGCTAAGCGAATGTCTTCGAATATGGTGATGATATCATCCAGGAGGCATCTCTTGTCCCGGTGGCTCAGGACACAGAGATGCGCGAAAGTGTAATTGAAGCCTTTATAATTGACACGCATATCCAGGACCTTCTTGTGCACCTGGAGCACCTGCTCGGCCAGTTCCAGGATATTTCCCCCGGATTTGGCCAGTAGAATGAGTCTGCCATATCTGCCGGGGGTGTGCAGGTCCGAGTACAGCTTGTGCTTGGACTGGTCGATGGGGAAGAGGCTGTTGGCGAGACTCCGCTCGATCTTCGCGAGGCTGTGCGTCGGGGCGACCAGGATCTCCAGGTCCGTTTCGGGCTTAAACCGGCTCAGCACCGTGGATCCGAAAATAATGGTCAGGACTGCGGGGACGGTGAGGAAGAACACCGGATGCCTACTCACGAACAAACCCAGCCAGTAGAAACAAGCTTTCAGCCCTCTGTGTATCACTTGCCGCAGCATCCTCCTCCAGATCCAGCTTGCAGCAGATGATGCCCCGGTTCTTCCTATGAAGCACATGTGACATGTGGCTCCAGTTCAGTCAATCCGTATGAGAATACTCACTACACCTGTGAAGCACTGCAGCGATTTGCAACAAGACAGTCAGATATTGATCACTATAGAGGCTTTTTGGTTCCATCCCTCCCCCTGATGTGTGACTGTTTCTCTCGCTTCTTCTGCTGCAACAGCAGCCAGCCCCAGTCTGATGTGCATGTGTGCTTAATTCGGACTATTCGATCGGAGGCGCCTGATTTATGGGCTTTATTGTAACCATGTGCTGCTGCTGCTGTGTGCATGGAAGGAGGCACGACGGGGAAATACTGGCTGGCTGGGTGGGTGGGGGCTCATTTTTAAGAACACGCGCGACTCAAAGCCCTTGCTGATCGTGGACTCACCTCTTGAAATAGCCACTCGATTACTAATGAATGAGGCATTCCCATCTTAAAGCTAGGGCGGCAGTCCACACACAAGGCCAAATGTAGTTTCAGTGCAGACACGATAAAAAATCATTTGATTTCTAGACATAAACGTACGTGGCTACTCATTTAAAGTCCTTCGGAGTTTCCTGATCACGAACGAAACTTATCGATCACCATAAAATCAAAAGTGGCAATTTTTTATGGAATATTCCGGTATTTATTATAAATGATTTAACCGTGCATATCATTTTTTTTATTTATTTATGTACCCTTGTAATCTTTAATCAAAATAACTTCCCATTCCTCTTTATGATGACGTGTTTACTGACGCAAGGGCGGGACAACCTGTCACTCATGAAATCACAGAAATAGCAAATCAGAAAGGTCCAACAATCCAATCAAGACCCGCCCTAGCCTATGTCACAATAGGGAAGAAAAGACTTTAGCAACTTCCGTTTCATGCTGACTCTAATATACGAATTAACCATTGAGCCCCCCAAATATTGTATTATTTATAGCATATTTACACATTTAAACAGCGCTTTCACACATTTCAGTAACCACAAAAGTAAAAGATAAATAGTCACTTCTAACAGATGTTTGGTGGTAACCATAGCAACAGTATGTCATTTGCTCTCCATTTTTTGGAAGTATACTTTGACAATTCCTGACACTATTTATAATTTTATTATGGCTTGCACTATATAATATTTTTTTAAAAAAAAATGTTAAAAAATAAAGCTCTCTATAATATAATAGCATATCAAGCTGCTATATTTTCCATTTTTTCATGATTGCATATTATACAGCCTTCATCTCAGAGCTTCAGTGCTCTGCAAAAAATGGAATGCAGTATCAGCCTGCGGTGATTCTTCAGTAAGGATACTACTGACAACTTGAAATATTGAGAACCTTTCTTCTATGTTAAAAGCTTTATGTTTTTAATTCTTTGTGGAGCTGAAGTATTAAAGCCTCTTTTATACTTGGTGAGCACAGCAGAACACGGGCAGAACCAAAAATAGATAAAACAGACCAAAAATAGATAGCTACTGTCCTTATACTGGAAAAACGATCTTACTATTCCTTTTTATGTAGGTCTAATGCATTTATTTGTATTTGTTTATTTTTATTTTTGGATTTAGAATCATGATTAAGGAAGTGCTTGGCACTTTTTTTTTTTGAGAAACAGTGGTTCTGGGAACTTACTTTAGGCTCTAACTTAATATGATCTAAAATATAATTTACAAGCCTGAAATACAACTTGTAATAAAAACTGGGGTACACCATAACTCATTTATATGATTTCATACTCTGTAAATAAATAGCAATGACAACATGATGAAAAAGTCTGTAACATTTTTGTAAAAAGCCATACCAGGGAGTCAAAAAAATAGATTTAACCAAGAGTGAAGTAGTGAATAAATTCACTGTGATCTTGGAATAGAATAATTTCCCATTGTTATTTGTCGTTGTTGCTGATGTTCTCTTAATGGCAGGTAAAATGAGGTTAAGTGAATCCATGGTTCTAAATAACTACCCATTTTAATAGTTTTAATAGCTGACACAAAACTTAGATTACTCTCTACACATAGCTATTATGGATGCATACTTGTTGTTTGTGCAATATTTTAACAGAAGCCCCGCATAAAACAATTTTCTGCACTGCTGATCATGTGTGACTGCAGAGATGACCTGTAATCCTTTTCGGTTACAGCTTCTTCATTACTTCTGTGTGGATGATGTTGTGTTTACAACCAGTGAATGCTTAGACATGGTCATCAACACAAAATGACTATAATTTGGTTGCATGCTGTGAATAGTAAGAACTGTACCACCTTTGAGCACCTTTGTGATGGTACACACACAAAAAAATATTTAATCAAAATCAATGGATGTTTCTAATTGACTGTCAATGAAGAAAGATGCTTTTAGCCTGCAAAACGCTGTAGTTACAAAAGCTAACAAGCAAAAGCACTGGATGCACTCTTGGAATATATGAATGATGCAGACAAACGCCTCACTCTATACGTAAATGTGATATGGCAGAAAGCAGCATGTTGCCACATAATTGGGATACAATGGAGACAGTCACAGAATAGTAGGGCTATGACTTGTCCTAGTTTATTCCCCAGACCATTACCAAAATGAGTGCTCTCCTTTTCTTAGAATTACACTTTAACCTAAATTTAGAGCCATCAGCTCAGTCACCTTCTTTACCACTTGAGCTCAAAAGAATTAGTGCATACAGTAGATCATGTCAGGAAAAATATACTTAAAACCACCACAAGACAATTATATGTATTAAGATTCTCAACACTGCCCACCCCAGCACTGAAATGGAAACATTTACTCTTCCATTGTAATGATTACTGCAGTGTTGCCAGATCTCACTATAAAAACCTGGTCTGACAAAACAAGCCCAAAACAGGTGACATGCCTCACTAAAATAAGTCTAAATAAGCAACCTCATTGTAAAAAATGATTTGTTGGTTTAACTTAAAATTAAGTAACCCGGTTGCCTTGACATTTTGACTTCATTGAAACGAAACATTTGAGTTAATACAAAGAAAGAGATTTTGTTCTTTCTCTTTCTTTGTATTGAGTCAGATTTTTAGTTTCAATAGCTATGTTTCCATCCACCTATTGTTATACGCATTATGGGATATTACATTAAAAAAACACTGGATGGAAATACCAAGATGCGAATAAATTCTAAAAATGTGCATAAAAACATATGTGCTCAATTGAAGTGGATACATTTTTTATCTGATAAGAAGACTTGCACATAAACTTGGAAACACATTTACCAAATAAATCCCTCGATGCCCAACAAAAAACTCATGGGACTTTGCCTCAGCAGAGAATATGGTTGGATAACTGGACTAACCAGCGGACCAGTTTCATTGCACGCATCTCAAATGTTAGTTTGATCATTCTGAAATTCCTGAGCCAAAGTCTGTCATCAAAATAATCCAAACGCAAGATAACACAACAGCGTTTATTGTGTTTCATCTGCACGCTTTGTTTGTCTGTCACAAGTCATTTATGATGTAGAAAAAAAGAGCCAGTGGCTTCCCCGATTGCAGCAACTTTTATTTTAATTATAGATATTTTGCGCCAGTTTCCCAGAAAGTGACGATTTTGTTCTCTTGAACACATGGGATGGAAACAGGTCGCAAATGTTTTGTACGATATTCAAATTTTGTGCATAAGTTAAATTTGCAACTTTTATGGAAACATAGTTAATAAACTCAAAATTTGAAGGCAACCAGTTTACTTACTTTTTTAAGTTAAACCAAAAATGTTGCTTCAGATGAAGATCTTTTGCATATTTATGCATTCTTGGGGAAGGTAAAGGCAGAAACCCAGGAGAAAAAAGAAAATAAACTATGTCGATTAATAATGACATGAGTGTGGAACTCAAACAGCAATTGTTGTGGTCGGCCATATTTAATTGTGCTATGGGAGCCAGGCACTAGCAAGCCCAAATATTTGGGCTGGGACAATACATCGATTCTCAATTTGTGATACAATGATTCTGTATCAATTCTGATATTTTCTCTCTCGAATCGATTCTGAGCTTAGTTTTAACAGCAGATGGCGCTCTAGGCTAGTTTTAACCGCTCACTCAAATGCTCATGAAGAAGAGTGCTGGACAGCGATTGTGCGTTTGGCTGAGTCATGTAAATGGTTAAATATACTCGCACCTTGGCTCAGAATGCTTTTATGACGCGAGATTAATGTAAACAGCCCACTGCGAACACCCTTGTATTTTGCTTCAACCTTTTCGAACCTTATGAATGATTATTTTAGGTTTAAGTGGTGTGTGAAAAGGAACTGGAAGCAAGCAGAGTACGGGTGTTTCTAAAGCACATAGTACCATCTGCTGTTAAAAACTAAGCTCAGAATCGCGATACATCGGAAAATATCAGAATTGATCCAGATTCTTTGTATCACAAATCGAGAATCGATGTATTGTCCCAGCCCTGCCAAACATATGACTGTATTCTACAAATAAGCTCAAAATACAAAACCTGTGGCTGCCCATATTTATAAGTGATGAGAAAACAAGCCCAAAGTTGCTTAGAATTAGCAGACATGGCAACACTTGTCTACAGAGATGATAAGAGAGAAATATAACTGAAGTTGGAGAAGGACGTGGAAGAAGAAAGTTGTGCGGTTGAGAGGAATCCCATATTTTTGCAGTCTCAGTGGATACGGGCCTGCAGTCAAAGCTTAATGTGCACTTCCTGCCAGCCGCTGTCGCCAGGTGGTGGGCTTGTAGTGGCAAGAGTGGCAGACCAAACGCTCACACACATCTTAAAGCACAGCTGTGGAGAAACCACATTGTGAAATTGCCACCCAATGCATAAATACAAAACTGGCACTGAATTTAATTACATTTAATTCAAAAGCCAGCACTAAAAAAAGATGTAGGCCAATGACTTCTAAAGTAGCCATCACTAAAAAAACAGAAGCCAGAGAAAATGACTTTGTGTTTCATGTATGATGAATTATAGTCTGAATTGCCAGTGATGTCAGAATGCAATAAGCCCTGTTTTGTATGTAAAGCACACATATTTCTAATAACACAGAGTGTTGCGTTATAAATACCAATGGTGTGATGCTATACTTTAAGTGAGAAGCGCAAGTGCAAAAGTGAAAAACAGGTGACAGATTGTGCATAACACACCACTTGAGTTCAACATCATAGCCTGAGGCCACATCTGTCAAACATGAGGAGAGACCTGTATAATAATCCACTCTATGTTATTAACCTTAAGATCATTTATCTTCTACAGTGGGCTTTCTATTAACATTTACAGTTATTAAGCAGAATCCTGTATGTATTTATAATAATTGAAATATTATATTGTAAATACGAATAACCTGTCTAGCATATACTGCTCCGTTGTGTTAAACTAGCCATAGCTTTTTTCTATTAAAAAAATGTTTTTTTCCCCTATTAAATGTTATTGTTTTTTTATGTTTATTGTCAGAGATATCAAAACAACACTGTATTCATCCCAAATGTATTATCCAAAAATAGCAAAGCTCATATAAAATAAATATATAAAATAAACAGAAGTAGAAAATAGAAATGCTGCAAGAACACAGAAACTGAATACAGTTTTCCCTATTAAAGACACTGGGCCTTTGGGTGTTGCTCAGATGTAAACTTACTCCTGGTATCATAAGATAATGTAACAGGATATGATATATTTTAAAAACCGATGAGCCAAAACATTATAACCACCTGCCTAATATGCTGCTGGTCCTCCGTGTGCTGCCAAAACAGTGCCTCAATAATATGTGGTTTTGTTAGGAGACAATCATTAATGTTTGCTTGACCTGTGACTTGTAAAGATACTTGTAAAGCTTATTTTCAAAGAAGATAAAAGAAACAGTAGGTTAAGTGTAAGATGTAAACACTTTTCCATTTAACACCCATGTTTCTTCTATAGGGTTATGACCAGCAAAATAGGCTGGTAAAATAATCTCATTACTCTTCCTTTGTGCTTGGCTCATGGCTTACTTTCCTTCACAAACATCCTCTCTGCACAGCTTTGACCACTGATGAGAGCAGCCACTAACATGGGTTGACAGAGAGCTCATGTTAGCCTCCAAGAGAAAAGAAATGACCCATCTTAATTAAAACAGCCTCTTCCCTTCCATTAGCCTTCATGTTATCGGCTGCTGTCAATACATCCATTTCATGGGAGTAAGTAATCCCATGCATTATAAATAGCTAACTGGTTTAATGCCGTTTTAAAGAAGCCCCTAGGGCCTTGCTTATACCTGCTTATGACAATATAGGAGAGATGTTTTGTTCTTACAGGAAAGAAAACAAAACACTAACTGACACTTTCCAAAAAAAATAGTGAAGTGCAAAAATAGAACCTCTTAAAAATTTAGAAATTAACAATGGTCACAAAAGCACTTAATCTTTGAAAAATGCCCATGATCAGCTTCGAGCAAACTAAATATTACATGATGAGCTTTGGATTTTTCCCCCATTAATTTGATATGAGATTTAAATATTAAGAACCACATTAAAAAACACAATAATTTTACCACAAAAAATTGTCACTTTAGCAGATTTCATAAAAAATTATGATGAATGATTTTAATTGTTAAATACAGTACCGTAAAGATCAAGACCCTTTACTGTCCCCCAAAAGACATTTTACTGACTATAAGTAACTTTGCAAGTATGCATTTCAACTTATTCCACTAAACCTAACCCCAACCTAATAGTCTACTAATACTCTAATGAGAGTTAGTTAACATGTAGTTGCAAAGTTACTTAGTAGAATGTCTAAAGTGGACTATCGAAGTGTAACCCAATGAACATTTTTCACGTTACTCATTGAAAAACGAGTCACGACTGAGTCTGCCGCCATGATATCTACAATATCAGTTGCTAAAAGTGTCTAAATCATGACCTTAGTTAAAAATTTCTTTCATATCATCTCGAAACACATATCTGTTGAACACTAGACCACAAAGAATTCGATAAAACCAGTAACATAATGCAGCTGACAGCTAAGTCAGTTCCTGGCACCGCTGTTCAAGTCGTGCGCTGTGATAAATTAATCAAATCGCGAACGATTGCTGAAAGAAACAGGGCTTTTCTCAGAGGTGACAGTGTGCTTTGCTATTGTTGTCAGCATTATGAATGGCCCTCATATGGTCCTGCTGCAGAGTGTGCCTCGTGCCCAGTAGAGTTCGTTCAACCTTGAGTCATGAATTGCTTTGGCTCCCACTCAGGAAAACAGGAAGCCCCACCTGCTGTTCAAATCTGATGTTAATTTCCCTGAGTAAGACTTCATTGAGGAGGAGAGGCGGTAACTGGCTGTAATAGTGAAAGACAGCATGGACGTCCTCTCTGTCACTGCTGCTCTGTGTTATATGCACGATTACCACTGCATCAAAATACAGACACCGTTTAACAAAGTACGACTTTTAAAGACTTCCAGTAGGGTAAAAGACCTTGGGGAAGAAGAGAACATATTTTATGAGACTCTTAGTATATTTTGCAGTGGTTCGTGACCCAAAAAGTGGTTGCAGGTCTCTTCTGATAGGGTTTTGGATAGTAAAACAGATATCCACCACTTTTAACGTGTACACAAGGGTCAGCGTACAGTGCATGTGATGCAAAATTCGTCATCAGAATAGTATGCGCGTACTGAACGTGTACCGCCAAATACATTGTACGCGCAGGTCGTACATGCACATTTAACTAATTTATTTTTTTGCAGTAATTACTTTATCCACAAGGTGGCAACTGTGCCCTGGGGGCATCGATTCACCTGGGCTGCATTCCACTCCAATTTTAGACACGCACCCGTGAACTTCCCTAAGCACTTCCCCTCGGGGGAATCCCTGCCACCATTTTGAAGTGCGTTCCACTTCGTGAAGTGGACTAGGGAAGTTTATATGGACAGACCCTCGTCCCCTCGATTTTGACCAAGGGAGCGAGTCTACTCGGATGTACACTTCAAGCAGCGCTATATCCCACAATTCAACTTGATTTTGACGTCACAGCAGATCGCGCTTGACTAAAGTGTATGATTAATTATTTTAAGAATGAATTGCATAATAGTGTATAATATATTAATGTCGAGATTTAATCGCATAATACTTGTAGCTACCTTATGTTCACAGTCAAAGTTTATACTATTGATTTTTTTTTCTCGTTTATGTAATTTTATTTTTCTCCAGCAGCTCATACACCTATAGGATTTTATATATTTTCTCCAACAACTTATAAGCATATAGAATGGTGCATAAAACTCAAAATTCATAAGTACAAGAGGGGTTTAAATAATAAATCAGCTCCATAGTGAATAATTCCAAGTGATCAAGGGCTTACTGCGTTCCATTTAAACCTTATGCACGAGTTCCACCAGTAGTGGGCACTCGTGCAAACGTAAGCAATGACACACATCCGAGTCCACGAGACGGAGGGAAGTTAGCGAGTGAAGGGCATAAAAATTTGGAGTGGAATGCAGCCAAGGTAGTCAAAGAAAAACTGCATAAACAGAACAGACCGGAATGCGTGCAAGCTACAGCAACAATGGAGGCCTACATAGACGAGAGATTGTGCGAAGAGGTTAGAAAGTACCCTCATTTGTACAACTCTAGTATGAAAGAATACAAAGATTTTTATATGCGTTGTAACTCATAGAGGTATTGCAATTTGTCGCAATGTGTATGCGTCAAATGCCTTTGTAAGCTTACAAGTCAAGTGAAGTATATTTTGCAAGGCTGTACGTGTACGCTAGCGTACGCATAAAAAAATGAAGTATACTTTCTAAATTACATAAAAATAAGGTGGATACTTTCCAATCAAATCCTAAAGTACAATTTTAAAAATAAAGGATCTTTATTGGTATTAACATGGTTCCATGAAGAACCTTTCCATTGCAAATGGTTCTTTATAGTGGAAAAAGATTCTTTAGATTTTTAAAGTAATCTTTACACTAAGGAAAAAAAGGTTCTTTTGAGAACTGTTCACTGAAAGGTTCTTTTCTTATATGGCATCGCTGTAACCCCCTTTTGTATCTTCTGTATATTTTTAGTGTATATTATACAATTTTTGTAATTGAAGTTTGAAGTCAATGTGCACATAGATCAATACAACTTTAATTGCATGCAAGTGTGAATATTAAAATACAATGTCTTGATATTTGTTACCGTTCAGTAAATGCACTCCAAAGCACCCTCATCAAAAATATTACCCCTTGTTAAATGTCTGCAGCAGTCCTTCAAAGCTCATTAATCATTTCACTTGTCGTAGTGTATTTGCCACCATGCTGACATTGCTTTTCTGGGAATACATTACCTTCAGCCAAGGGACTTCACCCACAGCGCCTCCCGCCGCGCTGCGCTGCCTCATGTAAGAGCGAAATTCATTGGCAGGGGTTTCATATTTTATTGCCCAGTAACTAACGTTATAGCGAGCGGCACCAGTTAAAGGTTGGCACTCTTGGCCTATCCACATAAGTGAGTTCTCCTGTACAATGGTGACTCATCTGACTGGCCCAGTTTTGTAATACTGCTGAAACAATCATTTCAGATGAAGGTCAAACGTAGCCTTAAGGGCATGTGTTCCAGCCTTTAACAATCCGGAAGACTTTACAGCTAAAGATCTTCGCACATCAGTGTGACAGACTGGCTTCTGAACTCAAGGAGAAAATCTGGTGGTGATAAATTTGTGTGAAAATTGGAACGCGTTACTCTTGTGTAAAAATGGGCTGTGTTAGAGAAAATGTGATGGAGAGTAGTTGAATCAAGTCAAGCTGAAATCTGTGCTGACTGTTTTCCTACAGTAGTTAAAAATGCAAAAAATAATTTAATAAAAGCAAAATAAGGAACGTCTTGTTTACAGCAACAAGAAGTCAATGTTACGATCACTGTGTCAACCATTGCAAATTAGGGAGTGACTCCTGCATTCGGTTAATTATAATGATAATTTAAAAGATTCACTCTCGCATTTAAATGTGGTTGGCATTCATAAATATGTAGATGTCTGGAAAAAAAAATTGCCTATTTTTAGCTGGTTTAAGATGGTATACCTGCCTGACCAGCTAAAAAAGTGTCTAAAACCATCCAATAGACTTTGCCAAAAAGTGATAGACCAGTTAAGTAAGCATCTTGTTTACACTGTTTTTGCAGTTCAGTTCAGTTATTTGTTGCTTTTTATAGAGTACTGGCATGCTCTATGGTTTTTTATAGCTTGTTTCATACTCTTCTTGACTGTATATTCCATAAACAACAATTCAAAATATTTTAAATATACACACACATTGTATCAAAATAACCTTGTAAAGTCACCCCACAAATGTTATCAGTAGTTCATTCAAAATTGCTATTGTCTCATTGTTAGTTTGTTAGCTTTATGCAGATTCACTCTCGCATTTAAATGTGGTCGACACTCACCACTCACATACTGTATGCCTGAAAACTCAAATGAAAAAATACTTGAACCTTCCTGGTTTGAAGTGGTTTTAGCTGATTTAAGATGGTCTTCCTACCTACCTGACCAGCTAAAAAATACCTTGGTTCGTTTGGCCAGAGGAGAACTGGTCCCACGACTGAGCCTGGTTTCTCCCAAGGTTTTTTTCGCCATTCTGTCACCAATGATGTTTGGGTTCCTTGTCACTATTGCCTCTGGCTTGCTTAGTTGGGGACATGTAATATTCAGCATTATTTGACTGTACTGACACTATTGGATGAGTACTGAACTGAGCTGGGCTGCGTTTCCCATAAACATTGTAAGCTTAAAGGGCACCTATTATGCCCATTTTACAAGATTTAAAATAAGTCTCTGATGTCCCCAGAGTGTGTATGTGAATTTTTAGCTCAAAATATCTCACAGATCATTTTTATAGCATGTTAAAATTGCCACTTTTGGGGGGTGAGCAAAAACGTGCCGTTTTAGTGTGTCCCTTTAAATGCAAATGAGCTGCTGCTCCTGGCCTAAGAGGGCGGAGCTTCAAGAGCTCATTCCGGTGTCAGGAGTCAGGACGCACTAATAATGTCAGAAACTGTCAGTAACAGTGTTTACTCCAATCCGGATTCGGACAATAATGCCTACAGAGCCAGAGAATATATGCTGCATGGAGATAGAACATAGTTTAGTTTAATTACGGTTATAACTTATGTTGTCATCTTGCTTTTATCCATTATTAGTCCAAGCCTGTTGTACCGGACCCCGTCTGAATGATAGCCAAAACTTTACTGATGAGTTTTATGACATTTATTGTACTTCACACAAAAGATGAAGCGTCCATTTTCACTACAGAAAATCACTGTAAGAGCTTAATAAAAAACAGTGCAAGAAGTGTGCATTAAAAATATTATCCATAAACTCTCTCTCTCTCCATTGCATTATCATCAATATACACAGTGAATTACACAGAAACACTCATTACAATTAACAGTAAACAAATATATACAGACTTTATGCCTGATAAGCGTTATATCCGTAAATCAACTCCAAAGAACTAATGATCTCCCTTTCATTACTGCCGTATCCAGTATCGCTCTGGAGACTGTAAGCTGGATCACGAACAGTTGGTAGTGATCCATCCTTGAGTAATGACATCATTGAGTGATCCATCCTTTGTATTGACAGTCGTTCACAAAGCAGTCTGGTGTAAAACGATTCGTGCACACATAAACAAATTTAGGTATATGGGGCCGCATTCCCTTCAAAAATAAAACTAATCCACTGTGTCTTCAGCAGCTTGGATTTCAGGAGTACATGGAGACCATTATGTTCACTCTTACATCCAACAACAAAACACCTCAATTGCTTACGAGACATTCTTGTCACTACAGCTGCTCCAGCCTGGAGAAAATGGTGGACTGTGTACAACTCGCTCAGGGCGGGGTCTATGCTAATACGGCAGAGTAAGTCAGCAGTTGTGGGCGGGGCCTGTACAAAGTGACATCACTTTGCCCAGAATCTGCAAACGACTTGTTCTGACACTGCTTATGATTTATTGGAATTAAACAAAAAAGGAGTGGGTGGATTTTTATCATTAGGGTGGTTGTGTACACGCACTGCCAACAAACATTTATGTTCAAAAACCATGTAAAAGTGAATTTTGCATAATAGGTGCCCTTTAAGTAGATCGTAGAACCATTGCCACCAATGGTCACTATGATCATCTTAGGCTTACGATGCTTTTGAGAAACACAGCCCTGGACAATGACATAACTGTTTTCTACAGAGCTGTTTAGTTGAATTGAACTCAGATTGCATCATTGAATTATTATTTTCCTGTTTATCCCTGTAAAGCTGCTTTGAAACAATCTGTATAGTAAAAAGTGCTATATAAATAAAGGTGACTTTACTTGACTAAATGCCATCTAAAATCATCCAACAAACTAGCCTAAACAGAGTGGGAGACTAGTTAAGACCAGCAAACCATCTTAGGCTGGTCTGTTTTTTCAGTTCAGCTCAGTTATTTGTTGCTTTTTATAGAGTATTGTTATGCTCTGTTTTTTTATAGAGCTTTCTTCATATGCTTCTCTCTATATTCCACACACAACCTAAAATATTTTGAATATCCAGACACACTGTATCAAAATGGTAAATGTCTCATTGTTTGTTCGATAGCTTTGTGCTTTTATATCAAACAGCATCTGTCTGAGGATTAACACCAGACTGAAATAAGAACTCTAGCCCCACAAAAACTCTAACAACAATAAAAATGTAGGATTAGCAGTTAGCACCAATTATTTTTGTCTTTTTGGGCCCTAAAGCCAATTGTCTTCCTCTGTGCTGAGATATGGGCTCTTAGGTCAAGACAAACCCGTGAGGCAGACGTAGAAAGAGAAGAGTAATATTTCACTGCTCAATTAAAGAATTAGAAACAAGCAGACCTAATTAGGAGGAGAACAAGAACCATTTTCCTGTCATACATCAGCACTGACAAACATCAGAAAACTTTAAATGCTTTAGAAGACTTTCCGACTACTTTTGGAAAGTATTTCTCAAATGTATATTGTTAGTAGAGGAAATTAATTAGTTTTGATCTCTCCAATGAAGCTGCATCATCACTTGCAGTGCTAAATAGGGATTTGTTTGCCTGCGTGCAGTAACCTATAAATATTGATAGCAAAGTTTCAAGAATAAGTTCAGAAGTCCTGCACTCAATGGTTGCTATTTAAAACTGATAGTCGATGGATGAATAAAATGAAAAGCTGATGGAAAGCTCAATCAAAACACTTTTAAAAGATGGTTTGCTGATACAAATCTCATAGGCTACCCAGAAAAGAAAACATATAGCCTAATGTTAATGTCAGCTTAATTAACTTTTTCTCTTAGCAGTACAGAAATGACAGTTGACAATGCAGTCTGCATTAAATTATACCTTCCTTGAGATGGTGCATCAGACACTCAAGTTGAGAGGCACTTGTTAGAGGGCAAAGCATCTCTGTGTCTTTTCAGCTGACAATTAGAGAAGATTCACCATGGAGGAGCTGATACGGCACACCAGATGCTGCAAGGCCTCTTGAGAAAGCATGTTTTTTTTTTTTGTTTTTTTTTTGAAACAGCATCTGCTGTGTGTGTGTGTTTGTGTGTGCGCATGTGCATGTGGAAACATCGACTCACTGCTTAGGAACACACATAAAAGATACTTTCAGGTGGAAATATACTTCAAACCCTCATAGGTATTATTTCATCACTGTCCTTATTTAAAAACCCTTAAATGGTAATTTAGCTGATCATAAATCTTTATTTCATACAAGGTTGCAACTCAGCAAAACTGCGTTCTGTTTTCCCTACGTGAAAACAGTCGTTCCTGACCTATTTTTATTAGAGGACATTAAGAGTTCTATGTGCTTATCTTTGACTTTGTTCTTGCGCATGCAGAAAATAAACTTTTTTCACTGTTTCTCCTTTTAGGGTTGTCCTAATGCTTGCAGAAAAAGCTTATGTTTCCCTGCTGAATGTTGTTTTTCTGATTAGCTATGCATGCACAATTCAGCACCAACCAACAGTTCCTCAGTTCCAGCTTATTAGACTTTTGCTTTTCAACATTGGGAGTAAGATTTTCTCATATCTAAATACTGTGGTAAACAGAGTTCATTAGCAACCAGCTGCATTTGAGGAATTAACACTGATTCTTGAGACATGATTTCACTTTTTTAACTTTAGTTACTGTGTAATGAGCATAAACAACATCTGCAAAGTTACGACGCTCAAAGTTCAATGCAAAGAGAGATATTTTCTTTTAAAGAATTCTCTGTTTAAGGACTACAACAAACAGCTGGCAGGGACTACAATGAGCTTCTTCCTGGGTTAGTGACATCACTAACCATAAAATTTACATAAACCCTGCCCCCGAGAACACACAACAAAGGGGGTGAGGCCATGTTGAGCTGCATTAGAGAAGAGGAAGAGTTGTTGTAGTAGAGTGCTGTTATCGTGTCGCCATTTTGCGCCGGACTACTTTACAAACGAGAGTCAATTCAACGCTGGATTTGCACAAAAGATGAGTTGAATCAACTCCACAGCAACTACATACATTTATCCACTAACCATTCAGAAATGTCCAGTTGCGTTCTAAAAGTTGTAACTTCAGTGTCTGACTCCGGTTTGAACAATGTAAGGCTGAACACTGTTACTGACAATCGGCATTTTGGCTGCGTGAGATTCTCCAGCTTTGTTGTTGTTGAGCAACCGCAGAGAAAGCGGGCCGGAAGAAGCAGCTCATTTGCATTTAAAGGGACACACACAAAAATGGTGTGTTTATGCTCACACCCAAATAGGGGCAAATTTGACAAGCTATAATAAATAATCTGTGGGGTATTTTGAGCTGAAACTTCACAGAGACATTCTGGGGACACCAAAGACTTATATTACATCTTGTAAAAGGTGCATTATAGGTCCCCTTTAAAATAACTACATTTATAACAACTTTTAATTTAAGTGAACTTGAAACAATCTTCACATAAATCCATTGTAGTAAATGTCACATTTAGTTGTTTTAATATATTAGGGCTCATCAGGGTTTTTTTCCCTACTGGCTCAGTTGGGCTGGTTCAGATTATTACTTGTCCTGCTAAAATCAGAGTTATTGTTTTCATTGTGTTTGACCCATGTAACCTTATAAACATGCAGTGCTTTAAGATTTTCAGGTATAGGAAATAATCAAGCACTGCATAGTCTTGCATAAATTATAAATTAAATATAGTTTAATACTTATTAAAGCTACAAAAGTTATGCAGTCAAGACCAGTGAGTGATTTTCTCTTTTCTTTTGTTCTTTGATTAACATTTAATGACATAGACAGCAGCAGGTTTATTAGGTCACTGTCACTTTAAGATCTGATGCACATCCTATTTTCTCACAACTCTTTACATTCATTTAACACTTTCTAACTAAATTATGACTGTGCTCATAATAATTTTGTGGGTTTTTGTCCATCCAAGCGCAAAAGAGAACTCAATGCGGCACTGCTTTCTGTGCGCACGTTTTAGGTGTTTGTTCACAAAGAGCTGCTTCACAGACAATGCACCAGTACAGATTTGAGTTCTTTTTTACGTCCAATCGCACTTGAATGGTTTAATAGCACTTCAATGAATGATCATATACTGTAGCACAGCCAAATGATGACAGAAAAAAAAACGGATGCTGTTTATTGCGTTTTTTAATACACGTTAATTTTGACAGCCCTAATTCCTATATATAATAGATTAGAATTAAATAAATATTAACTTATATATTAAACTTAAGAAAAAAACAGAAATATAAATAAGCATTTAAAGTACTGTAGCCTTTTTTAATTGATCTTTTACTAAGTTTCAAAACTATTTCCCTTCTTCTGTCATCACCATCAAATATTTATTACGTATTTTCATATTTCACATACAAGTTAGAAATCACACAAGCTTTTAAGCTCTTGTGCTCCCTGTTTCAAAATCATGTCTAATTCTTCACCCAAAGTGTAAAGAAATTGTTTGAGATTTTTATTTATAATTAATAATACATTATTTTTGACCTATACAGTGGTAGAAGATGAAAACATGCAGAACACAGTACATAAACTTTTTTCCCCTTCAGTTCTGTCCCAGTTCTTTTCTACACAAAAACTAGGTCATGCAGCTAGTTACACCACAGCAAAAACTTCTTTGTTTGTTTTCATATCCACTGCTCCTGATGACACATTCTGTATACAGTGTGTGGGTTAACATCAGACACATGATGGATCATGCTGCTCATCACCCCAATTCATCTTGCAAAGTAAATGTTATATATACATCTTGGGTAAAAGATTTTCTTACCAGGTTAGTTGGAAAGGGCTAAAAAGCTAATTGTAGGATTTTTTTTATATTTATTTACTTATTTTATTTATTTTTGTTGCCTTATACTAATTATCTTTCAGAAAAACAGTTTCTGCCTAGGTGATTATATTTAGTGTGCAGTCATTTACAAAGTATAATCAGCATGACATAGCAGTGAATGTTAAATACTGAGAACCGAATTTGTCTTACTTAAGAAACATAAAAAACTTTGCAGAACAATATTTTAGGTAGGGGTGTGCGATATAACGATTTTTGATCGTGGACGACTAAAATGTCTCCACGATCTGCTTATGAAGAAATATCGTAGTATCGTGCTACAGTGCTTTGTATCAGTTGCAGTTCCAGCGCCTCCGTCTCAGCATACTGTTCAACGTGACGTACATTCACGTCACATTTTAACGCAGCGGTAGAGTAATATTCGCGGGACACTTCAATCCACAAAAGTTCATTATTTCATGTGCCTTGCCGGTTAAACTTTTCTTTCGCGTGCTGATGCGCTGTTCTGACATGCGTTTTTCAGAGCGCGTTCACGCGAAGCGCACAGGCACTAAAAGCCTGTCAAACAGCGCCTGATTACTAAGTTATCTTTAGAGTCCGATTGCTCTAATACTGTCAAATACGCACAAAGTTTACATAAACACAGTTGGTTATGTCTAAAGTGAAAGTAAACATTTGAGAGAAAATTGGATGCGTGGCTGTGTATTAGATATACGTGCAGGTCTTTAAAGTGACAGAGCAGCCTAATATTAACCATGCGGTCGCTTGTCCTTAAAGGGATAGTTCACTGTAATGTTGTTTCAAAACTATTAATTTCTTTCTTGTGTAGAACACAAAATAAAATATTTTGGAGAATGTGGGTTAGCCGGACAGTTGCTGGTCTCTATTGACTTCCATGGTAGGAAAAACATAGTCACTATGGACCAGCAACTGTCTGGTCACATTCTTCAAAATAACTTTTTGCTCTTGACTGAGAACTTTAATACATTAGCTTTATTAAGAATCAATGTATAATTTATACAGTGAAGGCTAGTGTTATATTTGTTCATTTAATTTTTTACTTGAATGCTACTGTTAAATACATCTACTATAGATGAAAAAAAAATTTTTTTTATTAATTTCATTTGTATAATGTGTAGCCTATGTTTTTCTTCTTTTTTAATAACAAAGATAAAATAATGACAAAGATATTTTATCTTTGCCACTTTGGCCTAAATATCTGCCATTTTTAATTTTATTTTATATTTTGTTATTTTGTAAGGCTTTGTTTTTAAAATAGGGAAATTAGTTTGGCTGTAATGCTCAGTCACTTGCAAAATAGTAAAAAACAACATGAAGAATCGTGATAAAAAATCGTGAATCGTGATTTTCCTGAAAAAAATCGTGATATGATATTTTTGCCATATCGCCCACCCCTAATATTAGGTGAAGAACATTACCAGTTGGAGAAGAGCTTGACCCTTACAAATTAAAGAACATGAGCCTCAAATCCTTCTTTAAATCCATTGACATGGATCATTTTTCAGTCATATGTTGCATTAACAAATGCACATGCAACATATTTTGAGAGTTCATTCAGAGATTTTAAACCAGTTTTTTCTGTCAATATTATATTACATTGTCACTCACAACACCTGTCCTCAGAAAATAAATCAGTAATTCGTATAGATTAAATTTTATTAAACGTAAGAAAAACTAAAATATAAATATGTATATTTTAAACGTTACTGTATTATTTTCATATCATATGAAGAACTGCTATAGGAAAAAAAACATGAATAAAGCGTGAATAAAGTTTTATAAGTCCATAAATAATATGAAATAACAGGACAGTCCATTAAGAAAAACCGAGGAAGCTCCTAGCAATAAAGCACAAGCAATTCCTGCGTCTCGTGCTCTGCAAACAGATTTCAACGTCAACAGAGGATTTAGCTCACCTAAATCAGCACATTTACAAGGCCAAAAATGATGTCATGCATATTGATAAGGATGAGTCAACATGCAGCATTTCTCCCTGGCTGTCATTAAGGAGATCTGCGCTTCCTTCTCTCTTTTGCTCTGGATCCTATACTCTCCAATCAGTCTAAATGCACAACTTCTCCTTGTCAATACACACTCTTAAAAGGAACTACATTTTATCCTACATTGAGAGGCTGTTCTGAGTCAAAGATACTAAGAAATGTGGAGAATTGAGAATGTTAGAGGCATGCATTGCCTTTCTCCTTTATTTTTATTTTATTGTTCAGTGCAGGCACATGTGGCTAAGAATGAAAAAACAATACAAATACATGCCCATCAATACTAGAGAAAAATGTATATTTTGCAACTACAATGCTGCACTTCAGTACTTACTCTGTAAATATATTTATGAATATCTTATTTCTCAAACCAGTTCTAAATGTTTAATCGGTTACACTTTATTTTGATAGTCACTTTAGACATTCTGCAAACTAAAACTACATGTCAATGAACTCTCATTAGAGTATTAGTAGACTGTTAGGTAGGTTAGGTTAAAGTTAGGGTTAAGTTGACATGCAGTTGCAAAGTTACTCATTAGAATATCTTTTGGGGGACCATCAAAATAAAGTGTTAGCAGATATAAAAGGGATAGTTCACCCAAAAATGAAAATTCTGTCATCATTTACTCACCCTCACGTTGTTCCAAACTTGTGTGAATTTATTTCTTCTGCTGAAGACAAAAGAATATATTTTGAAGAATATGGGCAACAGTTGACTTCCATAGTATTTTTTTTCCATACTATGGAAGTCAATGGGGTCCATCAAATGTTTGGTTACCCATATTCTTCAAAATATCTTCTTTTGTGTTCAGCAGAAGAAAGAAATTCATAAAGGTCTGGAACAATTGAGGGAGATTAAATTGACAGAATTTTCATTTTTGAAACCCTTTAAGCAGACAGTCTAGTCTAAAGAGTATCTATGGACTATCGACTATAAAGTGTGACCTTTAATCTACTGATGCTTTTTAAACAATGCATTGAAACAAAATTAAATACATCATTACTTAACCACTCTATATGAAATTAATCTTTAATTTTTAAATGAGGCGTTTTACATGCTAACCAAGAAAAGTCCTGACTGAGATCTTCATGAACAACCCATTTACAAGGTCTTTGTAAAGAGTATGACATATGATGGCTGGAAATCACCAAAGCATGTGAATATGTTAATTACTTTTCTTTCAAATGCAGATACCATGTATTACATGATTAAATGTAGTCATCCAATAAATCACCATTAATTTGATCTAATTATTAATTAGACAAAGAGAGAGACGGACATACATTGCCACAAACCTATAGCTTTAAGCAATGTTGGTCCATGTGGTGCTTTAATTCAATGTGTAAGTCAGTCACAAGACCCAGCCTTCCCTGTGATTTTTAATTAGGTGGCAGATAGTGGCTTGTCTGAGGGAAGACTCCAATAGGAAACGGCTCTTCCCATGTAATCTCTTTCTGATAAGGATGTTGGGCCCCATCAAATTGATCTTTTGCCCTTGAGATAAGGAGTGTATTTCATTAGAGGGCATTTTTATAATTCTTTAACAGACTGATTCTGTGATATGATGGCAATTTCACAGCCCACCAGAATGAAAGCAGATGGCAACCAGGGCAAGAAAGAAATGCATATTTGTGATATTTCAAAAATTATAAAAGTAAAACTAACCTGACCCTTATCAATTAGAAACAATCCAAATATCACTGTTGCACAGAAATAGAAAAAATAAAAGTATTCTTGATTTCCCACATTGAATGACTGTGTCTGTTCATATGTGTTCTGTTAGACACCACTTATCTAAAGTGTCAGTAGTCATTTTCCATTGCTAAATCCTAAGACTTCTTAGACTCTCAGTTGAGCTGGATATGAAGGACAAGACGTCAGTGTGTGTGTGTGTGTGTGTGTGTGTGTGTGTGTGTGCGTGTGTGTGTGTGTGTGTGTGTGAAAGCAGATAGCAACCTTAACAAAAGAAATGCATATATTTCCAAAATTCCACAATGATACAGGATTTCAAAGGACACACTGTTCAAAAAGAAAATCCATAAAGAAATATGCCTTTAAAAGTATCTCTCAGTGGAGCTGGTTATACAAAGAGGCTCATATAAAGAAGTTGTTGTGAATCAAATGAACCAAAACGCTGCGCAAAAACACTTAAGAAGCCTTGGGTGTATACTTAATACAGTTGGATCTATGTCCATATATATGCATAAAAGTCAGTTACACTGATGCTTGTTGTACCTGTTGCATGGATGGCAAGAAAACGAACATATAACAATAACAAACTGCACAGTGAGGACAACAGAAATCCAGTGTTTGAGAAGACGTTTTTCAAGAGAAATGGGTTAGAGGTCACTCTTCCGCCAGAACTCGACTCGCGTACAGCCGTTACCGGAAGCCAGTGATTATAGTTTATAAACAGGGTAGAGAATAAATTGTTGAATAAAGTCGTTATTTTTGTTTTGTTTTTGTGTACAAAAAGTATTCTCGTCGCTTCATAACACTAAGGTTGAACCACTGTAGTCACGTAGAATATTTTAACAATGTCTTTACTACTTTTCTGGACCTTGAATGCAGTAATTTCATTGCTTTCTATGGAAGATTAAAAAACTCTCGGATTTCACCAAAAATATCTTAATTTGTGTTCAGAAGTTGAACAAAAGTCTTACAGGTTACGACATGAGGGTGAGTAATTAATGACAGAAATTTCATTTTTGGGTGAACTAACCCTTTAACTAATGTTGACGAATGGGACCTTATTGTAAAGTGTCACCGAATCATTTTTGTGAATCGGCTCATTTACATGAACTGTTTGAATGAATCAATTCAGTAAAATCAGACTTTCAAACCTTACATATGAGAGAGAGGGAGAGCTATTTAGGTGAATATGTTTGATTATTTATTATTAAATAATCATTAAAAACACAATTTAGTGTTTAGATTTTTACTGGAAAAGCTACACTAGCTGAACTACTGTCAGTCTATAGTAAAAATAGTCTCTTTTACTTAGTTACTTCCCAATACTGTAAAGAACACACACATATATTCATGCCTAATTTGCATACTGCAAATGTGAATTAAAATATCTGAGCATTAACATTAGTGAAATTCCAGGGATATAGAGAAAAGAACAATTTGACAAAAAAAGAAGCAAATCACATTAAGGGAAAAACAGCTGTTGAATCATTACACTAATACACAACAGGTAAAAACATAAAATTTGCCCACATGTTGGTAATTTTCTCCTGCCCTTGGCAGGTGGTATTGGAGAGAAAGTCAAAGAACCTAATGTTCCTTACAACAACATGATATGGTTTAGAGGACATGGTTTTATTTAACAATAGACTGCCGGCTATTTTGAAAAATAAAAGCAGAGTTTTTATATTAAGTGCATTCTAGAATGCCTTTGGGTAACACTTGGTGAGATCTGGCACTTGCCTGAGAAAGATGCATGCTGGGTATAGGAGCAGATTAGTAAGGGTAATGTAGCTTGTAAAATGCCAGATATATTGATGGCCTGTTCAGATCTGGCAAGGTAGCACTGACCAATGAGCTGCACAAAGACGTTTTTAAGACAGGGCTTGATCCATCTATTGTAAAAAAAAAAGTGTCTACTGGACAACAGCGAACGGTAAGTCCACAAAAACAGGACGAGGGGATGGAATGATATACAGGCTCCAGAGTGTAAACCATGCCACACTTCACGGTAGGAAATTAAACTCATTTCATGCTTTGTGAACAGTTGAATAAACTGGATCTCTTTGGGGTCATCTGGGACAAGGGCGTGTCAAAGTTGATTAGTATCATAACGACAACGAAAGGTCAAGCATTTCACAGAGACAGAATAGGTTGGCACTCTGAAATGTTAAATGTAAAAAAGGGCATATAAAGCATATAAAACTAACTAATGCATTTCATATACATAGGGCCAGTGAAGGTGTGGCCACATTAACGAAATTTCATTGTTTACTGTCAGTTGTGTAGCAGTGTCACAGAAGTCACTTTTAAACCAAGCAGGTTTCTGTTGGTAAACATGGCGAATTTGCATGACTAACTCAAACCCATCACGAAATCTGTGTGAGGAAATCTTTCACCCTCACGCAAAATTCCAGATTTGTGGATTCCTATTAAAATGACATTTCGCTCACAAGAATTTGATGAAATTTGGTAAATGTGACTGCAAATATTTGTATCGCTCAACCACATGGTCGAGCAGCCAATTGATAAAAAAATATCATACTAATGCTCACACAGGGTCAACACATGACTCTCCCCATACATTCTGCATTTAGCACTTTGCCATATGGTCCAGAAAAATATTCCTGGTTGCCCACCCCCTGACAACAGCCCTGCACTCACATTCACTCGCTGAAAATGCCCCGTAAGTATAAGCAAATTGCAGCTACTGCCAAATAAGTGCCTGTGCTGATCATTGGTAAAGGAATAAGATGTCAGAGTTGTTTTGCAGTTGTTTCACTGAAAGTGATGGAATAAACAGGTCCATTTTCAGTGCTGCTCCTTTTTTGCTAGAATAGGCCTATCTCTATAGACGCTGACCAAAAATAGCATTGTTACTCTTTCAAACAAAGATTGAGTCCTTTGGGGAATTTGTTAGTATTAACCCACAGAAAAGTACAGAAAGGAGAAATGGTGAATTTGCCCTGTTCCTTAAATAAAAAAAATACGGTGAAAAAAAATGAGAAAGCACAATGTGGTCTTTCAAAAATGTGTCATTCAGTATCCATATCTCTGCCATTTGTTTTCCTTTTGTCTTTCATGTCTGAAGAAATAAAGGCTGGAATGCACTACACGAGTTTTAAAATCTGAACAATCTGGAAGTACATACTTTTGAGTGTGTAGCAGAAGAGTAGCAAGCTTTGGGACACAAATAAAAAGAGTGAAAAGACTTCAAACATGGCGGATGTGCGATTCCGACGGTTAAGGTTTAGATAAAGGGGTTTGAGTGATTAATAATCAGTATTTAACCTGACGAAAATATATTTATTCAGTGTTATCCACATTATATTTCATCTGCAAGAGCATTGTGAACTTTTGTAAAGATACATTTGGTCATTAACTTTTAAATACATCATTATGCAAATTGAAAAAACATGAGGACAGTCTCCGCATGAAAGACCCACGATTGTCAGATCAACGTGCTTCTACATTTCTCTCCGAAACCGTAGGAAATTAAATTAAATTGAATGTGGAGGATTTTAACTGTTACAAGATGATTGACAGGGCAGTTTAAACGGTGACAGGATGCAGGTAACTAAGCGTTAGCGCTGTCAGTTAAAAACTCAATTATGATGAAGTAGTATGTCCCGAAGCTTGCCTACTCTTCTGCTACACACTCAAAAGTATGTACATTTTCTTCACAAAAAAAGTACATACTTTTAGGGCATAGTATAAGTAGGTGAAGTGGGACACAGCATTAGGCTAATACTTCATCATAAAACCGTTGGGTTGTGGGCAATATTAGCCGTTAGAGTGTGCATGGATCTACACTTTGGATTCTAACTGGAAAAAGTAGGCCATCCTGGTATCTTTGGAATACTCATTTCAACATACTACGATTTGGGACACACTAATTCTAATTTCGATTACTATTTAGGATGGATAGTATGCGAATTGGGATGCAACAACAGCCTGAAGCTAAAAAAAAAAAAAAGAAGTCTGTACCCATCATACACTACACATCATACACTATTTTCTGTTAAATCCATCAACTCCGACTGCCCAAAATCTGCAGTCTGGTGCAGACTTTCAGCAACTATTGTTGACTCATCTAGACTGCAAATTGGGGCAAAAATCTGAGCAAGTGTGTTTAAAAACTCAGAGGCTTCTGACTCTGGGTAGTCTCTTTCAAAATGTGGAGCTAGTTTGAGATAAGTGAATATTTCAACAAACCACATTTTAGTCACCACAAACGTTTGATTACAAGTCTGAACATATGCTCACGAATACGAAGGTAACCGCAACAATATGCTGCTTTAACAATTTGGTAGCGGATGGTAGCCTACATGTACAAAACAATAATATTTATAATTTTGATATACATGTTCACAGATCACAAAAATATTACAATTACCTTTTAAAATGTATTTATGATAGTTGACAGTAAGCTAACTGTGCTAGGGGACCCAAAAGTCTCAAAACTAACCTCAATCCAAAATTGCTGATAGACATTTACTAACAAATAAAGTCAACCCCCCTTAAAGTCAATGATTAATTTGCATGTGACTAAAAAGCTACATTATCATAAATTTCATTGTTGACATGCAAATTTCAGGGGACTGATACCTTTCATTGAGGTAAAGCTGTTTTGTCACAAACAAAAGGTGGTTGCTCAACATTGAAAGTGAAGAGTACTCACAAAGTTCTAAATGTTCCAACTAAAAATAGACCTGTTCTGTTCTTATTCAGTAAAAGCTCCTTGCACTCCAAAGCTGGGGTTCAATGTCATACTGGCTTTGATGGGGCTTAAACAGGGCTTAAGCAGTACTTAATTACTAATGAGCTCTTTGAAACCTGCTGACTCCCTTGCACTAAAAGGCCATGGTTTGGATCAAAGGTGGCATGGTTTTATTGGATTCACCTGGTCAGCTGAATATATTCACAGCGTATTTATATACATTCAGTTGTATGTACTGTATACTGTATATATATATACACACACAGCAATAATGTAGTATATATATAAAACTTCAGCTGATAAAAATATTCTCCACAACTGACTCCAAACTGTCATTCAGATCTGCCTCCATTTAGTTAGCAACGGCCAACTTCCAACAACCCAGTCAATTCCCGAGGATGAAATCCAGTGCCGCCCTACACTTTTTCTCATTCCAGAAGCCATTTCACTCAGATATATGTCTCAATAGGGAAGAAAAGACAATTGCAACTTCCGTTTCATGCCGACTTTAAGTAAAAGTAGGACCTGCATCACTGCCCTGAAAAGCCACATTACAATAATCTGACTGAACTATGTTCAAATAAACACTGTTCATTCCTCAAAGACTCCATGAAATCAAAATTGGAGTATTTTTGCCTTCAGTCCATGGGGTAGTTTGCACAAATATAATGTATAACATGTTTCTAAAGATAGGAATATACAAAGATCTAATGTTTCTAACTCTTGGTTTACAACAAAATTAGCATTAACTGCAATCAATTTTGCCTTAATTATGAATGATATTGTTATGAGGCTGAGTTATATTTTATTTAGGGCCCAAGTCATTTTTCTTTCAGACAAGAATGACTAGCATGAAACTACAGCTTGGCAAAGCAACATCTTTCTTCCTTGTTCTGTTTTCTACTTTCCTCAGCGGGATGATCAAGAAAGTCTGCCAACTCAAAAACTGTCATACGTTGTTGAAAAAAACAATAATAACAACAGAGGCAATGATTAAACATAATCCTAATCCACATGCATATGATCTAATATGCATTTCCCAAATCACTCAAATAATTAATACAGTAAACAAAATGTGAGAGAGGATTATATCAAGATAGACACAATAGCTCTGCCAGATCAACTATCTAAATCATTCATGAAGAAAACAAGCCACGCAAGCCTTTTTACCACATTCCCCGTCTATATAGGCCAAAATCCGATCGGGGAAACAGTCTAATAAACTCTCAATTTGACAATTGATTTAATCGCTACTGAGGCCTGCTGTGATAAAATTATCCTTATAGCTTGACGTAAGCAAACTTGGTGTGTAAATTTAATTTGGCATCAGCCATCCCATCATTCTCTTCTCTTTTTTAAAGGGCTGAATTTAAAAGCACAGCACCTTTCCGTGAGGCATTGACTCTTCTTTTTACTTTATTGCCCTCATTATGTTTTTCACTTAAATGAGATTTGGCAAGTGTAAGATTATACCCAAGAATTGTGGAGGGCAACTGTTTGCTTACAAAGTAGAAACCAAAACAAAATGTTCTGGAACAGCGAGAAATAATATCAGCCCTAGGTAAAGCCATATTAGAACCTGTTAAAAGACCTGTTAAAAATACAACACTTTAAAAGGAAAGGAAATGCTGCATTTAAAAGTGACAATGCTATTGTTTTATATTTAAGACACCTTTTCACAATCACCAAACACCAATGTTGTTTGGACCTCAGTGTTCTTCAAAATATCTTACAGGTTTGGAACAACATGAGGCAACACTACATCTCAATCCCTGTGTCTGAAAATGCATACTTCCCTACTATAGAATCTAGTATGAAAAAAGCAGAACATCAAATGAGTAGGATGTCCAAACACGCATATTCATGAAACATTAGGTCAACAATACTTGAATGACGTACTGCATTTAGTGTGCAACCAGCAGACAATCTGCTTTCCCAAGAAGCCACAGGAGCCGAGAAGATGAGAACCCCTTAAGTGTTGTCTAGGGCCTGTGGGCAAAGAGTGGAGAAGTGGGGGAGAATGGGGGAGGGCAAGAGAGACACACAGACCTGACCATCCAGTGACCATTCGGGACAGACCATCCGCATTACTGTGTGCTGACCCTGCTCGATGTTGGACTATAAAGTGGTATTCCTGGAGTGCCAAGAACCACCTGGTCACTGGGGCGTTGGAATCTTTAGCCCAAGCCATCCACTGCAAAGGAGCTTGATCTGTGACCAAGGTGAAGCTGCGTCTTGTCAGGTAATATCTCAGCTCCAGGACTGATTACTTTATGGCCAGGGCTTCCTTTTCCACTGCAGCATAACGGGACTTAGCAGGGGAGAGCTTACAGCTAATGTAGACAATGGGATGTTCTTCTCCTTCCTGGACTTGGGACAGCACTGCTCCTACTCTTACGTCAGATGCGTCTGTCTGTAAGATAAAGGGGCAGCTGTAGACCGCCTTGAGAGCCTGGACTGCTTGCTCCGCCTCCTCTGTCCAGTGTGCCTTCTCCGGCTGCCGCTTCTTGGTCAGGTCTGTGAGGGGGCAGGCTTTGGAGTTCTATCCAGGTAACAAAGTATTGGTGCTAATCCCAAATACTACTTGTAAATTTCTTGCATCCTGGCAGGGGGCATATACTGTGTCCAAATGAGTGGGGTCAGTAAATTATCGAGTCCGCCACCCGAGGCGACAACGTGTTAAGCAGATCTACCACATTAACTTGAAGAGGTGAGTTGAGCCAGCCAACCAAGAATTGGAGGCCCTGGTAAGCAGCTATTCAGATGTGTTTTTAGAGACCCCAGGCCGGACCGTCATCCTTTCACACGAGATTCACAGCCCACCTGAGACCATTGCTAGGCAGCGGCCCTGCCGGGTACCAGAATTTTGCCGACAGGCTATAGAGGAGGTAGTGCAATGGATGCTTCATTTGAGAGTAATTGAGGAATCTCGAAGCCTTTGGTCTAGCCCTATAGTTATGGTGCCCAAGAAAGATGGAACTCACCAGTTCTGCAATGACTTTTGAAAGCTGAATGAGGTTTCCCAATTCGATAGCTACCCGATGTCCCGAGTGGATGAGTTGGTCAAACGCCTCGGCAGGGCCCATTACATCTCATCGCTCGACCTCACTAAGGGTTATTGGCAAGTGCCGTTGTCTGAGTATGCCAGAGAAAAATCTGCCTTTAGCATATCAGGTCCTACCCTTCGGCCTGCATGGGGTAGTAGAATTGTTCCAAAGGCTCAATGACATTGTGCTACCTCCACACCAAGCTTATGCTGCAGCCTACACCAACAAAGTTGTAATAAACCACGTGGATCAGCTGAAGAAAGTCTTGATGGAAATTCAGAGGGCTGGACTGACCGCCAACCCAAAGAAGTGTCACCTGGGCCTGTTAGAGGCACAGTACCTGGGTTACAGGATTGGCAGAGGACTTATCAAGCCACAAGAACAGAAAGTAGAAACAGTGAGGCAATTAAACCCACCAACCACCAATACCCCTTTTCCACCAAGGCAGTTTGAGTACTGGTTCAGAGCTAGAGCCTAGTTTCAAATCAGTTCTTTGTCTTTCCACACCCAAAACACCAGCTCTGAACCAGGAAAAGTGGTCTGTAAGTAGCACCAAAACATTGCTGGTCTAGAAGTAAGAATCACTTGCATCAGGAGCTGGGGGCGGGGTTACCATGACCAACAAAACTAATAGAAACTTGTGACCACCATTTTTGAAATAGCAGTTAATGGAGCTAATAGCAACTCAATTGTAATCTCTGTCTATACAAATTATGGCGAGCTGCATGAACGCATTGGATTCACCATAATTGGATGCCGATGTACATTCGCAAATCCATGAGCATCAATAGTAATGCAACAGATCTTCAACAGATCACTGGAGCTGTACGAAGTCCCCTCATGCTTCAAACGCTCCACCATCATCCCCGTCCCAAAGAAACCCAAAATTACTGGACTTAATGACTACAGACCTGTGGCTCTAACGTCTGTGGCCATGAAATCATTTGAAAGACTGGTTTTGGCTTATCTGAAGGACATCATTGGACCCTTACTGGACCCCCTGCAGTTTGCTTACCGAGCAAACAGGTCTGTGAATGATGCAGTGAATATGGGACTGCATTATGTTCTGCAGCATCTGGACAGACCAGGGACTTATGTGAGGATCCTGTTTGTGGACTTCAGCTCTGCTTTTAACACCATCATCCCATCACTCCTCCAGCCCAAATTAACTCAGCTCTCCGTGCCCACCTCTGTCTGTCAGTGGATCACCAGCTTCCTGACAGACAGGCAGCAGCTAGTGAGGCTGGGAAAATTCTCATCCAGCACCCGCACCATCAGCACCGGCGCCCCTCAGGGCTGTGTTCTCTCCCCACTGCTCTTCTCCCTGTACACCAATGACTGCATCTCTAAAGACCCCTCTGTCAAGCTCCTGAAGTTTGCAGATGACACCACACTGATCGGCCTCATCCAGGACGGTGAAGAGTCTGCTTACAGACTGGAGGTTGAACAGCTGGCTGTCTGGTGCAGCCTTAACAACCTGGAGCTCAACACACTCAAGACAGTGGAGATGATCGTGGACTTCAGGAGAAACCCCCCTGCTCTCCCCCCACTCACCATCATGAACAGCACTGTGACTGCAGTGGAGTCATTCAGGTTCCTGGGCACCACAATCTCCCAGGACCTGAAGTGGGACAACCACATTGAGTCCATTGTGAAAAAGGCCCAGCAGAGGTTGTACTTCCTTCGCCAGCTGAGGAAGTTCAACCTACCACAGGAGCTGCTGAAACAGCTCTGCCATCAATGAATCCACCCTCTGCACTTCTATATCTGTCTGGTTCAGCTCAGCTACCAAATCTGACCTCAGAAGACTACAGAGGGTAGTCCGGTACAACCCTCCCCACTCTCCAAGAACTGTACTTATCCAGAGTGAGAAAAAGGTCAAAGAAAATCACTCTGGACCCCTCACATCCAGCACACTCCCTCTTTGAACTGTTGCCATCTGGTCGATGCTACAGAGCTCTGAGCACCAGAACGACCAGACACAGGAACAGTTTCTTCCCTCAGGCAATCCATCTCATGAACACTTGACAAACACAGAACACACAACACTATTATACATTATTTATTTAAAACACATACTTATTTATATTTCAAATTTGCACACATCATAACTGTATATACAAATTGTCTATATTATATGTTTTTTGCTTTTTTTTGCACTTTGTCTATCTTGTATATTTGTATATTATTCTTATTCTTTTTATTATCTGTGTCTTGTCTTGTCGCTGTCACTCTGTTGCACTGTGGAGCTTCTGTCACTAAAACAAATTCCTAGTATGTGTAAACATACCTGGCAATAAAGCTCTTTCTGATTCTGATTCTGACATCCTCCATTGTTGATGGAAGGCTTGTTCGAGATGCATCAGCACTGCGCGGACCGATCGGCGTGTGGCATTGGGGTGCCACGAGAGCATTTGGAGAGCATACGACTCCTTGTGCTTGTGGATCGCTCTCGCAGTGCTTTGGTGTCGTGCGCCGATCAGTCTGTGTGGTGTGGATGCATCTCGAACAAGCCTGGTGTGTTTGTGTTTGGTGCTGCCATGCTAGCGTTGCTAGGAAAGATGAGATGTATACAGTGACGTAAGATCTGGCTCTGTGGTGGCTCTCTAGACCATGGAAAGGCAAACCAGTTCTTAGAAGGTTCGTCAGTTGAACCAACTCCGAACCAGCAATGGCACTGGCTCTGAACTAGCACCCGGTTCATGCTGGTGGAAAAGGGGTACAAGACCCAGGTATGTGCCTTTCTCGAGTTGATGGGCTATTACCGGTGCTTCAATGTGTGGTGAAATTAACCTGGAGGGGCCTTTATTGAGTGACAAGTTTGAAATTAGTGTAGGTGTTCCAAGGTGCAGGAAACCTGGTGCTTCAGTGTAGGAGTGAAGGTGTGGCAACTTGCTGGAGAACTGCAGTCTAGGTTCCTTAATAATCACTGAAGCCTACAGAAGAAAAGAACCAGAGAAAGTGTTAGTCTGGTCTTGGGAGATCTAGCCTCCCCTAAGCTTCTTTCTGTTGTGCTTATATCCTCTTGATGGCTCTCAGATGGCTCCTATTCCCAGACTCCACCTCTTGGCAATTGGATCCTCTCCGTTTCCATGAAAACGCTGATAAGTGCTCGGGTAGCTCGCCACATTAGCAAGAGCATGTCAGAGTAAGTTATTTTTGTGGTTGCTGTTAGTACATCATAAGTCATATGGTTCAATGACAACATGGCAGATGTAGTATGTCTGAGAATGTATTTATGACATGCACCTGCATACCTAAACATACTTAATCAACAGTCAATAAATAGCCTAAAGTCTAAGTTCTTTGGATATTTTATTTATTTATTTATTTATTTGAGACAAATATGTTGTTATGTCCATCAAAATATCCTATTTTGATAGAAATCAAATGATTTCACACGGCTTTAAAATCACAAGTGCTGTGAGTTCTTGGATTCTTTTTAGGCTGACATTGTTGTGAGATGTTTTAATTTATGCTACACAGCAGTGAGATCATTAGCATTTTAGCAGCATGGAAGCTGTAACTCAAATTACCCATTGCAGGGAAGTCTATGCAGCTACTGGCTAATTGCATTACCAAGGGCAAGTGCTAGAACCGAAAGAGTTCTTTATTTTTTTCCCACCTTTTGTTACAGTGCATCTTTGCCTCAGAAACTGCAAGCTCAACTGACTGATTTATGAAAATATGCCATCCACAGTGAGATGCATCCCTTTTTCTAGGTCAGGGTTATTGCTCAGACTAGCCTACATCACAAGAAAATTTCACTCAATAACTTCTGCACTACTAAGTTCAGAAACCCAAACAGCTTTACATACATGACAGCACAGGTTTTCTACGTAAAGCACTTGCTTTATGCAGCTGCCATTTATCATTTATGCAAACTCTATAAATACTTTATGCTAGCTGTACAAAATTCCACTTAATTAAGAACATGACTAAACGTTCCATGGCTGCTTCTCTGAGCCGTGCCGTAATGTGACAGAATTCATTAACATCACCCACAGAGTGTTTGGAGCACATTCCTGGCAAAGAAAGGGTGCAATAAAATCAGCCAATCAGCTTTAAAGGCCAATAACGCTGACCCTGTTGCATGTTAGTAGCTAAATCAATACTATGAAAAGGAGGATTGCTGCTAAGAGCTGAAATGGCTCCCTTATCAATGACAGAATGTGTCAGTTCTATTTTAGCGATAAAAATGACCTTTCGGTGCAATCTGGGGCATGCTCCCCATAGCTCCCTGTAGAGAATATCAAAATGCAGTTAGATTTTTCACACTTGTCAAGTGAGGGCTATTAAAAAAACTGCCTGCCTTTCCATGTCAAGACACTTCATCTGTGTATCTTGATGGACATCCTAATCATGGGTCATTTTACATTATGATCATTGATTGCTGTGCAATATTTACAAAAGGACTTTATATTATATTTGATTTGAAAACATTCTAAAAATATAAGAAAATTCAATATGGTCATTGGATGGTTGTTGTGTGTGCAAATTACATTTCAGTGAATAATTACCAGGGCTTCTTTTTATTCCAGTGGCTGTTTCTTTGTGTAGATTTATTTCCGAAAGTCTATTTCTGTGAAGACACAAACCTTTAAGTCTTGCCTACAAAAAAACTATTGGGCATTTTCAGTGTTATTGCCCAGAAATAAAGATACAGTTCAATGAACATACTTTGACCTTTGACCCCAATAGAAATTCATCTGAATATCAACTATAAACACAAAAATAAATAGCGTTGCCAAAAATTTAACTGTCAACTCGTCTGGGTTCAGAGACTGTGAAGTTAAAAATACTTCAATGGAGGATGTGTGCAAATGAGATGATGATAGGAATAATATATTTTACCCAATATGTGGAACAAGAATATTTTCTCCAGGGACTTTCAATTTTCCATGTGAGTGTGTCCGTCTGTTTCCTACCTTTGCCTCAGCTCTGTAACTTCAAAACATAAGCCCACAATGGAACCAACACTGTATCTTTAAAGAACGAAACCTGACCCCAGTCTTCCTGGAAAGACATTTAGAGGAAATATACTGTACTTTAGGTGGAGATGGAAATGGCAACACGTGAAAGGATTTTCACGTATTGTGCTAATCATGCACACATGCAGCTCATCGGTCGGAAAAGTCAATAATATAGAAAAACGAGGATAAAGATTCACATTAGGCAAAAATAAATAAAGACCTGCATAAAGTCTTTTCATACGAGTCCAAGATCATCTGCATGAACATGCCATAGACCTGCTGCAGGGAGGAACATTTTTTGTGGGAACTTTTTTTTTTTTGTCCCCATAAGGAAAACAGCTTATAAATCATACAGAATTATGCTTTTTGAAAATGTAAAAATGCAGAAACTTTCAAAAAGCTCATTCAAAATATTAACACTAAAGCATACTGTAAGAAAAAAAATCCTTAGGAAAACTAAAAAGGTACTAGTAAATTTCCTGCCAGGACATTAGCGATTAAGTTTACAGACATATCCTTTAAGCTTTAAACACAATGTAATACATAATTCAAAATACAAGTAAAACTGTGAAAATCAACACAGAAAAATCCTTCATATTACCACAGAACATTAGGCCCTATTTTTATGGACATTTCTTAGAGTCTACTAGTATAAATAATACTAAAATAACACTTCTGCACTATAGAAACCCATTTACCCAGAGTGTTTTTGATCACCCAAGGTAATCTCATGGGTATTGGCTGAGTTAAGCTCTTTTATTGAACACTGTAGTCACTGTGAACCCCAGCCTCACTAGTTTCCCCAAGCCATGCCACGTTCAGAAGAAGAATACGCTCAATTACGGCTTCTGTCCATCAAACGGCCCCTTTTTCTCTTCTTTTCACAGCCCTGTTTTTACTGTCAGCCATCCTGACAGGCAGAGTGCTTCTCCCCATCCCAGATGGGGCTGATTGATCAACTGACTTGGGACCAGCACGTCTCTTTGATACGGCAGTGTGTGTGACTGATGGTACGTTCTTGGGTTGGGTGTGTCAGCATGTGTGCGCGCCCGTGTGTGTGTGTGAAAAGGACGGTCAACATTACAACGGAAGCCACATGAGGTTTCCTCTGACAAAGGGTTGATTCACTCCATTGAACTATGAAGTGCAGCAATTTAGTTTTACTGTGAATTGATGGCTGGTAAATGAGTACTAGATGGGGTCAGTTATGATACATGGGCATTCCCAGCTCACCTTGGGTTCTTCTTCGCAGCTCTGGCGTCTCATTAGCTAAGCTTTTCTGGCTCTCACTGTTGTGTTTAAATCTGCACAATCAGTCTAAAGTCCTTTGGTGAAGCAAAACTACCATTTGCAGAGCAAGTTTTAATGGAGTTTTAATGACTATACTTGAACATAGCCTTTTCTGTTTGCATTCAAGGCAAAATAGTTTTTCTCATCTGTTTTCTCAGTAAAGTTTAAGCTTTTTATCCTCTGAAGATCTTTTGGGTAAAAAACACTATCAGCCAAGCAATATCTTTCTGCAGCAAATCAATACTACTTTGAAAAGTCATCAAATCAAAGCGTTCTTCTTCTGCATGATACTGACGTCTGGGAAATGTTCTGTTTTTGTTGTGGTTCTGTGGCATTTATTTGGAGCTTTATTCATCTAATGAATGTGACCTCATGACTATGCTGCAACACATTAAATGTCATGCGTAAACGAGTGCTGAAATTGTTTCATTAGATAAATATTTAGATCAAGAAATAGTCATTTTAAGTAATGACTCACATTGAATGAGATGTAAACTACTCTAATGGCTTTTGTAAGTCAACATTTCCAATTTATAATCTTCTGTTTCTGTGAAAATGCTTCATGACTTATGATCTTCATTGAATGACATAAAACAGCGGTGACTTGTTTTGATTATCCCTGACCGGGTATGAGATGTCAAGTTGCAGAGGTTTACTCTTTTGAAAGCATTCATGGTCAAACAAAGATTTCTGTTTATAGTACCGTTCATCACTTGTCTCGCTGTGAATACATTAATGTTCCATTGCAGTAAGAGCAATATGCTGAATGTTTAGAACTTGATTGGCACTACTAGAGGAAATCAGCTATTCCACACCAATTTGTACACCGAATTGCTGTTTATATAACGCCTGAAATGGAAAGTGAATCTACAGTATATACACAGGTACCCTCAGATTTTTGAGACAAATGGATTTTGATTATGACTTCTAAAAAAAAAAAAACCTTCTAAAAAAAAAAAAAAAAAAAAAACTTGTACAATTATTGTGGGTTAAAAAAGAAATCATCCACTTACAATGAGGATGCACCAATACTAAAATTCTAACAAATACTCTAAAGTTAAAAAAAAGAAAATGTAACTAATAAATGGCTGATATTAAATAAAATTCCATACTAAAAAAATAACGTAATAAAACTAAAAATAAAACTAATAGTTTTAATTTTTAATCGAAAGTACAGAATTTCATGTTGAGATCAATGTTGAAATAAAATTAATTGTTTTAATTAAAATAGTTGAAATAAAATAAAATGACGATTTTAAATATTAGATTAAAAACTTTAAAAAAAAGCATTAAAAAAAACAGAAATTTTGCCTTGGCAACTAACTGAAATAAAATAAATTTAAGTTTAAAATTACTAAAACTGAAATAAAAATAAATTAAAAGAGAATTTAAAAAAAAATGACAAAAGCACATAACAAAATTACTAAAATTAAAATGATAACTGAAAATATAAAAACAAAAGTAATTAAAATATTAATTAATACAATAATAAATAATACTAAAATAACACTGGTTGAGATCTATTAAAGATTATGTTTAACATAATTGTTAAAATGCCTAGTTCTGTCATGAAACTCTAGCCCCCGGTTTCACAGACAAGCTTAAGGTAGTCCTAGACTAAAATGCATGTTTGAGCTGTTTTAACTGAAAGCAACTTGTACTGACATATCTTAAAACATGTCAGTGCCATTGTTTTGTCAGATGTAATGTTTTTTTCTAGTGTACGTTTATAAAAGCTACTTAAATATCCTAATTGAACTAAGACCTAATCCTGGCTTAGGCTAAGCCCTGTCTGTGAAACCGGGCCTAGATGGCGCAGGCTGATGGGTCTTTAACGCAAGCTGGTGAAATTTACAGCGTTAACTATTTGGCACAAGCTGATTGGTTCATGTCGCATCTGCAGCCAATGAGCTTGCTTGATCAACATTTAAATGGCTGGTTACAATTTACTACAGCAGTTTGCAGCACACTTTCAGAGTTCATCTAAAACCCTCCACCTTCCCCAGCTCCACCTGTATAAATCTGTTATGTGTAATTGAAATATGCTATTTGCATGTCTACATACAGCAACGTATCGACGTATGAAAAACGTACCTGTGGGAATGTTTTCGCGAGTCGCAAAATACGTACCAATACGTACATATCACTGCAGTTTCAATGTGAAATGTCCACTGAGTGGCGCTAAAAGCGTGTTCATTTTTGTTTTGTTTTTTTTGCCGGAACAGATAAACGTGAATATGGTACGTTTTTATGATGTTGGTTTTATACGCATCACCGCAGTTCTGATTTGAAATTTGTCCGGTAAGTGGCGCTAAAAGTGTAATGCTCTATTACGTTTTAAAATAACGTACAACCAACACTACACCTAAACCTACCCAACAGTGTAAACAAAAGCAAATGTGACATAAAAAACATCCGTAATCGTGCCGTTTTAACTTGTTTTGATCTCTCATCTTTGAGCTCTTTTACCGTGACTCGTTTTTCCCCGGATTTGTTCCCAAAGCTTCCTCGTCCTAAGTACAACTCCGTATCAGCTGAGCTACCGAGCAAGCTTGTTATGCCAGAAAACCGAAACATATGGAGCTGGTCAAGCGATGCAAAGTCCAAAATATATTCGTTTACAAATCGTGCACTTTGGTAAAAAGCGTTTTGAAGTCATAACATAATATTGTGCAAGGAGACGTGAAAACAAGTCTTTATTAATCCATAATCTGACCCTGTAATCGTAACTGTGTATGAAAACGATTAAAAGCGCTTGCTGTTTTACTGCCTCTAGTGTTCATTTCTATTGGAAACTGCAATGATATGTACGTATTGGTACGTATTTTTGCGACTCGCAAAAACGCGACTCGTCTTTCCATGTGACCAGGTTGGTTTTGGCAGTAGCAAGTTCCTGTACTTGCTCTGCAGCAGCAGGAGCAGCAATAATCAACAGCAGCAGCAATTTAGCAGCAGCAGCGTAGCAGATCTATTCCGCCAAGACCAAATACATTAACATTGCCATATCCATTACCATGCTAAAAATATCCCGAGAGTTGTCATGACAGAAATATTAGTGTTATTAAAGATGATGATAAAGAAAAACTAAATGTAAAAATGCATGGAAATGAGAATGCACAATCTAATATATGTGTGTGTGTGTGTGTGTGTGTGTGTTTATCAACCGATAAACAAACAAACATAATTAATAATAAATCAATAACATCAGCCTAAAACTGACATGGAACTGATATATTGTGTGTCCCTTATTTACATTCTCTTTATCAAAAAGAAAATGCATTATGATCACTGACTGTCAAGTTCAGTTGCAAGTTTGTTTGGTGTATGAAACAACTAACAGTGTCCACTTTTATGTTAACCTACAACTGACTAGACTATACCATCATAGATATATAGATCCGCTAAGTGGTTAAAAAGGTCTCATCTCACCTAAGGCACCACGTAAACAAGACTACTGCTGCCTCAGAAAATAAGTGCATGACACCTCTGTATACAAGAATAACTACTATATATATGCAAATAACTGTGATCAAACATATAGAAAAGCCTGTATTGTATGCAAGGATGTGCGACATGCATATTTGATCTGTTCTCACACAAACATCCTGTAAATGCAAATGAAGTGTTCGTACAGTTCCACTGAAAAGAAGAGCTGGGAAGAAATGGATTTAGACGTCAGATGAGTCATACAGTACTTCCGACCTTCAGATGTTTCTCCGAGCTTAAGTGAATAATAAAGAGGTATCATGTGTGTTTTGAAGCTTCATTTTAGCCTGAATAGTTTAACATAAAATGATTGGCTTTCTTAGAGATATCATATTGCTATGTTTGCTTGCTCTGATACCCTAATGACTGTAACTTTACTGATAACGTCTTAGATCAAAAGAAAAACAGAAATGCTGGTGTACAATATCAATTGCTATATTTTATATCCAAATGCTATACCAATCTATACATTTCAAAGAAGTTTCCTTCTCCGGAAGAGAAAGCACATGAAGAGAAAAGCCATTCCTATGCACTGTGAAGAGTTATAATGGCAGGCAAGCTTTGTGACAGTGACCAATGTAGCTAAATATTGAGCACATTTGTCTGGCTGGGGAAGCAACAAACCACACAAACTTCTCGGGAAACACAAACCGGCCCTTATGAATACTGATGATGCACACCAAATGTGAACTATTCTTAAACAGAGGGTTTTTCCTCTGTTCCAGATAATACGCCTCCGCTGCAAAGTCCTAGTGAAAGTGTTGAGTAGCACAATGATGGGCCGCCATCTGTCGTTTTCTCATTAAAGTGAGGAATATGTTAATGCGTCTTTGCAGTCTTGCAGAGCTGCTAAGTCAAGGACAAAATTAGATCGCATCCAACATTGTTATCCATATGTCAAGTATTTTTCTTTTTATTGGCTGATTGAAACTTTATTTGTTATTTCTTAGCTTGTAAAAAGGTAAAATAGAGAGTCGAACAATAAAGAATGACTAATGACAATTAAAGTCTGTTAAATCATTGATGCAGCATTTTTGAGTAAACCCTTATACTGAATTATTATTTTTAGGTTTACTGAGAGACATAAAGTGACGTCATCCACGTCACATCGTTGCTCTAACCGACATTATCAGAAGAATCCATTCAACATTAAACTGAGTTGCAGCAGATTTCAAGTTCCCGGCATGCTTTGCGTCACACTGTGTAAGGAGAATATATGTTGAAATTGAGTGTTATTTTGTGTGTTTTTGCACAAGATTAATACAGGTTAAGATGTGTTATTGTTTAATGTTATGTTATTTTGGTTATTTTTTACGTTCTACTAAAATAATCTTTGAGTTGTTTACTTAAATGTTTTGAGTATTCTGAACTTATCGGGTTTTACAACAACCGCATCAAAATAACTGAAAAATGAGAAACATTATGTATGGTAAACAACAGTTTTAAGTACAGTGGACTTAAACATTAAAGACAATAAAAAAATTTCAGTTTGACTTAATTGTTATTTATAATTATTGTTTACTTAAAAAAATTTAGTTGCTTACTTACATTTTTTAGGTAATCTGTGTCTACAAAAATTGAGTATTCTGAACTTAACGGGTTTTACAGTGTATATGAAATACTCTGATTATAAAATGGTGAAATGGTACAAAATTAAAATCAATCAATCAATCAATCAATCAATCAATAAATATCTATCTATCTAGCTATACAAATTGTAATCATGCATCCTGTTTGCTACCACAATATAAATCCAATTCAAATTATTCAATTCAAAACTGAATTTAGAAGGTATTCTCAATTCTATTCTAATTGGTGCACAGCATATCTGTATTTTTGTATGTATTTGTGTATCCATTGTTACACTTAACTGGCCACTGTATTCAGGTTTGTTTTGGCAGTAGGATTATTCCAAAAGCACTGTTTCTTTTGGCCATTACTGTATGCATGTCTGTGTGAAAAATCCCCTGCAAACATAAGTATCTGACAGCTGTGTTTGCCATTCTCTTTTCAATGAATTTCCAATGGATTCTTCAAATGGTCTCTGAGACATATCAGACCATTCAAAGCATGGCCAGAAAGAATGAGATTGGGGGAAAAAAAAAAAAAAACTGAACTCAGAGCTGCTTATGGCACTCTTACGTCATGGACTATCTGGAGAACAGTGCAATGTATGACTCAAACCTTTTTCATTTGAATGTAACTCATTTGGCATTCTTTCTAAGCCATCAAAAGCTTCCAGCTCTAAATCTTTGATGTTGCTCAAAGAAAAAGCCTGTCTTCAAATCAGATAAAACAGATAAATGATTAAAATGTTTTTGTGGAGAAGTGGCCTCAAATCAACAGCTCTTGAAATCGCAGCTCTCCTGAGTACATCAATAATACATGATGACCCACTTTTTCATCTCAAATTAAGACATCACACTACCGCAGAAATGTCCCATCAGTTGGTTTACGTCAGGGGTGATTTATAGATTGGTACTTTGACAATTACAGTCTATACTGTAGGTTTTTTATAGTTTCGTAATGAGCAGAGCTAGCTGTATTTCTTTTGCAGACTATTCAAAACAACTTTATGTAACCAGACATTTTGTTATTTCACACAGAATTCAGTTCACACATAGGGATCACAAAAATTATAATTTTGCAACAGCAGAAGTGCTTGTAAGAGGAAGAGCAAATGAGAAATCATTTATCCTGACAGAAGAAGAAAAAACAGACAATGTACATTGAGGCTGCCAGCATTTCTGTGTCACAGACATTTTCACTAGTACATTAATTAAGATAATAACATTTCTGAAGAATGTCATGGGCACAGATGCTGAAAACAGATATATTGTGCTTTTTTTTGCCATATGTTGTGATTATTTTGCCATCGGATTTCACAGGTTTTTAATAGTAGAATGAATAACTGCATCATTCATTTGTATAACTTCAAATACTTGCATGATTTTCTCCAGCAAAACATTTATGGGGCCCTTTTTTAACGATCTAAGCGCATGGTCTAAAGCGCACGGCGCAAGTGCGCTTAGGACGTGTTTGAATCCACTTTTGCCAGTTTAAGGATGGGAAAAATGGTTGGCGCGCCAGGCGCATGGTCTAAAAATGTTGTCCCTGTTCTCTTAATGAGTAATGGGTGTGTTTTGGGCATAACGTGCAATAAACCAATCAGAGTCTCATCTCCCATTCCTTTTAAAGCTAGTTGTGCTCGCGCCATGGTGGATTTGCTATTTACATGGTGGAATTTGCAAGCGGAAAAACGGAACGCTTCTCTAGTGAGGAAATGGATCTGCTCGTGCGCGAGGTTAAAGTGCGCAAGCAGACAATCTACGGGAAAAGCATTTTTATCTTTATGCACACAATAATAATCTTTTACATTGTAATCCTTTTCTTTTTAATATTTGGCATGTTTGTGTGCTGCTGCGTGTTCATGTGTGTGTAATAAGCAGAGTGTTTGCACGTTATATAGGCGCATATTACTAATGCGCTCTTTAAATAACAAAACAAATATTGCACCATTGACTTTAGACCAGGTTTCAGTTGGTCAATGGTGCAGTCTATTTCAGTTGCCTCAAAATAGTAACGCACCAACAATGCTCCTGAACACACCTCGTTTTCAGACCAGCACGCCCATGGCCGCACAAATGGGCACAAATGCATTTGCTATTTAAACAACGTGGCGCAGGATGTGAAAATGATAACTGCGTCGGGCTGAAACTAGCAAAAAAACACTTGCGTCAAACCTGGCGCCGCATTGCGCCGGGTGTATGATAGGGCCCACCAGTAAGTGGCGACAAGGGACTTTATAATCAACTGAATTAAACATTCATTCAACTGATTCACTCAAAAACACTGATTCATTCAGAAACAAAATAACTGACATCTTTATAAGTAAGTCACTGAATCATTCATTCAAGCGATTTGTTCGTAAACACTGATTCATTCAGGTACTGTAGCTTTGCTGTACATTTGTTTGGAGCTATTTCTGTTGATGGCGCAAAAACAGAAAAAAGTTGCTGGTAATATTGTCTAAAATGTAAGTTACACAATATTAATATAATAATGTCTTGTTTATTGAAATACTGTATAAAACAGTATTCCCAGTACCACCCAAACTGTAATTCGGCCCTAGGTACTCACAGGAAACAAAAGTTTTTGTGATATTGCTAATAGTGTCTTAGTGTATTATATTATATTATATTATATTATATTATATTATATTATATTATTGCACTGAGAATAACTTATGCATTACATATACAGAGTTTATATGGCCACAATGGCATACAGATTGAAGAAGAATAAAAGCATTAATACATTTTTATCATTTGCCATGGTTTTCAAGAGCAAGTGATCTAGCTATCGCTCTTCATAAGTACATTCATTATTGGTCACTGTGGAGCAGAGTGTCCATATTGTTGGGTTTGGACTGATTTCTCTTTGAAAGCACAGCTCATAATGTTCCAGTATGCTCATAGACGACATCGGAGAATGGCTCTTTGGTTGCGCTGGGTTATTGTTGTGTTCAAATTATAGTAGTGTTGCACTATGGAAAACAATGTTATGACAGGCCAGGAGCAGCAGTGAAACAACGGGGAAAGTGTATGCAATTAAAATGCAGTACAGTGCCCTGCTATTAAATTTATGTGCCCAATAAAAGTGCATGCATGGTAAGTACAGGGAGTCTCGTTTTTTTTTTTTTCTTCTCTTCCCCACAATTGATTAAAAATTAGCTTAATATGCATTACCACAAAAATCAATGAATAGTTAATCATGCATTTTTTACTATTAGCAATTTATAATTGTGCAGGAAAATGCAAAGCACATCAACGGAGGTATTCTTTCTTGTCTTAATGAAACCGGGCCTAATTGCATTGATGGCATTCTCTTGAAAGGGAAGGGATAAATCAACTGAAGAGTCACATGCTTGTCTTTTATGAGACAATTCAGTCTTGCATTATTGCATGCATGGCAACGTAAACAGGTCATCATCCCTCCACACATTACGCTCCCTATCAGCCTGTAAATCAGGAAATTAGTGTATGCAAGAAATAATGCATCTAATACCTCCTGCTGCATGCATTTCATCTCAGGGATAAATATGAATCTATTTCGCAAGGGGAATTCAAACAGGATGGTTGCTTGAGTACTTAGCAGCCATTTACAGATGCACACATCCATTGGCTGTGACTATAAAACACATTATGCAAACTATTCAGATGTCGTCTCCCCCTAGAAGGAAAGCCATGTGTTGCAGGAGATATTACAGAGAGGAAAGTCTTGAGGCTGCGGCAGAACTAATCCAGTTTGTTCCACCAGCAAAAGAGAAGCTATTCTGTACCACAGCCATCAGCTTGGGAACTGCCAGATAAGCACATGTATGTTGCTTCTCTTTCGCATCACAAGTGGTGCTCCCATGAGTGAAGCATTATGGGGAAAATGTGGCCAAGCCCCACTTTTGTAACTCACGCTTTTGACAACGGCTCATTTAAACTAAATAAGTACAGTTAAGATGTTTATGTGGAAATGGAGCACGACTACCGCAGCTGTGTCTTAATTACCCAAGTGCCACCAAACTATACATCATCGCCAGTGCAGTTAAAACAAGCAGTAGGCAAATGTCAATGCGAAGGTGATGCTATGTGAGTCGCAAGCTTATTTGGAATCATTTTCAGAAGTTCATTTTATAAACAAGAGGCAAAATCTATCCTAAAAACATTCTAAATATAATAAACCATGCAGTAGGGATGACAATAATAACATGCCATAAACATTTTGAAATGCACTTGGCCATCAAAAGCATAACTTTGCAAGAATTCACTGTTTTACATGGTTATAGTTTCAAAGTACGTTCTATGGAAAGGACAACATATGAAATTAAGAGCAAAAGAATACTTTTTGTAAAAATGGGCATCTTTGAAATTAAAGAATATAATATGTGGTGGGTATTATTAACACAAAAGAAAAAAAAATGGAAATATCAAACATAACACCCACACACATTCCATATCAGCAAAATTACTCAACATGACGTTGCCATTTTCTGCAACGAAGGTGACGGGTTGTGCCTTAACCTGACCTATTTTTGTCCTAGACTTAACAGAAGATAGATTATGTTCTATGAATCATTCGATACTGGATTCCCTCGGCCATTTGTTGTCATTTATCTTACAGCTACTTGAGTAGATTGAGGTAGTCTACCTGTAATCATGTGGGAGTTTTATTATGAATAGCGAGATCATTTGTCTTCCACTATCTCATTGAATCACACTTTCACTTCTCTGAAACACTGCCAAAGTGCAATTTACACATCAGCCTGTGCAAGACTGAACGGAGATTATGCATTTTAAACCATTACAAAAGGATATACATTGATTATTCAGTACAAATCAAATTATATGAGCATATAACATTAAAATAACAACTGTATTTAATGGAATCATTCACTCAATAATGAAAATGTTGTAAATTTAATTATTTATTCACCCTCAAGTCATTCCAAACTGATAAAGAATCATTCTATATTTTTGAGCATGGGTAAATAATGACAGAATTTTCATTTTTGGGTGAACCATTGTTTTAAACCAACAGCATTTGTTAAAAAATAAATAATTAATCAAATTGATTAATTATGTAACAACGTCTCACTAGGTATTAAGAATCCTCAGTTCAGACAATCAGCATTTTTAGGAACATGCATAATATTTACTATTTTTCTAGTATTTAATACTTCTGTTTTTTTTTCACCCTGATGAGAGCCTGTAAATGGTAGATTCATCCTTCAGACAACAAGAATGATGGAGCCATTGGAGGATGGCTGACTTATTAGCATCAGTGTGGAATGGTCCTCCTAACAGCACATGGGCTTATCATTTCCCATTACATGGTATGGCACTACCTGTGCTCCCTTCAATGCAGAGGTCATTAAAGTGTTCCTATTAATCTGTCCCCCCGTGAGGCCTTACCAATGTGCTCATATTTCATAAGTCTCAGCTGATAGTGCCAAAGCATATTTAGCGGACCTAAGAGAAGAACCTTGCAGATAGCTACAGCAAACACAGCATGTGGACAACAAGGTTTATAATAATAATAATACTACAGTCACAATACAAAAATTGCAACCGCATTCATTGAATCATGTTTGGTATTTGTCTAAGGACTCTGTGTGGATTTTTATAAATTTAATGGTCACTTTTTATAGCTTTATGGCTTTCTATGCAACTATATATCTATCTACACTCTCTCTCTCTCTCTCCATATATATATATATATATATATATATATATACACGCATACATACATACATAGCCTACATACATATATAGCCTACATACATACATACATATATATATATATAGAATACATACATATGTGTGTGTGAGTGTATATATTGTACAAGAATAGATTTTAACAGAAAATTGTTTTATATTTTACTGTTTTTACTGTATTTTTGGTCAAATAAATGCAGCATTCTTCAACATAAGAAACGTATATATGTACTATATATATATATATATATATATATATATATATATGAAAATAGACTATATAATCTTACAGACCCCACATTTTATATAGTGTATATAAATGCAAAATTTCTTTTCTTTTCTTTTAAACCATAGTACTATACTCTAGACATTGTGTTACATACACACTCATACATGCAGTTTTGAGTGCTGGTGAAGAACTGTGTGGAAAACAACTAAGAATACAGTTGCATATAGAAAAACCCAATCCGTCAAGCATTTAATCCGACATTAGGCAATATACCTTCTTTTGCAATTCAATACTACACCCCCAGAAATGCCCTGAATTGACTCTGTGGACTGCCAGGGGGTACTATTGTGTAAGACGCTGTACAACAGAAGAATAATATATCCAACAATCAAGCTCCAAAGCAAGTGTTCTAAAGCAAATGCCAGGGCCCCCTAGGAACGTTTCTTCACCTCAGTTTTTCTCTTTGTGCAACAGTGGAACTAGTGTTCTCTCCTTTCCGCTACAATAGAATAAAAGTTCCAGACGAACAATTTATCAAACCACAACATCAATACAAGCTCCCTTTGTATAGTGAGTGCTTTTAGAGAGGTGGTTGCGATAATGGGAAAACATCGTGAAGCAGCATGAAGTCAAGTTCAGATGTTGTCGGAATGCATAATCACACTACTGGAAATAAGGAAACACTCTGACACACAAAACCTTTTTAAAACATCGCCATATTTTCCAAACAATATCAAATATATTGGACTAGACTATTTTCATTGGGAGCACTATTATAAGGGAAGCAATATCCACGGTTTATTGACATACTCTGTACTTTAGGAGAACGTCTCAGCTTCATAATTCGAAGACATTCATTAAATCTTCAGACCACTATCTATTGATGTTTTGTCTTTCTGTGGGTAAATACTTTATCTCATCTCAAGAATTAGGAGATTTATCGATGTATTAAAAATATAGACAACCTGACAGTCAAAGTAAAGGATGATCTCCAGATGATTCTTTGATATTATTCTACCAATATGTCACAACCATTTTAATGATTTATTGTCCTCTACGAATACATGAAAGAATATGCTGAAAAACTTCTTTCTCACATAAATGAAAAATCTGTACACGTATATATGATCCTAATTTCAGTTCAAGCAAACTCATCAGAAAATGAGATTTAATATTGACTGAACATCAGTATTATAACTATTAGATTACTAATTTTATCCTTTCTCGAATATTTATCTTTGAAAACAATTTAGTTTCTGCTTGAATGTCAGTTTAGTTTTATCTTTTTTTCATCCAGTTTACTGTTCCTTCTCATAATTAATAGCGTCATTGTATTACTAAAACAAATATATGATACAATACTATTTAAATCCCTGACAGGATGTTACAGCAGCAGAAACACAAACAAACCAATAAAATAAGATAAATTACAATAAAAAACATCTACAAACATAGCAAATCTAAATGTTTAGCATATATATATATATATATATATATATATATATATATATACACTGCTATTCATACTAAACCATGCCTAAAATATAACAAAAATAGGAATAAGTTGTACCTAATACATATACTGTACTCTTCTATGTGTATATCAATACACATTATTTAAATGTCCAAATAAATAAGAAATATTTTTCAAATTAGCTTTTAGATTTCTAGATGTTAATCCTCACAGTCATGGTATGCTTCCAAAATAAGAAAATATGAATAATATTATGATGAAATACTATGAAATATTTAGAAACTGTTGACAAACTGTCTGTCAAAACTATAAAACTGACTAATATTTTTGAGGGATACAGAATAAATGTTCTCAATGCGGTTCTCTTAAATTCTAGTGGGGATCAACCTTCTAGTACGTTCCCGTAGGCTAAGATTATATGAATAGAAAACAATCTTTCACTTGTGTCATACATACAGCAACAGAGTGTGACAGATGCCTGGAGCACAGGTCTGGCAGTGTCTGCAGTGACAGCTGCGCATCAAGGTCACATCAAATGATGCTGGTGCTTTATAATTCAGAGAAATGGAACTTTTGTCCCATTAAATTAATAACACATTTGAATGGGTTTATTATTTTAATGCATATCTAATGATACTGGGGTAAAAGTACAGCATCTAACAGTTTGACAGTTTAATACTGTGGGGTGAAAAGATAAGTGGGGTGAAAAGATAAACAATATTATATAGCATCACTGTCCAGTGTCTATATTCCTTCATTTTTATTTTTTCATAAATCATTACTATTGGCCACCCTTTACGTTTGTCTGTGGATTTTGCAAATATTCAACCAATGAAAAGTATTAAAAAGAGCTTGTGGTTAAACCTTGTACCTCCATTGGATCCTCAAACTGGTGGTAAAACCTTATAACTCAACACCGTGAATGAAGCGCACACATTTTGGACCGGTTCTGCTTGTTTGCAGTGCAAGGGTAAATAAAGAACTGAGACTGATTGATTGATTGATTGATTGATTGACAGACTGACGGACTGATTGATTGATTGATTGATTGATTGGATATATAGATTCTAACAAAACATTCTAACAAAACATGTCCGACATTTGCTGGTCAAACACCTCGTAACTCCATTTTAGCTTGATTTTGGTAAAATGTTAATAATACAATGACACTTGCAAGGGTCTGACCATATATAAAGCCACAATATCAACATTGACAAAACAAGTTTTCCACCTGATGATATATATGATATTGCATAATTGTATATTGTTTCTGACATCACTTTGGTTAGTATGTTTAAGTGTGAGAGAGAAGACCTCTCTAAGCATGTAGCTGGATTTGTTGACCTGGCTTAAGTCAGACTCTTGGGTCATGTATTTTTAAAGGCTTTCAGATGATGAAATGACAAGGAATCAGAGCAGGGAATGCCCATCGGTGGAATCCCAGGTTGCCGGGAATAGCCCTAGTTGAGTAGGCCTACTGTGCATTTAATAAAATACAATACCCATTATTGAGAGAACTCAAATAGTTCAGAGAAAACAATTCCCTGAGCTAATTTAGTTTAGTTAATTGTCTACTACATGAAGTGTGTCTTGTGCTATACATTAAAGAACACAAGTCCCATTTCAGTAGATTAACAAATAGATTTCAAACAGCGCAAAGCCTCACATTAAAATTTTCATTTAATATGTAGAATGCTGGTCTGAATCATCAATGGACTAACTCATCTCAAATGACTCAGAAATTTGTTCTTAAAGTCACTGCTTTCAATTAAAATATCAAATAGCACTTCCTGTATTATTGTCTACTGGCAGGAAAATAAAGTGCTGCATATTTAATGGAAATCAAGGAAATCAAGTGTAATATTGCTTTCACTCATGCTCAGATTATGAATCAAAACTGTGACTCCAAACACAAGGAGAGAGACAGATGCATGCATGAAGAAGTAAGGGACTGTGACAGGCCACTATTACATATTGAAATATTGCTCCATTCATCCACAGGCTTTATAAGCTGGATGTTTTTCTATTCTGCCTGCTCGTACATCACTGTCAGCTGTAGTCTCGATCACAACTCCAATGACTGCTTTTTAAATCTCAACTGAATTGTCCTGCGTTCATGCAGGCTATAAGTTGTCTGCTGGGTGGTCATGCTACATGTTCTTATAAATGATCGTGCTCTTATGAGAAGGACAACTCTAATTTTCCACCAGTGTGGAAGTATGTCACAAGACATGAGTCTTTTATGGTGTGGCCTTGGTAACGGTGCATTTGATGCAACAGAGTAGGATACATAAAATGCTGTGTCATAAGCTCTAGCAAGACAAAAGGAATCAGCCATATTATTTGAGAGATTTTTTGGAATTTTTTTCTAGCTTCCGCCAGACCGCCTTCCATATTCAACGTACAAAGAAAGTGTAATGCCTCTCGCAGTTCAAAACGCTTACGTCCTACACCTTCCATATTCAGAATCCTTGGTCCCGTTCACTGCCATTATAATGCTTGGATGCGTCAGGATATTTATTAATATAACTCAGATTGTGTTCATCAGAAAGAAGAAAGTCATATACACCTAGGATGGCTTGAGGATGAGTAAAGGGATAATTTTCATTTTAAAGTGAACTAATCCTTCAAGATACATTAGAGTGAGACAAAGGAGTTGGTAATTTCATTCCAAAAAAAAATCAAATTCCATCACATCATCTCCTCTACACAATGCTATTAAACAAAACATATGATGGCAGAAGTGATCATGACTTTCAAAAACTTCTCATGTGATGAATGTATACCCACATTTGCACATTGCTATTGTACACGTTGTGCTATAGTGAGCATGTGAAAAGTGTATTTTAAACAAGTTTTCTAAAAGTCCACATCATTAAAAGTGCTTATAGTTGGAATCTTCATGAATGACAGCACTGCAGCTTTTCCAGGAGGAAGCCCTCAATTCAGCATATTGTGAGGTAGCTCTGGAGAAAACTGCATGCTAAATAATTGATTATGTACATAAAGCAATGCAGGAGGAAAGAGGGGCAGCACAGAACCTTAGAAGCCTGTAAATAAATCCAAACACCTAAGCTTCAGCACAGCGCCCTGGTATCTGTTTTGTTATCTGGTGTAATCCACAAAATGAGCCCACGAGTGACTGTGGCTTTCTAATATAAATCTATTGATAAAGCTGTCAGTCTGTCATAATTGTGGCTATTAAGAAATGTATTAGCTGTGGCACAGCATCTTCGTGTAAGATCTTGAAGGGGTCTTTGGGGACTATGCAAATACACCACAAATTGCACAGGGTGGGGGAAAAAACTGTTTTGCATTATTCATAAAGGATGCCTTCAGAAATTACAGCACACTACACTGCAGGTGCACTTTTAAATATGAACCAATATTAACAGGAAAGATTAGTGGCCAAGTCATTTATTTGTGATTTGTAGTTGTTTGGAAGGCATGTAGATACACAAAGCAAGCTGTGACATGAAATTTGTTACAACAGACAAAGGAGTAAACTACACTAAAATATACTCATTAAGCAACTGACCCTTTGCCGGGAGTATGATTGACAGGCGATCTAACCAATCATAATGCAGAATCTGCTGTTTTGTCCGACAAAGCAGTCAGGGGAGTTAGTAGATTAACGTAGGTTGACTTGAACTTGAAAAATGGTGTACTGACATCTTTCTGCAGTTGAAACAACATTCCTTCGGATGTTCATTCATGTTTATTTGATGCTATAAATGAACTAGTAGGAAGAGATGATCGGTTCACAAGCCGCTTGAACTGAGGCGCTACAGCAATCTGTCACAACACATTAAAGAGCCACAAAACGGTATTTATTGTTTAAACTTTTTTAAAAATTACAAAATTTGAGACTTGTTGGACATAGTAACTAAAGGGGCCGGGGCTTTGCGAACGGTCAATTAATTTGAAATAAATATATAAAATAAATTAATCAAATTCATTTGATAGTGTGCAATAAAAGGAAAATGTGTAAATATCTCCTAAAAAATTCCGCATTAAATGTTTATAAGATAAGAACAAATTTGCAGTCCATACACTTACAAAATGTTGTGTACTGTATCTGAATATGTTCCAAAGCCTATTTGAAATTCCATTTCAATGGATGGATACTTTTTAAATTGCCCTTACAAGTCCTATTTACATCTTCTGAAATGTGAACTGTCAAGACCAGTCAAAATAATAAAGGTGAATTGTTTTCTTTCTTTTTAACATCATCTTGTCAGAGAGAAGAAATTGCCTCAAAATACTGAGACATGCACCATTTAAAAGAAGTAGAAGAAATTCCCCCCGGGCACAATGTTAGTTATATATTTTGCGATGTTTTGCAATCTAACAAGCAATCTGTAAGTAAGATAACAGATCACAAAATTACCGCTTTGCACTGAATGATATATAGTGGCTTGATTTTTTTCATTACCTAAATAAATTCCCAAAGCCAATGATGATGACAGTCATTACTCACAGGGATTGTAAAGGCTTTTAATATTCCAAAGGGCAACTCAAACTACAGCTCCATGTTGCAGCATTAGCCGACAGATGGTTGTGCCAGCATGAGTATAATGGTAAATAAACGTATCAGAGAAGGCCTGAGCTGCTCCTTAACCATCCAGGTGGACATGAGTGTGAAAGTGCACGATTACACACATAGGTAACAGACAAGCTTAAATTATAAAGTACAATCGGTGACTGCAGCAAATGACTGGCTGTTGGCATTTATACAGCTACTATACATGGCAATGACAAAACCATGTCCCTCTGTAGCTGCTCTGATCAAAAATGAAATTCAGAAAGTGCTTCACTTAAAGCTCGATTTCTCCTATCCAAGTTTAATGTGCAGAGACAATTACAAGAGTGCATTCGCGGGTTGACTTCCAGATAAGTGTTATCACTGCGGCGCTTTTAAAATATTGCTTTGTTTATTTGAGTGGTCTGAAATGTCAACTTTTAGCTCAACTAATGGCATGAGAAACAGTGGTAACAAGTAGAGGAAAATTTGTCAGATGTACGGAATAAGAGTAAAAATATTGATGTGCCTTCGGATGTCAGAATCAGAATGCAAAAAAAAAAAAAAAAAAAGGCAGAAGTTTTACAGAATACCATCATCAAAAGCCCTTTGAAGCTAAACGCAGACGTTTATGGTTGCAAACCATTAAATGGACAGACTGGACTGATGGAACCTGCTATGATTAGCCTACTATTGAAGCATGAATTTGATGTAAACAATAGATCTACATAATATTCACATATGCAGTTCGGGGGCATTTATTAGCCCTACAGTTACAGAATGAAATAATATTTAAACCTATAACATTTTTATCTCACAGTTCTGACTTTTTTCTCGCAATTGCCAGTTTATATCACAATTCTGAGGAAAAAAGGCAGAATATCGAGTTTATATCTCGCAATTCTGATTTTTCTTCTCAGAACTGTGAGATATAAACTCGGAATTGAGAGAAAAAAAGTCAGAATTTTGAGTTATAAACTCGAAATTACCTTTTTTATTATTTTATTCCATGGCTTCCATAGACACCTACTCCTGAACTGTCATTTTCTTCCACAAGGAAGGCTCCGCCCACAAAACACATCATCACATGTTTTTAACCAAGACCAATCTTAGCACTGGGAAAATGATCAATGAGCGGCATGTACTTTGTTGACACTCTTGGGTGCTTTAGTGTTGAAGTGAATCATGATGTACTGCAGGGGTTCCCAACCACGTTCCTGGAGCCTCCCCAACACTGCATGTTTCCATGTCTCCTTGATCAAACACCTGAGTCAGATCATCAGCTCATTAGTAGAGACTCCAGGACCTGAAATGGGTGTGACAGACAAAGGAAACATGCAAAATGTGCAGTGTTGAGGGGGCTCCAGGAATGTGGTTGGGAACCACTGATGTACTGCCATTGTAGTGAATTCACCCAATTGGATATCAATTCAGTTATATCCTTTTGCGTTCCATATAGAAGCAAGAAAGTGAAGAAGTGAACATGAAAGTGAGTAAATGATGACAGAATTTTCATTTTCACTGAACTGTCAAAAGGGATAGTTCACCCAAAAATGAAAATTCTGTCATCATTTACTCACCCTCAAGTTGCTCCAAACCTGTATGAATTTCTTTCACAAAAGAATATATTTTGAAGAATGTTGGAAACCAAACAGTTGATGGACCCAACTGACTTTCATAGTATTTTTTTTTCCATACTATGGAAGGCAATTTGGTTCATCAACTGTTTGGTTAACCATATTCTTCAAAATATATTCTTTAGTGTTCAGCTGAAGAAAGAAATTCATACAGGTTTGGAACAACTTGAGGATGAGTAATTGATGACAGAATTTTCATTTTTGGGTGAACTATCCCTTTAAGGGCTCAGCTGGTGAGGAACTATGGCTCTCATAGCTGTCCTTGCACAGTTTTCCACAGTAAAGCAGTCTCTATAATAAAACGCTGAAATTGGATCTAGAAAGTATCAATTTAGAGAATGTAACTGGATTATTAAGTGAATGTTTATCAGTAAACGCAATGACTGCGGCTTTCTAGCAGACATACACTCCTACACTTGCCCCAGCACTGAAATAGATCAAAGAGAATCCAGAAAGTGTTGATTTCCTCTGTGTATGTCCTTATTTACCAGAACAGCAATGATGAGTCAGACTGGAATACCCTGCAGCTCTGTTTCATCAAAACTAAATTAACATTTGCTGAGAAACCACGAGTGAAGTTAAAGAAAAACAGGCAACTTTTCATTGCGTTTGCCGAACCACTTAAAGTAAGGTGGTCCTTTTCAGCTCTTCATGTTACTAAAACCATCTTTTCAGTTCTAATAAATCACATTTGTTCTTCACAAGGTGGCCTGATAAGGTTTTTGAATCTATTAAGAGAACATCTGTCTCACCATTAGCTATATTCTCAACAATATTGGCAATTTCTTCTGTTTTTTCTCAGCAATGCTTTACGAAAGACGCAGAATGCCTGAATGGCTGCACACCGTCCATTTTTATCTCTCAGGCATGTCATACATAATGAAGTATAGTAAGAGTGTGTGAAATAGGATTTCTGACACTCTGAGGAAGAATCGGTGCTGAGCAGACGTCCACAGAGCATGTCAGCTGGGGATTAGCAACTCAACAGTGGAAATGAGAACAGATTCCTCCATCTTTCCCGCTTAATTCCTACCTACAACCATATATCATGGTGTCTTGACAGCATGCGAGGACAAAAGACAACTAAACAGTAATGGAATATAAAATCCCTGGGATAATGGAATGCAGAAATAGGAATAAAATGAGAAACTTGAAGTATTAGCACACAGGATTCCTTATTCACCTAATGTTACAGTAGTCAGATAAACTGGATCCTAGTCCCATATCTGTTGTTTAACCACAATAGCTGATACCTTACCCTGTCTACTGCCTACTTTAAAGGGTTAGTTCACCCAAAAATTAAAATTCCCCTCATGTCGTTCCAAACCCGTAAGACTTTTGTTCATCTTCAGAACACAAATTAAGATATTTTTGATGAAATCTGAGAACTTTCTGTCTCTCCATAGACAGCTATGTGACTACCACTTTAATGCTACAAAAAGTTCATAAAGAGATCGTAAAACTAACCCATATGAATTGAGTGGTTAGTCCAAATTTTCTGAAGAGACATGATCGCTTTATATGATGAACAGATTTAATTTAGGCTTTTATTCACATATAAACATTCATCAGCGAACATTAACATAAAAGCTCAACAGAACCTGTTTCACGCGCAAGAACAAACCTTTTCCGGAAGCTCAAACGTGCATGCGTAACACACAAGAATGAACCTCATTGGTTCTCATACGCGTCAAGCAAACATGCTTGAGCTTCTGTCTGCCACAACTATGGAGCCCCGCACATGACATGCAGGAAAAAAAAATAGTAGGCTAAATCGTGCGCACGCTTTACTAAGTTGTTCATTCGATTTATAAATTGTGCGCACGATTTACTAATTTGTTCCCTCGATTTGCTAAATCATGCGCTCGTTTTGGTAAATCAAGGGAACGACTTAGTAAAGCATGCGCACGATTTACTTTTTTTTTCCTGCATGTCATGTGTGGGGCTCCGTACACAACTGATGTGTGCTTTGATGAATGTTTATATGTAAATAAAAGCCTAAATTCAAACGTTTCATCATATAAAGCAATCGTGTCTCTTCAGAAAATTTGGACTAAACCATTCAATTCATATGGATTAGTTTTATGATCTCTTTATAAACTTTTTGAAGCGTCAAAGTGGTAGTCGCGTAGCTGTCGAGGGACAGAAACCTCTCAGATTTCATCAAAAAGATCTTCATTTGTGTTCCGAAGATGAACAAAAGTCTTACGGGTTTGGAACAACATGAGGGTGAGTAATGACAGAATTTTCATTTTTGGCCGGGTGAACTAATCCTTTAACATTTGGGCCAGTCCACGGATCTACAATAGGCCACATCATTCAGCATGGAAAGCCCACTGAGCATCCTCTCTCAAAAGCCATTACCAGAGGAGAGGAGAGCAGGTGTGTGGGCCAATAAGCGAGGAGACCCCATATCAAGGCTGTAATTCACTTTTTCCATCTCCATGAACTTATGTGATTATGATAAATATGGTATTTTTCCTGCAAGGGGGCATTTGAAATGAAGCATTTACAAAACAGAAATGGAGTAGGGCAATGGAAGGTGGACCCAAAGACAGGCACCCACTGCCTTTCTCTTGATTTTCTCATTTGCTTTTATCACTGCCGTCACACGTCCACAGGCTATTTTTTTATACCTGGGTAGAAAACAAGGAGTGTTTTTAGATTAGCCTCGATTTCATTGCATTAGTGGGGTGTTTTGATTAAGACACCTAACCTGAGGGTGCTGCTGTCCGATAATGAGGTGAAGGGGAGACAAGTGAACTGGCTTGAACAATGCTAGTAACTAGACTAGAGATACAAGAAGCCTTTTCTGACATTCTACTCATTGTTTTCCAAGAGCCGTGTGCCAAATGTCTCTTTTTGGAGCTGGAAGATGAGGAGGATTTGAATAATGAAAGCGCAGTCATGACTACAGAAGAGAGCTTGTTAATTTCTCACTTCTTTGCTGGCGGTTGCTATTTGGCGAAACAAGTACTCTTGATATAAACTATAGTCGAACCTCAAATGCACTTCTCTTTGAAAATATACTTCAAAAAGAACAATCTTTGACAACTCCTGATTTAAAAAAAAAAAACCCTTTGTAGTTAATAGAATGAACAAAAACAACTATAGATATACAGTACACTGATGAGCCAAAACATTATGACTAGTCATAGGTGAAGTGAATATCGTTGTTCATCTCCTAACAAAGGCCACATATTAAAGGGATAGTTCACCCAAAAATGAAAATTATTCCATGATTTACTCACCCTCAAGCCATCCTAGGTGTATATGACTATCTTCTTTCAGACAAACACAATCCGAGATATATTTAAAAAATATCCTTAGTCCTCCAAGGTTTATAATGGTTGTGAATGGTAGGCCAAATTCTGAAGACAGAAAAAACGCATCCATCCATAAAAAAATGAATCCATACGACTCCAGAGGGTTAATAAAGGCCTTTTGAAGTGAAGGGATGCGTTTTTGTAAGAAAAATATCCATATTTAAAACTTTATATATTCAAACAACTAGCTTCCGGCGAACGACCACACGCAGAATGCGCAAGTCGTCTTGCGCCAAATGAGTAATCCTCTGGCGCAATGTATGACGCAGGATGTTGGAGTATCGTAAGCTTAGACGCCTCTCGCGGTTCAAACAAATACGGCTAGGCAACAAATTCAAGCTCCTCTTCTCTTATATCGAAATCCTCCGACATTTCTCTTTAAAATTTCTCTTTTAAACTTCTAATTCGTGACCAGTGTTTTGTTTTGCTTTGTTTGGGTAGCTTAGATGGTAAGCAAACAATCAGTTCTGGTAATCAATGTGTTGGATGCAGGAGAAATGGGCAGGAATAAAGATCTGAGTGACTTTGACAAGGGCCAAATTTTAATGGCAAGCCTACTGGGTCAGAGTATCTTTAAATGGCAAGGCTTTTGGGTTGCTTCCGGTCAGCAGTGGTGAGAATTTACCAACAGTGGTCCAAGCAGGGACAAACCACAAACCGGCAACAGGTTGTTGGGCGCCCAAGGCTCATCGATGCACAAGGGCAATGAAGGTTATCCTGTCTGGTCTGAGCCAACAGACGGTTTACTGTTGCACAAGTCACACAACATTTTAATGATGGTTATGGGAGGAATGTGTCACAACACACAGTGCATCACATTCGTATGGCGATGCATAGCCACAGACCAATCAAAGTGCCTATGATGACTCCTGTCCACCATCGAAAGCCCCTACAATGGGCACGTGAGCGTAGAAACTGGACCTTGAAGCAGTGGAAAAAGGTCGCCTGGTCTGATGAGTCCCGTTTTCTTTTACATCAAGTGTACGACCGTGTACATGTGTGTCATTTACCTGGGGAAGTGATGGCAGCAGGATGCACTGTGGGATGACATCAAGCCAATGGAGAGAGTGTGATGCTCTGGGCAATGCTCTGCTGGGAAACCGTTGGTCCAGAAACAGTGACTATTCCAACGTTTATGGATTGGTCTTATTTACTTCCTTTGTGTTGTGCCTCACTGTAATCCACATTTTTGCTTTTTTAATGAAAAAGCTTTTACAAAATCAAAATATGTGTTGCAGTGACGATAAAAAAGGAACAGAAATTGAATGCATTTCTGATTTGTTGTTTCTGTCGGCTGCATGAGGATACAGTTTAAATATGCAACTTCGCTGGATAACAAATGCTTAAAAGCGAACAAATGGATATAAACTAATGCAAATAGATGGTAACAATCGTGACATTAAACAGATGGGTCAGATTTGCGTGTGTTTTTGTCACATTGTTTTAGGTACTACTAATGTTAGCATCCTCTTAGCCTCGACAGCAAACATAGGCTGTTCTCCACTAATGCAGCATCTAGTCAACAAACTAATTACTTAGTTGAAATGAAAACGTGTACTGTGTAACATACCGCTTTGTTGTCTACGTTTTAAATCCGTTTTTAAAGTGTCCCGCTCTGTGCAGCGCGCAGCCTCACGTGTCAAAACAAACTCTATGAGGCATCAGTGAGTTTTTATTTCGCCTCTAGAGGCCGTTCTCGTGCTTGTTTAATGACAGCACACTCTTTTCCAGCAACGGACGCAACCCGGAAAAATATATAATCAACTTGCAGTCTGTGTTCTTCCGACTTTATTATGTAGTAAGTAACGAAAATGCTTTGGGAAAATGTATCGGAGTAAAAGTATACATTTTATTTAGGAAATGTAGTTGAGTAAAAGTAAAAGTTGACTCAAGTAACGTTACAGATTCTCCCAAAATTATTATTATTATTACTTCGTTACATTACACCACTAGTTGCAGCAGCTCAGTACAGAGTATTACATGTAGTAAAAGTGCTGCAGAAAAGGCTTTCACAGTCTAGAAGAGATAAACTGATGTTTGGGAAGGAAAGTAGGTCCTCGGGACATTTTCATTAAGCCTCCTCTAAGCTCAAGCCAGCCCAGACACGGATGGGTACCTCTTCCATGTCCTCACACATCCAGTTGGGCTTATGGACACAGTTAATGTGACGCCTTCAGGGAGTTCTGGAAGTGCAGTGAGTAAAAGATGAAGGTGGAAGCAGTAACGTCCTGATGCAACCAGCCACTGTACGCTGACGACAGCGTGGCTCTCTCGAGGTAGCGCCAGAGTTGCAGAGTGGTGATTCAAAATGTGCTAATAGCCTGACGGAGGCCCAGAGAGAAGTCGAATCTTGTTACACCCACACTCACACTGTGCTCATTATCACCCATAACACTAGAGGAGCAGCGACAAAATGAGGGAGGTTACACATGCATCTAATAAGCAGATTTGTAAATGTCCATTTTATAAACGTGTGTAAGAAGACATGCAATCTGTGAGTTGTTCTTTATGCACAAATGCAATACACCTTGAAATGCAATGTAAAAGCTTTGGATAAAACCATCTGCCAAATGTATTTAAAAAGCTCAAAACAAAATATGCACAGCTGCATGTTTAATATGTTATTATTCCACTTACTCATGCAAAAAGCACTTACATATTACACAAGAGGGTGACTTGGCTAAAACATTTCTATAATTTACAGAACTCATTACAAGATAATCCAAAATCCTTTTTAAAAATGTCTTGCATTTCCTTTTCTTTTCTTTTTTTTTTAAACAAACCTCTCAGTAAAGGGTGTTAAAGTCACGATAAAACAAAATAGCGACAAATCTTTTCTTCCGTATTGACTAAATGACTGTATAAGGCAGGCATATGTCAGAAGTCCATTGTTTCTCCATAATATCCAGTTATATTATAATTAAAGATTACGAGGTCAATTTTTAAAAGGTAATAATAATAATAATAATAATAATAATTTAAGATATATTCACTTACTATAAAACGTTGTTTGCAATATAATCAATAACATTCATATAGAAAATAGTTTGGTTGAAATAGGTTGAAATTTCATTTCATGTTGAGAAAAAAAAATGCAGAAATAATATTACAAGTGAAATAATACAATGAAATAATTTGATAAATAATTGCATACAGGAGAGCAAAATGCAAAAGCAAAGGTTTGTTCCACATTAAAAGAACCAATTAACAAGAAAGTTACTCAAGTGGCATATATTATTATTTGCAGTGTAACCTCATTGCTTATTTTCTAACCATTTGCAATAACGTTCATTAAATGTGGTCAGAATCCATCCCAGACCACCTCCAAATGTTTTCAGTGATCCAAACATTATCACAATGTACCTTTAGTGAATATACATGCACATTTTATTGTGGCAAAGTGCAATCCAACTGTGATTGGCTCACCAAAAACACTAATATAGGCCCACTCAATCCAGCTACCTGCTTCTCAAGCAATTACTGCTTCTGTATAGTATTGATTATCAGTGCATTTCCATCAAGATGAACTTGCAGCATGCATAAGGACACTAGTTAATAGTCTAGAGCAGCTGTATTCAAAAGGCTGACAGCTGGCTTCACTAACCACTTAAATTAAATAGCACAGGCCATGAGTGAATGCAGAGGAAACGGAGCAAAATAACAAAAGACATGAATAGGGGAGCAACAGAGGAGAGGAGGCATGAGCTCTGCGAGCATTGTGGGCTGAAGATAAAGTGCTGATCCAGCAGACAGTGTCCTACACAGATTGGCTCATGCGATGGACAAATTAGAGCAGTGCCCAGACACATGGTGCAGCTCCAGCGGGGTTTGACTTTGCAAGGCCTGTGGTGCATTTGATTTAAACACTCACTCAGAAATTGGAATAAAGATTCTGATTTTCTGAAAGGCCTCTTCTTACACATGTGGTATACTTTCTTATGTGGAATACAAAAGAAGGTTTAGCAGAATGTCCAAGATGCTTTGTGATTATACTATGAATGGGAACAGCCATCATCACCATTCACTTTTATTATAGAGCAGCTCAGACAATCTGCAAGTTGACTGTTCCACAAAAAGAAAGTCAAAAGGGTTTAGAACAATATGAAGAAAAAAGTAAATGTCTTTTGTGTGAAATAATACTTTAGAAATTTAAGAGTATAAATGTCTTTTGTTTTTATTTTAGCTCATTGTCAAAATAAAAATCAAGTAGTGGCTGCTTTCAGTGCCCATATTTATATCAGATTTATGTTTTATTAAATGCTTTACTTTGATGCATCAAATCAAAAATGGATTAAACAATTAAATCATCATGCATAAAACAATATAAAAAAAACTGCATTTTGCCAGTGAGACTCAAATGCAAACAGAAAATGAACAGTGTCATCTAGTGGTTGCTTCAATAAGGACAGCTTTCATCTCATAGAAATATACCAATCTCTATTGATCAAATCAATGTACAACCATAAGAAACTAACAACAGCTGTCAGGTTGATATTTTCCTTTGTAGTATGTTTTAAAATGCCTGAACACATAGTAAAATCCATTAAAGTTTGCAGTGACCTCACTGTGTATAAACTGACTCCTGGTGACCCATGCAAATGACAAATTCCCAACTAAATTAGATTTAAAATTTGTGAAAGCTTTCATTAATATTTGATGAACACAGCAGACTACCATCATCCTCCCTTAGCATTGTTTTTCCTCGCCTGCATTTAACCAGAGAGCCTATCAGTACAGTAGCCTTGTTTAGACATCGCTGGTAGTTAATCAGTAGGCACTCTACTTAATACTGTCAGTGTACAGCAGTAGCACTGTCAGAAACAAATCCTTACAGAGTGCTGTGTTGGGTGTTTCTCTGATGGCAAAGGATCAATGAGTGATCATGGGTAAATCAATATGCTCTGGGGCCCTGAAAAAAAGTAAACTCTACGCCTGTGGTTTGGAACAGAAATCACCTCATTTTAATAATCAGCCAATCAGAAAATCTCTAAAGTAGTCTTTAAAGATGCATAAAAAGATGAATATATAAAGAAATCCATGTATTGGTGGCAATTAGCCTACGCACACTGCAAATTAACGTAGCCATTGAAGCCTCTCGTCGCTTTTCAAAAAAAGAAACTTTGGCTGAACATAATTGCTCACTTCTTATTCTGAATGCATTTATTCCAAAAGAAGACGTTAAATTAGTATGCTATAAGTGACGCAAGATCTCTAATGAGCTCTGTGCACTTTTGTGCCAAGGATTTGTCTTCCCCTTTTGACATAAATGCGATCAAAAGGTGATCTGTACAGCTTAGAAATTCTCATGGGAGCTTGTCACCGGCTTTAAAGATTGTCACAATGTTAAGTGTTACTAGGTGGAAAGCCATTCTCGAAATGTCAGGAGGCTCTAACATGTCAGATGAAAATAAAAGCATTTCTTCACATAATATCACAAAGTCATTTTGAACATGAATGAGCAAAAGATGAGTGTAATGGGCCTCACCAATGGCATTCTTGATATTCCTTTAGAGACAAAACGGTAAACAAATATCTGACTGGAGAAATGAACATGTTATTGACTTCAAATGGCTTAAAATGGCCTAGAAATGGACTTGTTGCCTTTAACCACTGTGTTCTGGCATCATGTCACCCAAGACATTGCATACTAAGTTGTTCATGTTCATGCACGCTAAATTGGATTACCAGAAATGAGATTTGATCATGCTCAAAAGTAAGTTAAGACTGTGAGGATCATATATTCAATTGTGATTTCTCTGAACAAAAAAAGCACATAGTGATCTTTTTTCTGGGACTCAAATTTTTTGCAACACAACAAAACTAAATAGGCACCACAATCTCAACTGTTTTCCATTTTCTGAGTTCAGGAACTAGAAACGGCGCCCTCTGGTGACTGGGATGTGAATGGGAGTGGGGAGGGGGGGGAACCAATGAACAAATGAATTGTGCTGATATGTTTGTAGTTAAAATCTGTGAAATGTAAAAAAAAAAAAATTAAAAAAAATAAATAAAAAAAAAAGCTGTGCTGTCTCACAAATCCTTATAGAGATAAAAAAAAAAAAAACTAGATCTTGAAATAGGCCCGAAAATATTGATATTTAGGCTAAAGCACAAACAGCCAATCAACATATTTTTTTTAAACAAAAATCTATTGGTTGATTATCTTCAGCAGATGGGTCAGGCAGAGAAATTAATTATGAAGTAATGATTTATGAAATGTTGATTCCTAAGTCATAAGAGAGGGGACATTTTTAAAGAAAGTTTATTAGTAGCCTATACCGTTTTAATATAAATAACATAGAAAAACATATGTACAGTTTAGTAGAAAGGTGCAGTTACTGGTTTTCATATGCCACGTTTACTTTTACTCTACGATATTCCAAAGCATAATAGGCTCTTGCCTTTTAGTTGACAAGATTTCAGAAAAACATGCTGTTCCTTGCTATAAGTAAGGAGCCGGGTGTAGTAAAAAAGACCTGATAAAGATGTCCGATGTAAAGATGTAAAGATTTGTGTGAATGAATCATTCTTTTGAGCTGATTCTTTTTAACGAACAATTTGGTTCACAAATCACTTGGAACGATTCATTTAAATTCAGCTGATCCAGTTGCACTGATTTAAAGGATTAGTTCACTTTCAAATGAAAATTATCCCAAGCTTTACTCACCCTCAAGCCATCCTAGGTGTATATGACTTTCTTGTTTCTGACGAAGACAATCAGAGAAATATTAATAAATATTCTGACGCATCCGAGCTTTATAATGGCAGTATGCATTACCAAATGAGTATGAGCTGAATAAAGTGTCTCCATCCACATCCATCCATCATAAACATATTCCACACGGCTCCGGAGGGATAATAAAGGCCTTCTAAAGCGAAGCAATGCGTTTGTGTAAAAATATATCCATATTTAACAAGTTATGAAGTAAAATATGTAGCTTCCGCCAGATCGCCTTCCGTATTGAAAGTAAGTTGAATAGGGAAGGCGTAGGACGTACAGCGTAAGCTTTTTGAAGAATACGGAAGGCAGTCTGGCGGAAGCTACATATTTTATTCATAACTTGTTAAATATGGATTTATTTTTACACAAACGCATCACTTCGCTTCAGAAGGCCTTTATTAACCCTCTGGAGCTGTGTGGAGTACACGTTTATGATGGATGGATGTGGATGGAGACACTTTCTTCAGCTCATACTCGTTTGGTAATGCATACTGCCATTATAAAGCTCGGATGCGTCAGGATATTTATTAATATATCTACGATTGTGTTCGTCAGAAACAACAAAGTCATATACACCTAGGATGGCTTGAGGGTGAGTAAAGCTTGGGGTAATTTTCATTTGAAAGTGAACTAATCCTTTAATGATTCAGATGGAATGAGTCAAGTTAAAGAACAACAATGTGTAGGCCTTCTCTTTCTCCAAGTTACCCACACTCCGATCACCAGGTTTAATTGTGAGTCTGCTGAATGACACAAACCGCTTTTGACATCTCCAGGGCTTTTTGTTAAAACTACAGATCATACTTCTGCATTTTTGTGTCCCTGTCTCCTGACAGTTGGATCGAGCAGTATGTCCATGTTGCCTGTAAGTGCCAAATTCCACAATGTGCTACTGCATGGTTCAAGTGGCTGCCATAAACTCTAGAAATGCCATAGAAAATTTCAAACAACTACTAAGAGTGGATCTGTAAGACCTCTGTCTGTGCACTTGGACTCAACATAATACGTTTCTCTTGAGAAGACAGAAACACCTTACAAAAGGTCCTTACATTAATTCTCCCTAGAGTGATGCAGCAGGTCTGAAATGACTCGCAGGCAAGTGCTCTAGAATACAGCGAGACCCGTTTGCACCAGATAAGGTAATACTTGTAAAGTGTTGTGCAAGTTTCAGGATGCCAAATTGCTCCAGGTGGTCCCGGACCCCTAAAGAGGGATCTGTACACAGCTGTCTTAAATGGACACACATTTCATGGGTAAATCAATATGCTCTAGGGCCCTACAACGGTCCAATGAAAAAGTGAACTCTATGGCTGTGGTTTGGAACAGAAATCACCTCATTTCAATAAACAGCCAATCAGAAAATCTCTAAATTAGTCTTTAAAAATGCATAAAACTGCAACTGCAAATTAATGCCGCCATTGAATGCCTAAAAAAAGAAACTTCAGATAAGGTAATACCTGAAAAGTGTTCTGCAGGTTCAGGATGCCACATTGCTCCAGGTGGTTCCAGACCCACAAAGAGGGATCTGCACTCGGATGTAGTAAATTGACACACTATTCAACCTGTCTCACACTGTCATTCATCACTTTTATTGTCCTTAATGATAAGAGGAAAATGCAAAAAAAAAAAAAAAAAATGGCATACACTAAAAGGTTTCTAACACATTTAGCTAAATGACCAAACATCTTCCATAATGGCCCACAGATTTGTGGTATATATAAATATGAATGACACTGTGGGCTGGTATAACCCTGTGGGTAGATTTTATGGAAATTTTATAGCATTATCAGACTGAAACAATATCATCTATCTCTACTGCATAACTGTGATGCAAGTCAAGGTATATTATTAAAGTGTGCTGCTGTGTGAGGTCAGAGACAGTCTTGCTGCACATCAATGACAACATACAGGCTGTGCAGTGTTGATAAGCTCATGGGTATTATTCATCTGCCTGTATGAGCTATGGACAATGAATATGCAACAAAACTACCATAGATAAAAACATTATTACAAAAGAAAATACACCCACTGTAAAATATGGTTCAGTGCAAAAATGAAAACAAAACTTTTGCTTATAATGACAATAAAATGACAATAAAACTTTCGCTTATAATATATCATACAGAGTATGAAGGACCCATATACTCAATTCTGATTATAATAAAACAAGAACATGAAAGACATTCTGTTTATCTTTTATTAACTATTAGAAACTACTTGCCAACACAACTACTGCTCCCTATTCTATTCTGTGATTAAATTTTGGCCAAGTGAAAAAACCTTCATTTGTCTTTGTCAGGAAATTAAGGAAAATCTAGTTGATGGACCCCTAACTAATACGTCAAATAATGCTTCAGTTCTTTCCAATGTGAAACTCGCGCTAAACCATATCTAAATATTGTAAGATATACTCAATGGAAAGCCGTGAGGTGGTGTTAAAGGAAAGAAAATGCATTTTATGTTTCTACACTGAAACTGTAGTGTGTCTAACTAAAGAGAAACCACTAACAATAACAACAATAAATATATGTAAGCATGGTTTGAACACCTTCCAAATTAGGTGTCCTGCAACACGGTCCTGTCATAGATGTCTGGTGCTGGCCTCCAACTGCTCAGACTCTGGACTTCAAGAATGTCCTCCTCTCGCAGACGACTTTTACGTTTCTCTGCATACGGTTGACTGTAAATACATACAGTACATACATCTTAAGAAATTCCATACATATTATTTTATTAAATATATTACATTATTCTTATAAAAATACAACTACTTAGCTGCTTTTCATAGCATCTATATTAGTGACAAATTAAATAAACAAGATAATTTTTTTTTTCCTACCTGATGTCTTTTGGTGGGGGTTTTAGGTGAATGAATGATTTAAATGTGGCAAAAGATCCAGACCTGGAGTAATATATGAATAAATATGTAAGATTCACTTATTTAACTGGTGTTTCCCTTTTTATGAGGTTATGATCTATGCCTGTGCTCTTACATTGAAATTTTGTCTCTTTGCTCTTGTCTTCCAGATGTTTTTTTGTTAATTAGTCTTGTTAAATCATTACGTCCTTTCTTTGGACATGTTTCAATTGCCCTATAGTATGCTGTATGGTATATGAGTACAAGTGAGAGTCCAAATTGTAGGGTGTGTGTGTGTTCAGTTTTAGTGGGGAGCTTTGAGATGTTGTACTTTGATATCCTTTCACAGGAACTGGAAAGGGTTTTTATGTTCATTAATTTGCATGAAGACATGGCAACAGACCCATCTTTTTGGTCTATCTTTCTGCATCTACAGTAAACATGTTGGTCCTTACCCAAAAGTGGTCCTGCGTAGTGTTGATTCATATTTGTGAAAGCCAGGGCTGTACTCAGGAACTAGAAATGGCCTGACCTTTTTTAATGGGTAGATGCTGCATTTGCCTGTGAAAAAATAGGGTTTATTAAAGTTCCAAATGTCTCTCAGGCTACAAAAGTTTTAAATTTTGTGTATTAGAAATAAATACAAATGACCCAAGATCTAAATCAACATGGGGCGCACTGATGTACACATTACTAAATACAACTTCTCTTTATATAAATGGTTGGGAACAGAAGCAGTGAGTAACATTATTAGCATTGATAATGTTGCTCTTACCCTGCTTTTTCCTCCCTATGGATGATTCCAGGGAATTTTCTGAAATGCATCTCATGCTTCTTGCATGATTAATGCCATCCATAAAACATCTCTTTCCAGTGTGATAGGTCTTGGGCTGTCCAAAGTTTGGATAAAAGCTCCACTCGGATTCAGACATCATATTAGCCTCTAAATGGACATGCCGATAAATATAAAGATTCTGAAAATGATCTCAGCATCTAACGACAAATTCCAAAGAAAGATGTAAAAGTGTCTTTACAGATACAGATTTCTCTAAAGTTTCCATGTACAACTGCCACCACTAGAGATCCTTTTATTAACTTGAACAGATTTCTGCTGATCAAAGTCTAACTCACGTGGAAAGGATCTCATCAGTTTCCTTTCATCGGGAAACTTTATGTCTTTGATGTGTGGAAATGGGGCATCACTGTATCGAGGTTCAGGTATCCAACGCAAATGGGATTTCCAGTCAAGATCACATCTAAAACCATAGACATTGGCATCATATTAATGTAGAATAAAAGAAAAACACCTAAGCATAGGTTACATATAGACATTCTGTTGGACTTGAACATCTGAAATACTTACAATGGTAAAAGACAGATCACAAGTGTACCACAATTAGCTGTAATGTTGTAACCCCAGAGCTTTCAAATCTAGAACCAAGCGTCTCTCATGTGTCCCAGTCAAAAATTCATTTCAATTTACAATTCAGCTTATGCAATAAAACTTTGACACTTTACATCCTCTGCTTCAAATACTAGGGGTAAAATTGAAAAGCTGTCATTTACAAGTAACTTCAGCTGTTGTTTAATCAATTTTTAATACTTTATGGGGAAGAAATTGATGTATGAAATACTTACTCAGTAAGAACAGGCTCAATGTGTCTAATGTGAGGCTTGAAGTCCTGCTCTTTTCCAAAACTCCAGAATGAGTCACCGACGTCGGTGTGTTTCTTCATATCAGTGTATGACCATGATGACGTTTCACTGTAAGTGACGAGAAAAAAAATCATAAATCAAAATTTTTGAACTTATATTGCTTGTGTTGTAGGCTGATTAAAAAATGTTTCTATAAAACAGTACACTAAATTTTCAGAAATACTGCCTGGTCGAGCTACAGTAGGCTAATTAATTACACAAATTTACAAAAAGAAAAGAAAAAGATATTGCCACAATGGCAATCTGCAAATCAGCTGGATGCAGAGTCTTCATCTCGTGTGAGTTTACATTATTTTAAAAATTTTGAGGGGTAAAACTTTTAATGAGGAAAAATTATCTAATGATGCGTTAATACAGTCAGTTAAGTGTTACTTAATGTGATTGTGAGTAAATGTTGCAATGAGAGTCGTTTTAAAAATACTTTCTCTCAATTGAGCCCATGTCAAAGCGACAAATAGGCTACTAACGTTAAATATTTTTTTAGTAAATAAATAAACGAATATATATGGCCTAATTTTCTTCTGGATACCTTACCTCCTGTCCATTATATATGCAAATGTTCCGTTCATATGGAGTGATGATCTTTGTACCAAGAACTGAAAGCGATTAAACATAATCCGTTGCCCGGAGAACATAAACAAAACTGCCAATACCAGTTTACCGGGTTTGTATACTACAAATGCACTGTAAATCGATCGCGTATTCATCTGTTCACTTATTCACTTACTTACTGATAGGCTATATATGCATTATTTATTCATAATGGTAATTCTGTCGATCGATTTGTTGTTTTGTTACATTACAAAATAGGCTATAAAGCCAGAATTTGAATTTGTCTGACTTTGTCGTGTCGAAACGCAAGATGGCGCAAGAAAATAATTTATCCTTACAAGGATTTTACTTAGGCTAGGCTACTTGTGTTAGTTACAGCCTATAAAGCACGTTTTATCCTCTGCTAAAATGAAAATAAAAATATATATATGCTAAATGTATAATATATATTATTTTTTTAAAGGGAAGTAGCCTACTGATGAAAATGACTAGAGTCACTTTATTTTGCACTAATTCTTGAGTAGGCCTACTGGAACAAAACAGGCAAGTCGGCGGGAAAAGTTTATGAATTAAGCATAATTACTGAAATTATATATATATATTAAAAAAACTTAAATTCCTGAATGAGTGGTGTTTCTGAACTCAATGCGGTTGAAATATGGAAAGTGGACTGTCAGAATGAGGACCGACTTTGATATTAACTCATTTTATAAATATCTGAAGGTGTTATTTATAGCGGTGAAACCTTATAAAAGAGGAATATTTTTAAAATGATCCTCTTGTCAGGACACACCAAGTTGTGATTCTTTAAAAGATGCACTATATAGCCTATATTTCTGTTTATATTTTAATTTATATGAAATAGCCTACGTGAGTTATGGTGTGTAGACAGCTAGTTTTAGGCGTAGCTAGTAGCCTACTATTGAGTGATAATGTCATAACTGCGATGAAATGTAATAGTACATTGTATTTCATTTAAAAGTGTAAATATCGCTGTTTTAACTTTGACCCAGTGTAGAGAGAGAGAGAGAGAGAGAGAGAGAGAGAGAGAGCGCTCTTTAAATCCACCTGTTTGCCGGCATATATTCTTGCGCCTTCGGTTTGGGAAGGTGAACTGATCGCCAGGACCGTATGTCAGTGCATTAACTCAAAGTTCTGCATTTCCCAAGTCCTCACCGCACACAATCTCCATCTTTAATGGACTATCACTGCCGACGACACCATATGGGACAATGTTAATGCATCATTTGCTTAACCGTCCACAAATGCCTTGATCTCGCAGGGACTTCGCTACACTGCTGCAACTCGCGCAACATCGACACACCACTGGACTTTTTTTTATTTATTTACTCGTGAATATGGCAAAGCGATCGCAGTGAACTGTAGCGAAAGGTTTGCAACACATTGTTGCAAATATTTTGATGAAGAACATGATGCTCTCCCTCTCGCGTGCCCCGTAACTGCTTCCTTTCATTCAGTCCAGTTTGGCGCTGAGCACCGTCTTCTCTCCTGGAGATTTTCCTTCCAGTTTCCTCTCAATTATGTTCACTTTCGCTGCCTTTTGCTATATGCTTTCCCTTGTCCTCTGTGCTTCTCTCATCTTCTTCGCGATCTGGCATGTAAGTGTTTGCATCTTTGACGTGCTTTATGAAAATATATTGCTGCAGGATGGCATGCATATGTGTTAGAGCAGGGGTTGCTGCATCAGACAAAACTGTCCATCACCTGATCAAAGCCTCCCTGACATTATCAATGTCTCTGGCATGTCTTACATCACCAGATTGAGTGATCATTTGGGTGTAAATTGATTGTGAAATTCAGACTTGGGTGACAGCATTGGCGCATATCCTGGCTTGGTGGCAGAAGCTTGTGTCAGGGAAGTCTTTTGCACACCTTTCGTGGGTATTCCCACCTCTCTAATGACCAAAACACCTTTGTGGGTTGTTTCAGATCCTTTTTATCCATACGGATTACATTTCAGGAGCTGCGTACCTGTGTTAAACCCCCTTACAGTTCAACTGTACAAGCCACATTTCAGGCAGCAGTTTGTGCCTGACCTGTTTTGATGTTACACTGTCCTTTATGTCTGTGCACTTTATGCAAGGTGTAACACTTTTTTTTTTCCTCAAGGAAAGCTGCATTAAAACACTCGCTCACATTCACAGCACTGCAAGACTGCTCTAGATTTGGGTCAGCACAGTCGTTTGCCCTAGGCTTGCTTTTGCATAGCAACAGACATTATAGCCCCAAGGGTTAAATAAGGGGTAATTATGAACACATCACATTCGACCCAGACCTTTTAGTTAGACATCATATAACTCAGTCTATTTCCAATATTCCTAAAAGTGTCCTTCATTTCTTCTAAAAGAAGTTCCTTTTATTTGTCAGTTATTGTGTGAGGAAGGCAGGAATGCCATCCTCAGCGGTTTCAGCTTTTGAATCTTTAATAGACTTAATTCGATCAGCTCACAATGGGAAAATCCTGACATGTCGATCCCCTTTCACATCTGCAAATTGAATGCCTTTTATACTTTAGGTTCTGACTGTAGGTTCAGCATGGTGTTATGTAGTCTACAGTATGATGCAGTTTTTGTGTTGAATGCACTGAATATATGCATGTCCTTTTAAGCCATGCTGGAATAGAGTATGTCACCCAGACATCAAAGAGAGCAGCACCTGATTTAAAAAGGACCTATTATTATAAAGTCATGATTGTTGAATTCTTGGACAAAGAAAACCATAGTGATAATTTGTTTATAATTGTAGCTAAGGGTTTTCTTAGCTTAAGGGGTTTGTTGCAACCGGACCCAGAACATTAGTTAAGTGTCCTTCAGCCAACATCCTGAAGGTGTTGTAAGTGATGTTTTTTTGTTGTTGTTTTTTTCAATAATACACATGAATTCTTATGCATACATTTATCAGTTCTTAATGGCTGATGGCACCACACAAATACACACAATCCCAAGAGACTATCTTGAGCTGTAGTGTGAAAAGCAGCAGACAGGGACAATAGCCATGAAAGTACATTTCACGCTTTTAAGAGCCCTCTACAAAGGCACTGGCAATACATCTACTATTATTTGTACTTTATTTATTGCTAGCAAAAAGTTTTTTGGTTAGAATACCCTATCATTCAAAAGTTTGGGGTCAGTAAGGTTTTTTTTTTAAAGAAATTAATACATTGTGACAGTAAAGATATTTATGATGTTTCAAAATATATTTCTATTTCAAATAAATAAATACTGTTCTTTTGAACTTTCTATTTATCAAAGAATTAAAAAAGGAAAAATGGTTTCCACAAAAATATTAAAGGGGTCCTATAATGCCCCTTTTACAAGATGTAATAAGTCTCTGGTGTGTGTGTGTGTCCCTTTAAATGCAAATGAGCTGCTGCTCCTGCCCGCTTTCCAGAAGAGGGCGGAGCTTTAACAGCTCACGCTTCGTAGCTCAACAACAAAGCTGGCGAATCTTGCACAGCAAAAATGATGATTGTCAACACTCTACTACAACAACTCTTCGTTGTGTGTTCTCGGGGGCAGGGTTTATGTACATTTTAGGGTTAGTTATGTCACTAACCCGGGAAGAAACTCGTTGTACTCCCTACCAGCCGTTTGTTGCAGTCCTTAAACAGAGAATTCTTTAAAAGAAAATATCTCCCTTTGCATTGAACTTTGAGCGTTGTAACTTTGCAGACGTTGTTTATGCTCTAACAGCAAAAAAGTGAAATCATAATCAACCACCCCTTTAAGCAGCACAACTTTTGCGTTTTTTAATATCGATAATAATAGGAAATGTATTGAGTATGAATTTTCAGTTTTGCCACCACAGGAATTAATTATTTTTTTTTAAACATTTATGTTTTTTAAAATAGAAAAAAGTTATTTTAAATTGTAATAATATTCACAATTTTGTTTTTACTGTATTTGTATTCAAATGAACAGTAGTGTACAGTACATGGCTACTTTTGTATGGCCATCAAAGGAGAGGCCCTTTGTCCCCAAAATGGTGTAGTTGCAAGCAGTGGTTAATGGGGCCAACCTAGCTAGAGAAACTATAGCTAATCAGAAAATGCTTTCTGCCTTTTATGTTTTTGGATTTGGTGACTTCAGGTTGTCTGACAAGAGAAAGAAGGTCGTGTCGTTAAAAGACCAAAAAAGAAAAAGTGGTTAAAAGAAAATCCTTGAAATCTCTTACAACATCTTTTAAATGTGAAGTTTAAACTAGTGGCGCCAAACAGAATTGCAGAAGAAACACAGCTAGTCTATCTTTCATTATCTCAACTTAGATTAGTATCACAGCAGAATCTGTCAGTTGTCCTTTTCAAAGAAATCCTGTTTAACAGCCAAGGGAATCCTAATCTGCATATTTCCCCTTGTGTGTTATTCTACATCTGAAGGGAAATGATCCCCACATTAGCTTAACTAACTCAGAGAGTCAAAAGCTCCCTCAGCAGATGTTTCGAGTACTTTCACAGCCAGTGGAAACCAACACATTAGTGCCCACAAAACGCCTGCCAAAGATGCACAGTTTAGAACAGTATTTAACAGATTATCTGTGAGTGCAGTGGTGCATTCATCTGTGAAGGATTGAATGTATTATTGAGATGTATAGTGGTCGTCGTAATTGTGGCACATTTAATTCAGTAATCCTGCAAACTACTACAACAAGCTCTTGTTCAACATCAAAGAGCACCTTTATCATGCTACAAGGTGAACTGCACCCTAATGTGCTAAACACAGTCTTACACATACAGTACTAACATGACTTGAATAAAATTAGTATTGAAGCACAATCCTTTTTCACCAGAAAAACTTCTTTTCTATACTGACTTGCTTTTCACTTACATCCATGTTCACAAAACAACCCTGAACAGGCTCATTGGAAAATGATATTATGTTGCTTCTGGCACATTTCTCTACACTTTCAAAATGAAATTATTCATTTTATTACACTGTTTTGTTGTATGTATCATGGCAGTTCTGAAATGAAATGTCCGGTGTGTGGCGCTAAATGTTGAATGCTCTATCGCGTTTGAAAATAACATGTCCTACCCTAAACCAAACCGATAGTGTTAACAAAAGAAAATGTGAGCTAAAATGCATTTTCTGAAGTAACCATGCCATTTAAGTCAAGTCTTTGAGCTCTTTTATCGTGACTTATGATTCATGGCATTTGCTCATACCTGAGCGGTCTGCATCGCAAGTGCAACGCTGTACCAAGGGAGCTACCAAGCAAACTTACTACATCAGAAAAGGCATACATATGGAGCCATACATATGGACACAAAAATATATGTAGAGGCACGTTTCCAATGTTGGTTTTGTCATTTACTGTAGCTTACTTGAGCTAGTATTAGGGGAGGTCTCTAACCCAAAAATCATGGGTAATACCACTAAGAGGATTTGTAAAGTTAATACTAATACAATTCTGGATATAATAGGTATGGGGTCAGTGTTAGAGAATGAGGTGATGGATGAGGTCAAGCATGATAAAATTTGTAAACAACAGCAGGCAATCCAGCAACAATCTATCATTTCTCACAGCCTGATTCCCTCTTATTGACAGCAACACAATGTGTTATAATCATGGATAAATATGAGAGTGTTTATGAGGAAATCACTTCTAATCATTTTAAAAGATCTGCACTGAAGCAGTTTACTGAGCAACAATTCTGTGCATCACATAAGTATGTTTATATACAGTACAGTTCTGCAGTCAGCTTAGCTCTTTTCAGTAACATAATCCCCAAATGGTTATACTGATGTCACATAGGGAACAAAACAGCAATGATTCCACATGGATGCATTATGCACATGTTACATTCTTTGTTGATTTTCTTTTTTAGTAGCGTTGCTTTGTGAATGCACCTTACTTGCACGCACAGTAGAAGCATGGAACTTATTCAGGGACAGTTTGAATTTCCTACAACTATGATTAAAATTCACAAGCTGCTGTCAGGTTTAAACCTGGCCTTATTTTAAATGAACCTGTTTTAAGTGGTTTTTATGCTTCATCAACATTTAGAGAAGTGTTCAGTTATTTATGTCACTTGTGTAGTTTCTATGGTTCAGTGATCCCCCTTTCGTGGTGCAAATCTTAATGTGATTATTAAAGGATGGCCAGATTTAAAACCGTGTATTTAATGCATTTTATTTTCTAGTTATGTAGCAGTTACAACTCACACATGCTTATCTGATGGCCAAGCAGAAAAGCAGTCGAAATCAAACCCTTTTACTGCTCGTGTCGCCTACAGAATTGAGAGACCATTGTATATTATGAAAGAGGCAGTGTAGGAAGTGAGGGCAGTTTGGTCTGTAGCAGGGGAAATAAGCTTGTCTAATTTGATCTAACTTTAATTTAGGCTTCTCTTGCATGTGCATGTGCTATAGCCATGAGGCACCACAAGACCCTTTTTGCTCTAATGCACTTACTAAAGGGGATAATTTTATATGCATTGGCAATCTGTAAAATTTTTCACGCATCAAGCACTACTTCCACATCCATGATGTAATGGATATTCAAGATTTCAAGATTTTGCTGAACTCAAGATTCAAGAAAGATCATGAATATTTTTTTAGCATTTTAAATGGTCTTTTGTCTCTCATATGTATATATCTAAATACATATATGTAGATACACCCATCAGGCATAACATTATGACCACCTTCCTAATATTGTGTTGGTCCCCCTTTTGCTGCTAAAACAGCCCTGACCCGTCGAGACATGGACTCCACTAGACCCCTGAAGGTGTGCTGTGGTATCTGACACCAAGATGTTAGCAGCAGATCCTTTAAGTCCTGTAAGTTGTGAGGTGGGGCCTCCATGGATCAGACTTATTTGTTCAGCACATCCCACAGATGCTCGATTAGATTGAGATCTGGGGAATTTGGAGGCCAAGTCAACACCTCAAACTCGTTGTTGTGCTCCTCAATCCATTCCTGAACCATTTTTGCTTTGTGGCAGGGCGCATTATCCTGCTGAAAGAGGCCACAGCCACCAGGGAATACCGTTTCCATGAAAGGGTGTACATGGTCTGCAACAATGCTTAGGTAGGTGGTACATGTCAAAGTAACATCCACATGGATGGCAGGACTGAAGGTTTCCCAGCAGAATATTTCCCAAAGCATCACACTGCCTCCGCCGGCTTGCCTTCTTCCCATAGTACATCCTGGTGCCATGTGTTCCCCAGGTAAGTGACGCACATGCACCCGGCCATCCACGTGATGTAAAAGAAAACGTGATTCATCAGACCAGGCCACCTTCTTCCATTGCTCCGTGGTCCAGTTCTGATGCTCACGTGCCCACTGTTAGCGCTTTCGGCGGAGGACAGGGGTCAGCATGGGCACTCTGACTGGTCTGCGGCTATGCAGCCCCATACACAACAAACTGCGATGCACTGTGTATTCTGACACCTTTCTATCAGAACCAGCATTAACTTCTTGAGCAATTTGAGCTACGGTAGCTCGTCTAATGGATCGGACCACACGGGCAAGCCTTCACTCCCCACATGCATCATTGAGCCTTGGCCGCCCATGACCCTGTCGCCGGTTCACCGCTGTTCCTTCCATGGACCACTTTTGATAGATACTGACCACTGCAGACCAGGAACACCCCACAAGAGCTGCAGTTTTGGAGATGCTCTGACCCGGTCATCTAGCCATCACAATTTGGCCCTTGTCAAACTCGCTCAAATCCTTACGCTTGCCCATTTTTCCTGCTTCTAACACATCAAGTTTGAGGACAAAATGTTCACTTGCTGCCTAATATATCCCACCCACTAACAGGTGCTGTGATGAAGAGATAATCAGTGTTATTCACGTCACCTGTCAGCGGTCATAATGTTATGCCTGATCGGTGTATATGTAAATATATATATATATATATATATATAGAGAGAGAGAGAGAGAGAGAGAGAGGGGGGAGATTTCAAACTGTCAGTATTCAATATATATCTGAGATACATAAGTCTAATTAAAATACATAATTATATATTAGTTATAAGTACAATAATATTGCACAATATATTTCAGTTATATCACCCAGCTCTACTTGCACTTTATACCAATGAGATGCTGAAATAATGGAGGATAGATCTGAACGAAGTAATAAAGAGAGCATGTATCCTTGAAGATTGCGCAAAGGCTGCAAATCCATGCGTCTAGCCTAATGATAATGATCGTGTTCCTTTTTTTGTTTGGGTTTTCAGATAACAGCCTTTGATGAGCTTCAGGCAGACTTCAAGGTGCCGATCGATCAGGGCAATCCACTTCACGCGGTAAGTCATGCAAATAATGGACTTGATCATTTGATTCATTGCCTTTTCCTGCACTTCCATGGAAATGAATGAGTTTGTATTTGTGTGTGTGTGTGTGTCTGTGTGTTTATTTGTTTATGGTGGGAATATATTTCGCAAGCCCTGTGATCTTTTGCAGGCACCAGGTGTGTTGCCTACCCCAAACTCTGAAACATTTCCTGTCATCCGCAGCATTGCATGAATAATCCATAGAGCAGCTGTCTATGTGTTGTCTTTCCTCTGCTGGAGGCCCTGGCAGCTTTAATCTCGCTAATTAATTCAAACTGAGGCAACTTTTCCAGCTTTTTGGATACACCAACTGTTATCCAAAAGTTTAGAACAACATTGTCATTCTAGATGCCAGCATTGCAGAATAATTTACATGTGTGCGCTTGATACCTTGCCAGGCTATGTTGTGACAGAAAACAAAATCAAGAGGCGAATGCAGATATTTTTGGTCTTTTGGACTTGGTGTCAGAAAGTCTCACTCAGAATGGGGCACCGTGATGTGTAGACAAAGTATCTGATCTGTTCTGCACAAAACTTCTGTAGTCGTAATTTATTGCTGTCTTCCCAACAAAGTGTCAAAGCAAGAGATACACTCTCTATATGTCACCCACCCCTCTGTCAGACTGGAGGGAACTATGGAGGATCTGGAAGGTGGGGGGTACTAAAAGATTGATGGCCTCCTAGCTGATCTCACCACCCAGTCAAGTCAATCTCACACCCTGCCTGGCTAATTGGTGGCTTCTGTCAGTCTTCAGCTGGGAGGAAGTCAGGACTTCATCCTGTGATTCTCATTGGAGCTCCCCTTATGACTCTCTAGTCTACACAGTAGTGCTGCAGTTACTGTGTTCAGTCTCTCAGGCCCCTTTTACATCTGGCATTGTGCGTTTCACATCCAGACAGAATAAATATTTCTTAATCAGTATTTTTTAAGGCTGAGAATTAATTTATGCAATTAATATAGATGCACTAATTCACAATTAATACAGCATTGTTTTTTGTTTTTTTCTTGAGGTTATGCTAATGTTTTTTTTTACCAATTTCCTGTGGCTAGGGTTATATTCTTATGCTGTTTGTGTTGAAACAGGATGGTACGCATGTACCCTATAAATACTTTTTTCTCCATTTTATCCTCAGAAATTGAAAAAACAATTAATAGCAGTATCGATATCACTATTGGTATTGGTATCAATATCGATGATATCATTGACAAAATTAATTTAATTTATCAATAAATTCTCCATTTTTTCCTCAGAAATTGAAAAAAAAACCCCAATTAATAGCAGTATCGATATCACTATTGGTATTGGAATCAATATCAGTATCGATGATATCATTGACAAAATTAGTTGTTCCAATTTAAGTATATCAATTTAGTATACCAAAAGTACAATTGCAGGGTATTTATATTAAGTACATAAATATGTAAATGTACTTGTAGTATACTTAGCATACAATAAATGTATTTCAAATACATGTTTGTATATTTATTTTTCACTAGGGCAATATTATCGATTTAACTGTACTGACAGACAAAATTTGAACTGGATTGAGCTGGATAATGACACTAACTTTGCAACATTGACACTGTTACTGAACTGAATTTGAATTACCATTGAACTGATTTAAGCTGAATAATGACATTATTGTCCTCTGTAGAGCTGCTTATAGCTGAACTGAACTTGTCTCATAATTTATGAACTTTACAACTTTGACAATGAATTACAATTGAAGTGAATTGAAACAACATTGAACTAAACTGAGCTGAATAATGACACTTATCTTCTGTAGAGTTGCTTTATGGCTGAAATTAATTTACTTCTATAACTGATGAGTTTTAAAATATTATTTTCATGTATATTAATATGAAGTGTTATATAAATAAAGGTGACTTGACTTAAAAAAGATGCCATAAATTTTATGTAAAATATAGTTTCTTTTTGTTGATTTTACTTTAATTTGAGGATTCAGTGTGCAATTATTATTACAGATTTAAATGTTAGATGCAATTGAGATTAATTAATCGCAGAAAACTGTAATCACTTAAAAATGTTTACACAAATCACAACCCTAATATTTTTGTCTTGTTTTCCAGTAAATAATATCTAAACATATTTGAAACAAGATACTTGTGAATCAAAATTGCACAAGGCAGAATACATCTTGAATTAAATGTACTTTTCTTACCTCATTTGGCAATTTTTAAGCATAAAACAAACAGAATGTAGTGAGGTTTAAAAGTTTTAATCTTTAATGTCTCTGATAAATCAAAGTGCGAGAGCTAGCAGAACTGTCACATTTAACTGCCCTTGACTGCCGCTGCCCGGCTAATTCTGTGAAGGCATTCAAGAAGTAATTCTTAATTAAACACTTCTGATGCTATTCATTTATAAGATGCTCTAATAATCCTTGATGAGTTTTCTTTATGTGTTGAAACGAGGCATCTTTCATGTTAACGTTGTGAGCTCATTAGACAGAATTTGTATCTTCTGTGCTGCCTGGTGTGTGCAAGCTTTTAATATTTTATCACACTAATGTTCTAGACAGACTTTACCACGCATGTGGCTGATTTCAATGTAAAACAACACTAAATTAGAGCTATCATTATGTTGCTTGCATGACGGCGAGAGTTTTATGATCCAAATGTTTGTCAGCATGCGCAATATGACCGATCCAACACATCAGCTCAGTTTTTTTTTTTTTTTTTTTAGATTTGGGTCATTGACGAATAAGGTTTTTAAAAGTGTAAAAGAACATAATGGAGATATAATTAATTTTAAGTTTTAATAAGTGTTAACAATGACATTATGTGGTTTTTATAATCGATTAACACTGCTTTTGTCATTTTTTACAAGATGGACAAAATTTGTCACCAAAAAAGTCATTCGGTTTAACCAAAATTTCAGTTTTACCGAATGACGATATTTTCGAACAATGCTAACAGGCTGAAATCTAGCTAGAAAAAGACAATCAAACATTTTATATTTAGTACAAGTTTTTAAAATATTACAACATTTTCCATGTTTTATAGCAGTTGTACCGAATGACCTGATGTTTCGGTACAACTTCGGTGTTGCGTATGAGCAAGTGAAAACATGAATTTTTTAAATAGTTAAGAGAGAGTTAGTTACTTTTCTTCATGACCATGTGGTCCTTTGCAGGTGTCTGAATGATGTTACATCCTGTCACATGATATTGAATGCATGACTTGATCCAAAATGGTCCCTTTATTTTGGTTACTCTGAATGACTTCTACACATAATTTTAATACCATTTTGCACTATGTTGATATATGATGTTATAAAATCATGCCAGAATAAAAAATATATACATTTATAACATTTTAAGATATTTTAATCACAAATGAAATATCTGTATTTGCCTTTGGATGGTTAAACCGAATGACCTTTTGACACTTCAAAAGCTTTATATGTAGCAAAATATAATTAAAACCTTTTGGATTAAATAAAAGAGATCTAGTTGTACTACCTTACAAACTTTGGATGTCATATCTTTGTTTTTTATTATTAATAAGGCCTTTGGACAAAAAAATGACCTGTCATGTCATTGACTCATTTACTTTCATAGACATGTAATCCAAAACAACATTCAGTAAATTAAGGCTTTACATTTTTTTTCAGTATGTGTGATCCCTGTGAATCAAACCCATAACACTGACCAGTTGAGCTACAGGAGAATTGCTAAAACATTTGCTAATTGTCTAATTCAGAGCTTATGGTAACAATATTACCTACCACGTCCGCCTTAGTAGAGGTCACACAACCCTCCTCAGGGCACACTTTGAATTGGATACGGATGGTCCCTTTGGGGTCAAATAGCATCTGTTACTCTCCATACCACTCAATTAGCTGCATGAGCTGAGCAGCAAGTCTGACCATTTTACTCTGGCATTGAAACATTAAACTGAAGAGAAGAGAGAGAGAGAAATGAAGGGTGCTTCAACAGACACAGCAGTAGTTGGTTTCTAAAAACACACAGCTCTTATATTTTTACTTGAGTCGGAAGCTGAAAAAACATTTCTCGATTACCGGTTTCAGACAAGCCATATATTATTTATATAAAACAATTGACAATTTTGGTTTCTAAAACAGATTGTGGTTAGTAAAAACTATTTAATGTAGTCTAGGTTATATTTTATTATCATTTTTTCTTTAAATTGCATGTTTTGTTTATGATTTTCAAGTATGAGGGGATGCCAAGCTAAAGTGACCAAAATAGTTTGAGTTTGTTCAGAGGCTGAGATTTTGATCACATCTGTTCATGCTCTTTTCACGCCATTGTTATTGGTATGCTGAATATTATTTGCACAACAGAGATGATAGACTCAGTTCTGCTGTGTTTGCATTTGTATCTCCGTCAAGGATTACTCATTTGTACGTTGCAGATTCCATGGCTCGAAAACATTATATTCTCGCTGCTGTATTGACTCTCTGTCCTGTATTTAATAAAATGTTTACACTGTATGCCAGCACTTGTCAAGCAGAATTTGTGCTGACGAATATTTCAAAGGGAGCTGAGTCTAATTGCCTGCTAATTAAAAGTGCTGATATGGCTGCAGTTATCTCCAGTCGCTTTGGCTGCCAGTGGAATATATTTGCATGCTGTTGTTGAGAAGGGGAATGGTGTGAAAACATTTCTTAAGCAAATTTGGAAGTAACTAAAATGAGGTACGGTCCAAAAATAGTCAGAGTTCAGTGTAACTTTCATGGATGTTTGGTGTAATCTCTGAAACACAGCTGTGTGCTGAAACAAGACAGTGGGAGGTTGCCAATCAAAGCCTTAGAAAAAACTGTTTAAAATGCACTGAGGAAAACTTTTGGGAAATAGCTGCATATATCAATTATTTTTAGCAAATTCAGCAAACAGAAGCATCATGACAGTTTTTTGCCAGTGGATTTTGAATTATTTGTATCTTTGATAAATATATTGCAAGATCACTGTAGTAAAAACAGTTTAAATACATCAATCTAATTTATAATATAATATAAAATAATGAAATATAGTATTATATTATATTATATTATAGATTAATATATTTAAACAAAGAAACTTTTTTACTTATATATACCATATATATTATTTGAGCCTGGACATGTCTTATATTAAATTAACAATTAAGCAATTAAGTCTCTCATGTGTTATCTTGCATCTTGCATTGACTTCTATTGGTGCCTCTCAAGAAAAACAGGTTTATGACGCCCCTATCTGAAAATCATTTGTACATGTAAAAAAATAAATAAATTGTGTGTGTGACTAAACTGACTAACAAGGCCTTAAAGACAGTATTCTTGCTGAGAAGAGTTTTGTTGTGGTCACTGTAGTTCTGTGTATTAGTGAATATCAGTACATTATTTACAAGTGCAGGCTAGTAGTGTAAATAATGCATTGGGTTGAATGAAGTTAAGTTGAAATGTAAAAAAAATAGCAATCAAATATGTATGTTTAGACTTCATTACTGCAGAAAACAACATCTTTGCACTCCTCCTGCCAAAAGGCATAAGAACAGTGCTCTTTTAGGCAGTGCAGCCGTTTTTCTTCTTTGCCACTCATGTAAGATTTATTTGTGACCAATGTACATCTATACTTGCCTCCCATTGAGTTCTGCTTCTATTTGTGCCTCAAATATGAAAAATTATTCCATTGTGCATATAAGAGAAAAAAAACTGCATGCAGAGAAAGTAAATTATTGGTGCAAAAAAAAAAGCTAACCTGACCTAACCTGAGCTAAGCAGACCTTGCATTCAAATCTCCGTTGAATTAGATTTAATCCATTGCACACATGTGATTAAATGATAAAACACTGACTATACTATGTCTGGGAGTGTGTATATAAAAATAGATTTTGAAACATTCTCCCTTGAGAGTACCGCCACTTTTCCCGCCCCCCAAAACGTACATGTTTGGATGTAATGGCCATATGCCACTTTCACATGCCATTCAAAAATCTCCTTGCTGTTTTTTCCACCTCTTGGCTGTTGTTTTTCTAAATGCAAGTCCCTTGATGTCCTTGCCAGTGTATAGTGCTCTATGATTCTCCAAGGGAACATGGGCCAAGAGCTGCAGAAAACACAAGCTTCAGGCAGCAGTGGCATGTCAAAGCCATAACCACTGTGCCACAAACACATATATTCATATACACTCATAGACATTAAATCTAGTTAAAATCTAAAACTAAATCTACTCCTGCTATTTTGATGCATCACATGAACTTTTTAGCAAATGAATTATGTGGCCTTCATACTAGTTTTATCCTTGAGACTGGTGTTTTAGGTGTTATGGGAGATTTAACAGATCTTCATTTCTCTTAACAGCGTGAAAGGCTGCGGAATATTGAAAGGATCTGCTGCCTGCTGCGAAAGGTATGTAACGTTTGTCTTTTTCTGATGGGAATTTGAAAGTTTTAGAATCAGACATTGAAAAATCCATGGTGATCGACCACTTTTATGTACACTGTGAACCCGAAAAGGCTGGCAAAATTTAAAAAATTTGAGGCAATCAGTTGCTTCAATTTTTAAAGGGTTAGTTCACCCAAAAATGAAAATTATGTCATTTATTACTCACCCTCATGTCGTTCCACACCCGTAAGACCTTCGTTCATCTTTGGAACATAAATTAAGATATTTTGATGAAATCCGATGGCTCAGTAAGGCCTCTATTGCCAGCAATGTCACCAAACTTTTAGGTATTCAAAACATATTTAAAACAGTTCATGTGAGTTAAGTGGTTCTACCTTAATATTATACAGTAAAGCAACGAGAATACTTTTTGTGTGCCAAAAAAAAAACAAAATAACGACTTTTCAACAATATCTAGTGATGGCCGATTTCAAAACACTGCTTCAAAGCTTTACAAATCTTTTGTTTCGAATCAGTGATTCAGATCGTGTATCAAACTGCTGAAATCACGTGACTTTGGCGCTCCAGACAACTGATTCGAAAACAAAAGATTTGTAAAGCTTCAAAGCAGTGTTTTGAAATCGGCTATCACTAGATATTGTTGAAAAGTCATTATTTTGTTTTTTTGACGCACAATAATATTAAAGTTGAACCACCCTACTCACATGAACTGATTTAAATATGTTTTGAGTACTTTCTGGATCTTGAGAAGTTTGGTGACATTGCTGGCAATAGAGGCCTCACTGAGCCATCGGATTTAATCACAAATATCTTAATTTGTATTCCGAAGATGAACGAAGGTCTTACGGGTGTAGAACGACATGAGGGTGAGTAATTAATTACATAATTTTCATTTTTGGGTGAACTAACCCTTTAAATTAAGAAATTTAAAGTTTAAGTAAGCAGAACTGGCAGACTGTAATTGTTCTTAACTTGAAATGTTTGAGTACAATCATACATTTAACTTAAAATTATCATGCAGCTCCAATGTATAGAACTTGCTGAATGAGTGCAGCAATATAAAGCATTTAACATACGTGCTCTCAAACCAAGCAGCATGCACCACTTGTCACCATGATGGTAACTCTCCAAAAAACCACATTAACAGAAACTCTTCTAAATTAGCATAACAAAACTTTAATCACTACTAAATCTCCCACTTAACATTAATATTGCACAAGAAAACATTATATAACACTTAATTTTAGCATGATGGGAAATAGAAATCCCAGCCCAGTTTCAGTTAAACTTAAGTTCGTCTAAATTAAAAGAAATAAGTTCATAAAACCCAAAACAATGAAACAGTTCAGTTTACTTAAAATGTATCAGTTCTGTGAACTTGAAAGAAAAAGAAAGTGTTAAATACTCATAAAAGTTAATCTGACTGAACTCATTTGTTTAATTTAAGTTTGTTAAAACTGTTTTCACTTGTGGTCTCAGTTGTACTAATGATGACTTCTTAATCAATGGTATTATAAAGTGTTTCCCACGCATTTTTAGTGTGAAACTGAACGCATTGTTGTGGGTGTTTGAACATTTGAATCGAAGCACCGTTACAGGGAGCCATAACCTGTTATGTTCCATATATATATTGTGCCAACATCAGCAGAACGCCTTACAGTCGCCTTCATGAGTAATATGTCTCGTCGTATGAGGCTCGACTGGAGTCCCAGCTGCTCTGTGTGCATGTGCACCTAGCTGAAAAGGTTTCTGCTGTCACTCGGTTTCACCTGACTGCAAATGTAAAAGAAAACACAGCCTGACAAAAACACTTATCCAAACAGTGTCCACAAGGACTTCATATGTTGAGCTGAATTATCTGCGATTTTACAGACACACCATTTATAAAATGTTTTACAGCTTTAAATTGTGAATGAACAAACCACGTTTAAAGCCATTGTAAGGTTGTAAAGCTAGCAGAAAGGTGAAATCTATGCTCTTGCTCCTTTCCCTTCCTTCTTTGTCTCTCGGTTGGGGTCTTTATGCACATGGGGCATGCGGTTTGTCATTTATTATCATTATTAATTATCTTGGTTGTAAACACTTAGCTTAAGGCTCTTATCACACCCTAATGGGCCACAGTCTTTGGTTTGACTGACATGAGCTCAATGATCATTTGTAAGAATCAAGCCAGACAGTAAATAAACAAAAGTTCATTTTTATTCTGAACAGGTAGTCCTAACAGTTGCGGATCTCTTTACTCAGTGAATAAGAGAGTTTAATATATTTGTGCAAGAGAGAATAAACAGAGTTTTTGCTAGTGTGACAGTTTTATTGCTGAGTGCATCTGTGGATTGTGCATCTTTTCAGAATGAAATATTCAGTTATGCTCACAGGTATTCAGTGCTAGGGTGACAAAAGGTAGCATGAGATCATTTATTTTCCCCCACTAAAGGTGCAGAGTATTTTTCACAGCCGACAAACACAAATGCATGTTTTCTCATCTTTGTTAGCCTGGTATAAATGCCAATCTTTGACATCTGTGTCATTTTGTGTGTATTCACCAAAACACACAGAGCATGAAACAACTGGAAAAACAAGAAAGGAATGGTGGTTTGTTTGAGTGACTTATGCTGAGTCACACAGAGCTTCTTTGCAAAGTGCCAGCATATTTTTAGACAACTGCTAACACGTCCTTTCAGGATCCATAATTCATATACCTTGCACCAGTAATTTATACATATACAGTAGAGTGTATTTGTTTGTAATATATTTAAATATATTATACAGTGGATATGTAAGTAGGGGTCTGTAGGATTTTTTAATTGTTTTTGAAAGAAGTCTCTTATGCTTACCAAGGCTGTATTTATTTGATTTAAAATACAGTAAAAAAAAGCAATATTGTGAAATATTATTAGAATTTAAAATAACTGTTTTCTATTTTAATATATTTTAAAATGTAATTTATTCCTGTGATGGCAAAGCTGAATTTTCAGATGTCTTCAGTGTCACATGATCCTTCAGAAATCATTCTAATATTCTAATTTGGTGCTTAAGAAACATTTCTTATTATTATCAATGTTGAAAATGGTTGTGTTGCTTAATATTTTTGTGGAAACCGTGAAACTTTTTTTCACAATTCTTTGATGAAAAGAAAGTTCAAAAGTACAGCATTTATTTTGTAACATTATAAATGTCTTTACTGTAACTTTTGATCAATTTAATGTGTCCTTACTTAAAAAAAAATATATTAATTTATTTCAAATAATAATAAAAAAAAATCTTACTGATCTCAACCGTTTGATCGCTATAGTGTATATGAATTAGGTTGCATTTTAGTGAATTAAAATTGTTTCATTAAAAAATCTACCTTGTATTTCTGCCAGAAAAAAATATTATATAACACTTAATTTTAGCATTTACTCTCCCTTTCAAGTGCCATAGGCAAAGCATGATGGGAAAATCCCAGCCCAGTTTCAGTTAAACTTAAGTTCATATAAATTAAAAGAAATTAGTTCATAAAACTCAAAACAATGAAACAGTGCAGTTTACTTAAATATATATCAGTTCTGTGAACTTGAAAGAAAAAAGAAAGTATACTCATAAAATAAAAATACTCATAAAAGTTAATTTGACTGAACTAATTTGTTTAATTTAAGTTTGTCCTACTCAAACCAATTAATTATTTTGTGCATTAGGGTTTACAGTGTACATTCGAGGTGACGTACTGCTTTTTACACTTACTTAGATTCTCTTTTTGTCTGACATAGCCATATTATATAGCAAAAAAGAATTTTTACTAAAAAAAATATTAATTTATTTCAAATAATAATAAAAAAAATCTTACTGACCTCAAACGTTTGATCGGTATAATGTATATGAATTAGGTTGCATTTTAGTGAATTGAAATTGTTTCATTAAAAAATCTACCTTGTATTTCTGCCAGAAAAGAATATGGCTCTGAATAAATTATAAATTATATTATCACCATTCACCATAGAAAGAATAAGATACCTGCACATGATAGTTTACTGTTCTGTAAAACTGTTTTCAGTACAACACAATTCAGAACCAATATATGTATAATAATAGTTTCATTTTGCTGTCAAGTTCTCTCCCTGCAGTGTACCATCATTGTTTTGACCCTGTCTTTCTCTTAAGCTAAGCTTTTCCTTCTAACTCTGAAGGTCAAGGTCAATATTCCATCAGCCAATCAGAGCCGTCCACTGGGGGAGTGCGGCGTAATCCCCTATGGTTGCCAACGCTGTGTGTTTGTTCTTCAAACGAGAAGCTACTTTTTGATGTTGCAGTACAAACGTTTCTGTCCTCTCATCACTCCACTTCACACTTGCATTCATCACCAAAGGCATTTGCACAGAATTTGCAATAAATGGAAATGACAAGGTAGAGCTGAAAGGCAGAGAATCATTCATAAAAGACCTGTATGATATGCAGCAGCCCCTTTCACTTTGGAAACTGATGTTCCGGTACATGGTGAAACACATAATTCAAGATATGACACAGAGCATAAAATATTTGATAAGACTCTTTTGAACTCAGGGTCTGCGATCTGTTATTTTGGATCTTTTCAGAGGACCACATTTGTACTAGCTAGAGAGTTCCACCAAATGGAATAGCAAAATGATTGTTTGACTGTTTTCGAATAGGTTGCCTGAACATTGGTCGGACACAAAAAAAGGAAAAATGGGGCCTCCAGTTTCTTTTTATGTCCTAAAGAGGACATACTGGCAGAGCTTACCTCACTACCCTATTCTCTGTGATTTATGTAAACAATAAGGTATGAGAGGCTGTGCTGTATCGTGAATAAGTCACTATTAGCAACGTAAGTTGCAGGCACTCCGCTTCGCGAAGTTACATTATTATGCCATTAGATGGTGGTAAAGACTGTCTTTATGAGTGATTCACTCAGTCACAAAGACTTTTATATTGAAAAGACTGAATTGCTGTGAACACGGAACAAGACGCAACTGACAAATGCTTTGACTAGCACTGTCAGTCACGGAAAACCCCTTAACTGTTAAAAGGACAAGATATTGCAGCGGACATTTAAACAGAATTTTTATTATGAATATACAACTGACCTGAAGGAAAATGCTATATCTGAATGCAGGTAATAAACTCAATCAATCTTTTTCTCACAATACTCTTCTACATAATACAGTAAGCTTCAATGAACAATATAAATTGAGAACAGGTTACGTTGCTAAGAGTGGTTGCTAAGGGTGTTGTGTAGTGATACACAGAACCGTTGGGTGAAGCGTGAATCGTGAATAAAACACAGCTATTGACCAATCAGAATCAAGGACAGGAACTAACCGTTTTATAAGAAAGTGTTATAGTGATTATTTGAAAATGTTTCTTTTTAGATTTATACATCTAATAGTGGGCAGAAAAACAGATGTCAGCTTAATACAAAGTAAATATTTTCCAGATATTATTTTAATTATAATTTGCTATAGCTTCAGTAATGACAATATACATTTTGGAAACATGTTTGGTATTAATATCATGCTAAAATTCTGTCATCATTTACTCAACCTTATGTTCTTCCAAACCCGTATGACTTTCTTTCCGCTGCAGAATACAAAAGAAGATATTTTGATGAAAATTGTAGTCCATTGACTTTCATTAAATGGACCAAAAAAAAGCTCTGAGACATTTTTCAAAATATCTTCTTTTGTGTTCTAGGTTTGGAACGACATGAGGGGGGAGTAAATGATGACAAAATATTCATTTTTGGGTATCCCTTTAAAGTTTTTCTGACACTGTATAAATGAGATTTTATACACGTAAATGCTGCCTTTGTATTTAAGGTCAGACACTATCTTGCAAGACAATCATCATATTTGGGGATCTTTGGCATCAAAAATTTTGGAAACCCCTCTTTTAATTGACTACTTGCTTACATTATCAGATCAGTACTTATTGATGGCAGAAATATGTATAGTCAGAAAAGAAAACTCATCTCAGATTTGTAGACTGCTGTGTTTTGCCCCAAACATCCTTAAGTCTTTCCCTCTTATGACTTTTCCAAGCAATCCTTATCTCATTAGAGCAGGAAATGTGATTTTTCTTTTTCACACCCTACACTGATATACTTGGGGGTGCAGTAAGAAATGCTGCCTCTGCCTGGAGAAAAAGCTCCATTTGCCTTCAAAGGGCTCAGGGCAGAGAGCGAGGAGGGAGCTTTCTTGCACTGTTCTCAGTCTCTTACCAAGCTAAGACAGTTTAGTGCCGAGACTAAACTGCTGCTGCCGAGGCGTAGCCCAGGAATGAATTTGCATGAGCCGCCTAGATCAGTCGTGTGCAATGAAAAATGGAAACCTGCTTGAGAATTTATCAGCTCATGATGTATATGCTAAACTCTTCTCAGAAAGAAAACCACAGTTAAAAATAAGCCTTTGTTATTAAGCCTCTTGTAGCTGGCCCCACGCTGCTGGAGAAAAGAGCATTCTCCTTTGTGGCTTTTAAAAATAGCAACATCTGGCTGATAATCAGACAGTATCTTGTCACTGTATGCATCTTGTTAGGTCTGAGACTTGGGTGTGTAGGGGGCAGCAGGGGCCTATTAGCCTGTCACCAGGCTCTGAGACAATGTGCTCTCATCAGAGGTGTGGCAGTGCTGCTGCTGCTGCTGCTACTGCTGCTGCTCTGTGGTATAATTAACTCTGCCGCCTAAAAATCACAATGTTACACTATAACTTTCAATTAGTGTATTCCTTCCAGCTTGACGTCACTGTCTCTTACCCAAGGTTGACTTACATTTGCATGTTTATTATAGTTTATTGTACTGTTTAGAAATGTTTTGTTTCTGCCTGCACTGAATATTTTGCCATTCAAGTTTATAATTGATTATTCAATAAATTCATATTATTATTTATACAACAGTTCATTCTGGTTCCGAATCTGATTGGCTGAGAGGTCTTTCCAGCCATGCGATATTCGCCACGGGAACCGTTGTCAGCATTCTCGCAGCGAGTGTCATGGCGGATGAGCAAAGCCACCATATTTTTATATAGATTTTTATGTTATTTTGTAACGGAATGTAGTTTTAAGAGGGTTTTAGGCGAGAATGTAGTTGTTTAGACCTCAGATATGTGATTTATATGTAAACATACCGCCTATTTGAAAATTCATTTAGACGCTTTCGGAGATGTGAGCTCCAGGCCATCAGCAACCGTTCAGCGCTCATGTACCCGCAGAGAACAGCTTCATCTCGGCCAGTCCTTCGGGAATTTGCCGCTGGCTCTTATGTAGTGTTTAAACATGAGGTATAATTCGTTTTGGGAATATCAAACAGGCAATCTTTGGTCTTATTAATCTATTACTTGTTCCAGAGCTAATAAATTTGGCTTAAGGGCTATATTGCTCATATATTGCATGCTTTTGACAGAAATTATATTGCGGGGCTATAGAAACACAGCTTAATGTACTACTGAATGTTTTTTTTTTTTTTAAATTATTTTATTACTTGCCAAAAAAAATGTTATTTATTATTGAGTTGTTTTTTATTATATGTATTATCTATTATTCTGACAGAAGGATATTGCAGGGTTGTAGAAATGCAGCATAATGTATTACTAGATATTATTTGTTAATAATAGATATTATTAATGTTAACTTTTGGTTACATGTTCAGTAACCATTCTCTTTCACATTCATTATGACAATTTGAATATTTTTCAATTAATTTTATTATTTATTATTTAATTGATTTATATTATTATACACTGTTTTATTCTGAAAGAATGATATTGCAGGATTGTAGAAATTCAGTGTAACTTAACTTTTTTTTAAATGTCTATTTATTTTGTTGTAACTGCTTTATAAAGCCTATACACAATACAGAAAGAAAGAAATATAATCTCTCTTAGTGCATCAGATAGGACAGTATTTCTGCTGGTAATCTTTCCGTTGCTTTTTTATTATTATTTTTTTTTCATATACACTATACCTTTCAAACGGTTGAGGTCATCTTTGTCTGTGCCATACCCTAATATTCAAAATGGTGATAATCACATTCTGAATAGTTTAATGGAGAGCCAGTTCATATGCTATCCTGTCTCATGGGGTTAGGTGTTCTTTAAAGAGAAAATATGTATAATTCTATGCTGCAGTTAATTATTGGCTGCTGCTGAAAGAGAAAGACAGTAATTGGAGACTAGCGGCTATTCTGATCTGCTAAGGCCGAGAACATTTTGCTGTTGCTAATCTGAGGGCACAGTCAGATTTGTCATTGAAATAAGTGAATGTGAAATGGAATAGTTCCTGAACATATATGAATTTATTTATGGTTACTAGTACTGTATGTTGAACCCCTATATAGGCTACTTGTGGTCATTTCTTTACCACAAAGTTAATACCCCTCTAATGGCATCAATGGCTCTTGCCCATTTCTTTTTTATCTCCATTCTTAATATATACATTGTCGAGACATACTGCCTCGTTAAAGAGATATCTACAGGTTTGGTGCCTGCTCCCTTCTGCACTAATGATGGGACGTCATTAGTGGTAAGTAGTGTTAATTGGAGAGACCTGCAGTAGTAGGCTGGTGAGAGTTTGATAGGAACAGAGCGAGTGAGGAAGAGAGAATGTGAAGGACACTCCACAGTACAAAGCTCTCAGCTACAGTAGACCTCTCATTAGGTGACATGATTCTGAAGAGGCTCTTGTGATTCCCATGGGAAGGCAACTTTAAAAGTCATACTTAAGGCACTCAAAGTCTGTGTGGTCCTTGACCACGGCCTCATAATTAACATATACAGGTATAGCAATGGTGTATAGGAGAAACTAGCTCCTTCTGAATGGTTAAATGTGTGCATTAGTTAACATTAACATTAGTTAATGCACTGTGAACTAACATGAACAATGAATAAAGATTCATAAAAGTTGTGAAAAAATATATTGCGCACTGTTTGTTAAAGTTAGTTAATGCGTTAACAAATGAGACCTTATTGTAAAATGTTACCAAATTATCTTATTATGCCTTTATTTTAACAGGAAATCCTGTTAAAGAAGAAGAAATCCTACAGACAGGAATATATTTACTTTGTATTGAAATTGGTGACACAATATGACTTTATTTATGCAGTTTTATATTTAAGACATGTTATTATTAAGTGTTACAGCTGGCCTGCTAATTAAAAGTTAATGTCACATAAATATTACACATAAAATCACCCCAAAATTGCTGTTTTTTGTTGTTGTTTATTCGTGGCACTGAAATGAAGGACAAAATATTGTGCCTAAAGTTAGTCAGATGTTCAGAAGCCCTGAAGTCTCACAGATAAAGACTGATCTTCCAGATGGGCACTTCCTGGCCCAGCTGCCAGTCCATATTTACTTGATTATCCAGAATTTATCTCTGACCTCAGTTGCTCTGTTCCAGAGTCTATCATTTGAAGGCATCATAGGCTCAAAAAAGCTGTTTCAAAAGGTAAATATGGTCATTTATAAGATAAGTAAAGCCAAATTGGAAGACAGCTTCACAAATATAACTCATGCAGAATGCAATCCCAAAATGCACTGCAACAAGCTCAGTGGGAAAACAATAAAATCAAGATGGTGGACAAGGTGAGAGAATGATGATTATAAATAATTTGAATGTAAATTTTTGTTCAAGACTAAAACTGATTAGACTAATTGGAATACTGATTATAGTACTGCATTAGGGTAACAACATGCTAACATTAAACTCTCCTGAGTCTCCCATGTGGAGCGATGGCAAGAAATTAATTTATTCTAGTGAGGAGAGTGAAGTTTTAGAAGAGAAACTTTGCTTTGCCAACGGCAGTTCACAATTCAGCTAAAATCCAGATAAGAAATTACCCATGAGCCTCAGCTTGAAGCGAATAGATACACTAAGGGAACAGTTTGAATAATAACTTGAATTTATGCAAAATATGTTGAAGTCTTTGTTTAATGGCCTTCAGCGAAGACCATGAGAACCAGACAAGTCTTCTGCATAGACCCTATGGCCAGCTTCAACTCTCCCACCAAATGCTGGTGTATATATCCCGATCTTCAAGTAGAATGAACTGGATGAAATATTCTGAATGATATCAATCCACAATCTGACTTGTGATGCAGCCTGGAATTGAACAACACCATGTTTGTTCATCTGGCCAGAGGAGAACTGACCCCCCGATTGAGCCTGGCTTTTCCCAAGTTTTTTTTCCCCCCTCCATTTCTGTCACCCATGGAGTTTGGGTTCCTTTCCACAGTCGCCTCTGGCTTGCTTAGTTGAGGACACTTAATATTTAACAATATTATTGATCTGACTGCACTGACATTATTGGATGAGAACTGAACTGAGCTGGATGATGACGTCACTGTTTTCTCCAGAGCTGCTGTATAGATGAATTGATCTCATTCCATAATTGATGAACTTTACAGTTATTGAACTGAACTGAATCAACACTGAACTGATTTCAACTGAATAATGAAATTGAACTTTATTCTATATTAATAAAGGTGACTTGACTTTGATATTTCTCTTGTTATGAAGATGAGAATGTGGCACAAAGACAAGAATTACACAGGACAAGACATTTTCTCTAAAGCATTTATCCTTTTCTTTTTATATCCAGGATATTTCTGTAGTAATGATGGAATATTTTGGGCTTTTTTTGCACTAATAAGGTTAAATAGCTGGGACAGGTCAAACTTTAATGAGCCCTCTTACATAAAGGTTGGCCTGAACCACATTTTCTTTAGCCTGCTGTGGACTCCACAGGAAAGGTTTGTGCCTTAGGATGTTGTGTCTTAAATGATAAATGATTCACTGAAGCCAGCCTTCAGGCTGTGTCAGGTATAAACTGGAGTTAATGGCTACGATATTGCAGGCCTTATATATACCTCTTCCACAATGGTTTTTGGGATTTTGTTGCAAAGGAAATCCCACTGTGATTGGGCGACACAGCTGAAGTACAGTAGTTTGGGTATTAGACATCTTTGGTAGCAACCTCAAGTACTGTCCAAAGTAACTGCCCTAAGAGTCCCCTTTCTTGTCCATTTACAGCAAACTGGCACAGCAGTGTTGCCAAAAATTGTCCTGTTCTTCCTCAGCTGAAGGTGAACTAACATAACCTAGAAACCATGTCCTCAAACTCACAATGTTAACACCAGTGATCACATTAGATTTTTATTGATTCCATCAAGTACTCTGCCTTAGAGTTTCCATGAAAAAATTCTTATATAAGAGAAATCCAATTTTTCACTGATCTCTGAAATCTCTTCAGAGCAAAATTTGTGAATATAACAGTCGCTTCCTTTCTTAAAGGGATAGTTCATTCAAAATGACAATTCTTTCATTATTTAATCATGGCCTAATGTCCTAGTCACTCTTAAGTAAGTTTGGAAATGACATGAGGTTGAGTAAATAATGACACAATTTTCATTTTTGGGTGAACTATCCCTTTAAGAATGAATCAAAGACTTCAAATCTGTAGGTCTACCTGCATGAATCAGACCCTGTTTTAAAGCAGTGGTTCCCAAACTGGGGGTCGCGAGACATCGAGGGAGGGGTCGCGAGATGATTTCCAGAAATCAAAAAACAATTGTTTTAATGATTAGAAATAGCATATTTTATGAATAATTGTAACAAAATACTAAAAATATTAGTTAAATTAAAAACAAAAACCATGCAAATATAAAAAGCCATCAACCTTTTGATTTTCCTTCCCCTCGACTGTGACACCTGAGGTGATTACGACAGATTAACGACATATTAGCAACAGCATCAGTTGCAGCAGGTCAATTTACAGCACCATGTTAAACATTCAGACGTGCACGTAGGTAATTCTTTAGGCTTTAAGCTTTGGATATTATTTTTGTCGAAATAAAAATGGTTAATATCGACCAAAGACAACGCAGGGAGGACAGCGGAGAAGCACCACCGTCAGGAGACATAATGGATAGCACTCGTCTCTTCGTGAAGGTGGAAAAACAAAGTTGTTTATGACCTGAGAGATTTCTTGTAAAAGATTTAAAAGGAAAGAAAAGACGAGAGTCGCCTGTTTTAAATTTTAATTTAAAATGTCTGTGATTTTAACATAAAGCTTATGTTTAAATGTTTTGCCACTTGCGTGATCAAGTATATAAAATATATAAATCAATATATAAATCAAAAGTATTACTTGTATAAATATAAAGTAATGAATTGAATAAAATGTTTAAATGTAGTGCGTTTAAATGTGACATCTATGAAATATAGTGTATACAAAGAGAATCGCAATGCTGACAAGCCATGTTCAGTAACAACTTTTGGATTTGAAATAAAAATAAGTAAATGTTGTGTTTGTGATAAACAGCCACAGATTAGTTGCGCACTGCAAACGCGGCGTATGTGAAAGCACAGTAGCACGTGCTGCATATGTACTGCAAAGGCATGTTCACCTAAATGCGAGGTAAGGTGCCATTTTCCTTGCTTTACCCGAGGCAAAAAAGCCATATGTTGACTGTGTAACAGAGACTTTAAATTATATGCATCTATGGTGAAATTACTAGTTTTTCGCGTCAATACATGTTTATTTTAATGCGAACAGTGCGCTATCGTTTTAATTCAGCGCGGTGCAGCACAGCAAAAATAGACTGTACTGAACGGAAAAAAATACGCACCGCATACGCACTGCAAACAGAGTCTGAAACAGGCGCTAGTGCGTGTGCGCCATTGCGCACAACGCTTGTATACTTTAACCACCTCCGAGGATAGTGGGGGTCGCGAGTCACTAACATCGTTATTTTGGGGGTCGTGGGCTGAAAAGTTTGGGAACCCCTGTTTTAAAGAACTGAGTTCTTTATCTGTGTTCTCTCTAGTTGGTGCTTCCAGAGTATTCTATCCATGGACTCTTCTGTATCATGTTCCTGTGTGCTCAGGAGTGGCTTACTGTAGGCCTGAATATCCCTCTACTCTTCTACAACACATGGAGGTGAGCACCTGAACCAGCCTTTATTCCCCTTAAACAACCTATGAGGACTATACTGTTCCTGCTACCTGTCAGATATCAGTGAAACAGGAAGAAATCACAGCAATACTTCCGATATTAATATACCTCTATTAGTATTTTTTGTGAATATTTAAGGATAAAAATGCTAATTATAGCCATTTAAAATTAAAAAGCCATTATCAACAGCATTATCATGACTGAGTGATGAGCTATATATGGAGGGGGTTCTTATCCTATAAGACTGTTTATTAAAAAAAAAAAAAAAAAAGTAGGAATTTTCATCCTAAATTATTATTATTAAAAAAATTTGGTAACACTTTATTTTAGGGTCTTTTAACTAGTTGCTTATTAGCATGCATATTACTGGAATATTGGCTATTTATTAGTACTTATTAAGCACATATTAATGCCTTATTCTGCATGACCTTATTCTACATCCTTAATCCTACCAATACCTAAACTTAACACCTACCTTACTAATTAGCAGTAATTAAGAGTTTATTAAGGGAAAAGTCATAGTTAATAGTTTATATGTTCCCTATGTGATTAACGCCACGAAACAGGAAGTTGTTGTAACTCAGACATACAATGTCCAATCTGCCCCAAACTTCACATGTTTGATAATAGTCCTGCCCTGAACACATCTACATGACAACATTCAGTTATAGTCAAAGCGCCACCTGCTGGCAGCAGGAAATGAGGTGCATCAAAATGACTTTGCCATATTTCTCCTCTATCCGCTTAAATGAATATTGCCCACTTTTCACAGTTTTCTTAAGGCCACCGGGTGGCGGTGAGCCTGGGTGCGAGGGCCCTTTCATCGCTGCTTGCAGCTTTAATTCTTTTTATCTCTTTTGCAGAATGATGAATGGTGAAACACAAACTTTGCATTAGACAAAACTTAAATAAAAAATAATAAACAGAAAACAAAACAAAGGTGCACATAATTTTTCAAGAAGCACTACCCGCCTCGTGTTTTTTCCCATTTTCGGCAGGTACTTCCACAGCCCCACAGACACTAAGGAGCTTCTCTACGATCCAGCGTCCGTAATGAACGGAGACACGCTCAAATTCTGCCAAAAAGAAGCCTGGTGCAAGATGTCCTTCTTCGTCCTCTCGTTCTTCTACTATCTCTATTGGTGAGTAGATATCCAGAAGTTGTCTCAACCAAACTTTATCGTCTGCTAATGGGGTTCTGTGCAACATCTTCACTGATTTTTATTTTTTTACAGCCAAATATGCTTTTTAGTGTGTGCCTTTGCTATAGTATAAGCTATATCAAGCCTATAGCATAGCAGACATGTATACTTAAACAAGCATTTGAACTGACAAGGACGCCAGCAACATGCCTTTGGGCAGAATTCCTGATTCTTTTTTCATCCACACTATATCACGTCACATTAAATGTTAATATACACATAAAAACGCACATATTCTATAAAGGTTCACCCTTCGAGCGAACAGGCCTTATGACCTTTTGTCAGATCAAAGGCAGTTCTTGTGTATCAGCCAAACTCTCTATTATTTAACGCTATTTGCTTCTGGAATTGAAATTCTAGGGCAAATACAGCCGTTTTACCTCCTTTTTCTCCAGTATCTATTGGTATGCACTCAATCTTTGAGGAGTGATGGTGTTGGTGCTTTTTTTCACAACGGTCATGCCATCTTGTGAATCTTGACCCTTCCTCTAACTTCTTGCGTTTTATTGCTACTTCCTTAAAGAAATGTTTGGTAACACTTTATTTTACAGTGTCCTTGTTACATATGTTACATGCACTTACTGTAGTAACAACAATAAATTATGTATACATGCAACTAACCCTAAACCAAACCCCATTTTAAATCCTAACCCTGTAGTAAGTACATGTTGTTAAAATAAAGTGTAACTGAATGTTCAGTATAAGTTAAACTAAATCAACAGCATTTGTGGCATAATGTTGATTACCACAGAAAATCATTTCTAATTCTTGGAAGTTGGAAGGAATGGAAGTTAAATAGGCAAGACAATAAATGTTAAACCACAAAAAGTTTATAGCCACAAGCACAGTGCAGTATAGCCACAATACTTATATATGTTAATATTATAAATATTATGGGCTAGATTTGCTTAACAGGGCAAACTAGCGTGAGAGCCAATTCCAAAAAAGCACCAATGGTCTTTAATTTGCAAAATTTCTGCACATGCAAATTAAAGAACACAGATGCAGCCGGATCATTTCCATAATGACCAACACAATCTAGCAAGAGCAGCGCAAATTAGCGTCTGGTTTAAGACATGCTTTTTTTGGGCGGTAAATAATGGCGCAAAAAACAATAAATTGACTAGCGCAAACTTTAGTAAATCACCTTGCATGATTCATTTACATACTCTCCTCTCATAAATTTTGCGTCTTTAAGGGACACTCCTACAGATGCATATGCAATAAGGTCAGCTGCAAAAATAACAGTGTCCACTCCTTTTCAGCGCTAATTTTTCACTACGTGTCTTTAGCAAAACCTGACAGTATTTTTTAACACCAAAGGAGGGTTTGGGCTGGCGTAAGCTGTGAGTAAATTTGGCCTATATGTGTTAGCATGACACTTATGTGATACAATCACTTACTAAAGTTGTCTGTTAAGTTAACAGGAATTATCTAGGTGCCAAATAACTAGTTTATCTGCCTAGAACATTAGTTTAACCAAAATGATGATTTAGACAATGTTACTGCTACAATTATGCACAGGATGGAAGAATTTTATAGAGCTTAGATATGAGCATCACATTTTTGCCTTTAAAGTCTTTAAAGACTCTTTTATTTTATTTTATTTTAACTAAGGGACCAGTTTTAATTATTTTCTGTGGTTATCAACATTATGCTTAACTTGAACTTAACTTAACATTTAGGCCTAGTTCACAGACAGGGCTTAGATTAAGCCAGGAGTAGGCCTTAGTTCAATTAGGACATTTAAGTAGATTTTATGAACGCGCCTTAGAAAAAAACATTACTGGTGTGCATCTTGAAAAAAAACAAGAGCACTGACATATTTTAAGATATGTCAGTGCAAGTTGCATTCAGTTAAAACAGCTCAAACATACATACACTTCTTAATTGGACTGACTTATGTAATGTCTGATGTGATGATTGCTGTTTTTGTCTGCACTGCCTAGTTTAACCCCTGTGGCTTGAACTTCAAACTTCGTTTGTACTCTAACCCTTTGTTATAACCGCAATGTTGGGCGCCCTCTTACGACTCAATCTTACAAATCAATTGCAAATCCAATATCAGCGCACCAGGCCATCACCCATCCAATTACAATAGTTGGTTTGCCATTCCCTTTTTCTAAACACCATTCAAAACCTAATGACTCAAGAAAGGAGCGTGCCACTTTGATAGAAGTGAAAGAGAGAGATCTGGGCAAACGTCACACTAGTTCTCAATTGTTTAAGCTTCACAAAGATTGCAAAGGCATGAGGAACATTGTTCGCCTCAGGCTCCATCAGGATCATATCTATGATCATAGCTGAAATACATTTTTCATTGATCTTCCACTTTCAACACTAAAAACGTGGAACACAAATAAGCCACAGTCTTTAATAATACAGCAGTTCTACATTTAAAACATCTTTATGTTTGAGACCAGCCTTGAGCTATGTGCACTGAATATAATCATGACACTCAACCTTCAAAAAACATTTTCTGATTAGGTTAAATATATATGCTGCATAAGCAGCAGTGATAATTTCAAAGAGCATAAATAGATCTACTTTATTTTTTTAAAAAGATTAGTAATATAAAAGGAACCAACACCACTACTTTTCCAACCCCCACACACTGAAGATAATAAGACACAGCGAGCCAAGAACTGCATATGCAGTTTTTATCAGGGCAACCCCTTATTATGTATTAATGCCTGTGGACAGCATTCTGGCATGACATCAATGGCCCCTAGTGTGAAGTCAGCACAGAAATTCAACGTACATCAACATATGGCAGTGCATTCTAAATAAATACAATCCATATCATGACCTGCCCGGAGTGATCCTCAAGCTGGTGAAGCTGTCATTTTCCATAGCGTCAGCTGCTTTGAAGCCTTTCGCCTTATATTTCCACCAGCTGAGGATGAATGCTGCAGTTTCAGCTGGATAATTTGGGGACAAAATGTGTCTTTGTGTTTGTTGTTAGCTCAGAAGAAATGAACTAATTAAAGCTGTTCCCTGACAGAATGATTGAACCCATGGGCACAAGCTCATTTCACAGAAATCAGTAACGTGCATAAAGGGAGAAGTCCCTGTTTCTTACCAAATGCATAGGGTGGAAGCTGGCAGTGATGTTTGGAATGGAGTTAATTAGCTATTCTGGAATTATCTCTCTATCCATCCATCCGCCTGTCTGTCTGTTTATCTATCATCTGTCTGTCTCCGTCTATTCATCCATCCATCCGTCTCTGTCTGTCTGTCTATATATCGTCTGTCTGTCTCTGTCTATCCATCCATCTCTGTCTGTCTATCGTCTGTCTCCGTCTATCCATCCATCCATCCGTCTCTGTCTATCTATCATCTGTCTGTCTCCATCTATCCATCCATCCGTCTTCTGTCTGTCTGTCTATCTATCGTCTGTCTGTCTCCGTCTATCCATCCATCCGTCTTCTGTCTATCTATCGTCTGTCTGTCTCTGTCTATCCATCCATCCATCTGCCTGTCTGTCTATCTATCGTCTGTCTGTCTCCGTCCGTCCATCCATCCATCCGTCTATCATCTGTCTATGTCCATCCATCTATCCATCCATTTGTCTGTCTATCTATTGTCTGTCTGTCTCTGTCTATCAATCCATCCACCTGTCTATCGTCTGTCTGTCTCCGTCTATCCATCCATCCATCCATCCATCCATCCATCCATCATCTGTCTGTCTCCGTCTATCCATCCATCCGTACGTCCATCTATCTATCGTCTGTCTGTCTCCATCCATCTCCATCCATCCATCCGTCTGTCTGTCTGTCTATCTATCGTCTGTCTCCATCCATCCATCCGTCTATCTATCTATATATCTATCTTGAAAAGTCTAATCTGTTTTTATCAAATTTTACTCTGTAGTTTATGATTTTAGTATAGCTTTTTGCACACAATGTCAGAAATGCCTGTTTGTTTTGTCTTCCAGTATGATCTACTCCTTGGTGACCTCATAACAGAGTTCTCAACACTGAAGTCAAGTCGAGTTTTCAGAAAGCTCTAAACTACATTTGAATGAAAGAAGAGCACCGCTAGACACAAGTTCAACACACTGCAATGTCTGAACCTACAGAGAAGACTTGACCCCATCTTCCCAGAGTATCAGAAGAACCCTGTGTTGTTTACAGATCTGACTCAACGCCCAAGATGTCTCATGGACCTGGTGTGACGCGCTTTTCACAAACTCACAGTAACGTTTGCAAAGATTGTCTCAGGCATAGCACAACATGTCCTTTACCACTTTGAGAAGCAAAACCTGCCAACCTTTACTCACTATATGTAGCTTAAAATTCATGTCGGATTAAAACAAATGAAAGGAAACGATGGCTAACTTGATCAGCGAATGTTTCATTTTTACCAGTCACACACTAGGCCACTGAGTTTGATTACATGTGTGAGAAGCTTTTGTGAAATATTTTATGTGTATTGGTGCACTCCTAACATAAGCGTTTTTAATATGAAATATGTATCCGTTGCATTACTCGTGTACATAGAGAACTTTGTGTAATGCTTTTATGTGTTGGTGTCAGTTGGTTGAGATGTTTTTGGACTTTATATTTACAAATGCTAATATTGAGGCTTTATTATAGAAAACAAAAGCCACTTTTCCACAATTTTGCACAAAGTTGTTATGAGTTTGCACAATAGATACAGTTATTGGTTGTGGTGGAAAAACAAGTCATATTTATATACCCAGTACAAGTCTTCCAATATATTACAGTGTATCAAACTATCATAGATTTTCATTCTAGGGAAGAAATTAAAACCACAGCTCATGATCTACAAAATTCACTTTCTCATTTTGTATTATCATTATTATATTAACTGTATTACTCTTATACAACACGGTCAGCAATACTGATTCTATCTCTCTGTCTATCTATCTATCTATCTATCTATCTATCTATCTATCTGTCTACATATCTATCTATCTATCTGTTGACCCCCTCTCACACACACAAACACACACACATTTCTGACTTCTTCTTTCTACAGATTTTAAACTAACAATGTTGTTGGATCAGTCAGGCTAACTGTCCAGAGTAACCACATGATGCATATGAGCATAAACCCCTCAAGACTACGTGATGCTTCGGTTGAGCACCATATATAATGCAGAGTACTGAAAATAGCAGTAGACATACTACATCATTTTCATTGCCGTGTAGGGGATAATAATACCAATCCCCAGCAGAACTATACTCTGCTGCTGTCATGTAGCCTGCTTTTGTATGCCTTATGTAGTTACACATATGATGACCAAACATTTTCTATATCCTTACTGTGGACGTGTTCACTCATCCAAATATCATTTAAGAAATTTGTATATGAAATAAAACAGACTATTTTAAAACTGTTATAGGTGCTTTCTTATGCATGCATGCAGCGCTCGTATGCTTTAATACCACTAAGAGAGGTATTTTTTCACTCCATAATCATATTAATTTCATCAGTCGTGCGGTTCGTGATCCATATGTGGTTATTTCACTCAATTACCCACAAAGCATTTCTCACATCTCCTCATTAGAATCCACACCCTGGAGTGACTCTCTGAAAAACATCCACCTCGGACTGACGCGTGACCCCATCTCTCAGATGTCTCTTCTTCAGGGAACGTTGCCTCCTGCTCATGAGTCGACTATTATCTGCGTTTTCCGCTGCCAAGCCCTGTGTGGCAGTGACTGGCTGACAGATCGGTGACAGGCTGTCCTCCTGCTCCACCTGCTATCCGTCCAAATCACTGCCACATGCTCTGTAATTACAGTTTGTAAAGGATGCGGCTCCATTTGCCAACGATCTAACACTTTGCCACTTATAGCCGTGAAATGAACGTCATCAGATGTCTGCAGGTCCTGGCACTCGAAGAGCTTTCTGCCACCCTTTCGACACTCATCTCTGACCCTGCTTAGTATGCTGTGGTGCAAGATAAGTGATGAATTTTGGCTCTGGCCTCAAAGGGACACATGGGACATGAAAATCTGAAATGCATAACTACAATAAAGGAGTATTTTTGGTTTATAAAAAAATAATCGTTCTCATGAAGAAACGCCTTATCTTTGCTCTTAAGAGTTCCATGTGTTCCACTCAGAAAATATCCTTGCCCTCAAGCAAAGAGCTTTGCACATTATGTGCTTTGACAAGTGTGGTTGTCCCCCACACAGTGCTGGATGGGCAACCTGTCAGCTTGCCGGGTTTCTCAGATGCCCAACCTGTCAGCACAGATTACCTATGAGGCCAGCTGAGCATGGATTTTACTTGCCTTGTTTTTCTACGATTGGATGGCTTTTTCACCTTGCTTCCTGGCCGCACAAATAAACGCACACAGATTGGTATAGTCTGGCTTATGTTCACATTTTTCAAAACTTTGTACAGTCTGCGATTGCTGGCACATCTATCCAGTGTTCTGGCAACGAATCATTAAACCTAATAGTTACCCAAGAGAAGAACAGTCGCCAAGGTGCTGGTGTTTTTTTTTAAATCTGGCAGCTGTTCACAAAGATTTTGTTCTCGACTTACTAATACATTCTCTTAAGTACCAAATAATCCTTAAAAAGTCAAATAAAGGATCCAGTAAATCTTATTATCTATTGTTCTAGACAACAATAGCAAGTAATAACATCTGTAACCATTCATAATTTGGTTTCTGTTTTTTACACTCTTTCCAAGCTACATAGTTCTTTGTGGCACCTTAGCTTTAGCAAAATGCTTTTTGTTTTTCTATTCTAAGATTAGGATCAGCTATATATTTATATATAAAAAACTAATTTATAGTGTGTTAGAGAAATATTAGGCTTTTATATTGACACTGTATCGAAGCAAATGGTTAAAATATTATCTAGGAAAACATTTGCTTTTTTGTAAATATTGACAGCGTATATAAGATACAGTTTTTTTTTGCATACTCCAGACTGTCACTCTGTGCAGTGGTGTGGATTTTTTGTGAATCTTTCTGCAAGTTACATAGGCAAAAAGTGACTGTCTTTATAAATGAGTTAGTGAATCATTCATTCAAACGATTCATTCAAAAATGCTGATTCATTCAAGTGGCTGGCTGCATCTGAAATCGCATACTTCCCTACTATATAGTAGGCGACAAATGTATTTGACAAAAGAAGTATGTTTGAATTTGATGACCTACTACTTCCGGCGAGATTCTGAAGTGTGCCTACAATGGACACTTTACTATCCCCTGAGGCCACAGGAGAGGATTTGTGAATGGCAGTGAAGCGACGCAACTGATGCTGGTAGGCCACGTGATAATGACAACATGGTGGATGTAGTACGTCCGGATTACATTCATACTACAAACTACATACATTCTTTTTTAGTGGTTGTGAAGTAATTACTTATTCAAAATAATTACCTACTCAAAAGAGTGTGCGATTTTGGACACAGCCTCAGTCTTTATGAGTAAATCATTGAATTGTTCAGTTAACTGATTCATTCAAAATCACTGATTCATTCAGGAATGAAACAACTATTTTTTTTTTTTTTTTCGTCGGTGGCAGCAAAAACAAGAAAGTAACTGGTAATATTGTGACTAAAATGCAAGTTACACAGTATTTATTTACTTTTTACTTATTTATTTACTTTTTCTTTTGAAACTTAAAAACATTCTGCTGTCAACTGGCATGGAAAACCTTTTTGGCTTTAAGTGAAACTTTTACTTTTTTTAAGTGTACTATAAGAATAGGGTTTTTCTTGCCTTATTATTGGCTATATTGTCATATCAACTAACAGTGTTGACTGTCAAAACCCTTCAACTACCGCCATCTGTGAATCATAGCTTGGGGTTGTTAAAGGCAGATGAGCACCATTTGAGAGGAATGCAAGGAAATAAAAGCTGATCCTTGCAAAACAGAGCAAACTCTGATCCTTCCTAGTTAGATAACAACACCGATGCCTGTATATGATGCATAAATTGGTCCACTGGGTAAAATAAAAAATGAGAGTTCTGAGCAGACATCAGAGGATGTTGTCCTCTACACTGATTCCCCAGCTCTCAGTGTCTGAACCTAAAATCCATTTCAAAACACGCCAGTAGGGATGCAGAAAGGCGATAACAACACCATCAGGTGGAAAGCGCAGTGTTGGCCTTTCTATTGTTTGCACAGAACATTTATTTCCTCCCACCAGCTAAAAAAAAAGATGCCAAACCTAAGATCTCTACAATCTAACCCATTTAGCACAATACAATGGCACTTCCTATACAGTATATCTGCAAATCTGACAGAACCTAAAACAACTCTCTCTGACACACAATCTGCACTTTGTGTAAATGTCCTTTGGCTGGATAGTATGGTAAAAATATACAAATATATACATTTAACAATATGCAATATATGCATATGTGACCCGTGCTGGCAAAATTACTTGGAATGCACACGGGCTAATTACGGCAACAGGCAAAACAAGTCAAAAATGTCCATTTAGGTCGAATTTGAGGTTTTCACAAAAATTAGTTCATTAAGCCCTCATCTAGCGATCCAAAGGCTTCAAATAGCAATTAAACATCTAAAAGTATCTTTATTTGTATGTTTTCTGAGAGGAGTACCTTTCCTTTGAGCATGAAAAATGACGTTTTTCTCTGCTCGCTTCACTCGCGCTTCCCCTCAGCAGCTTCCTCGTTAGTCCAACTTTGTGAATATTCATAGCGAATTTTCGATGGCATGAGTCTGAAACAATGAAATGTGATTCTCAAACTTATGCTGATCTAAACAAATCGATCTTACTTGCGCTGACAGATCCGAAGCGCGCGCACAGCGCGCAATCCCGATATACACAACAGAATTACAGTAGGCCTACTTCAAAATATTGAAGTAAAATATTGGAAAAAATAGTTGAATATACATATTTTCCTATAGATATTTGGTTTTGACAAGGTGTGTGCCAAATTAGGAGTTATTAACAGGGATTTTAAGGTATGGTTGCTAGGTGATTTTGTTTTTGAACCTCCAGAAAATTTTTCTCAAAATTGACTTTGCTGACTCTATCGACTTCAAACAGCTGTAGCGGATTCCAACAAATCGTACATCATTTTGAAGTTTTTTTAATAGAGATTGTGAAAATAACAATAACTCATTTTTGAAAATTTGCTCATTGCGACTCATTTTGCCAGCATGGGTCACATATATATAGCTCATTTATTGTAGTAAAATTATATAGCCTACATTGTTTGCAGACAGTTTTGGCTCTGATTTACTATATAATAAACAGTATCACCTAATTCAAGAGTGAATGAGGTTGATTCAGTCGTGGGTAATTCCAGTGGGTTGAGAAAGGGCAGAGTCGGTCATCTGACTTTATTAAATGCATGTGGGTGCATGAGGTGATTCAGTGACCTGAAGCAAAAAACTAAGGACTTCTAACTCATGAGGATGTGCATATTAAAATAGCAGACTGGTCAGAGCACCTAGAATCAGTCAGAAAAACAAATATCTATATCTACAGAAATAAGCCAGTGAGAAATGTATATGATAAGGCCCACATGGAGCTCCACAGACATTGGTGTTTGTTTAATAAATTTAATATTTCATGTATTAAATATTTTTGGGTCATTTCTAGTTCTTTCTGCTCCATTTACGAGATTTTACCATGTTTAAATGCATTCCATAGAATTCCACAGAATTTTTCACCAAAATCAGCTCTGAAAAGACAACACCCCACAGATTCCGTCTGGACCTGTTAATGACATATACGTTTACAAATAAATGATCGGTTCATAGAAAAATTCCTCTGGCATGAGAAGTAAAATGATGAAATGTTCTCATGAGGCCTTCAATTCGATCTCAACACATTCCACAGCTATTAATAACAATTAGCAGTGTTAACAGACGCGCTCCCCTATAACGAGGGTGGCTGTTTGCATTAATCTTGGGCTCTTGGCTCTGGCTCATGAGTGGATATGTCTCAGTGAATCTGGTGGAGGACAACGCAAATGCCTGAATCTCCGTGAGTCTGTTAATTATGGTCAATTCGTGCTGCCGCTTTACTCTGTCTTAACCTTCAGCCTCGTCCTTTGACTGCCTCGGTCATATCGCTCATACCTGCACAGCATGTGGGAGGGCGATGGAGAGGAAACCACTTAAGCAGACTGTACCGATGTCCTTTACTGTAGGAAACAGCATGCTTCCTTTAATTCATGCTGAACTGGAGATGTGTATTGATTGGATTTACTGTAACAGCTTAGTTTGTTCTGATGGATTCAATTTTCACTAAAGGATGGCATAAAATGTTGTGTTTTGGTTGTGCCCCTCTATGAATCCTCCAGTCTGATCTCTTGGCTGCCATACTCTTGGATTGCTCCCGCTCACACCTGTGCATGGATTATAAAAGATTTTTGTGCCTTCTGTCATGCTTTAAACAAGCATGATAGCAAAATATGGCCCAGAATAGCCTAGAGAGTATATATATATATACAAAATATTTATATTTTTAAATATATTCTTTTTTATTCATCAAAGAATATTGAAAAAAATGATCATGGTTTCTACAAAAATATTAAGCTGCACAACCTTTTTTCAATAACATTGATAATAATAAAAAAAAAATGTAACTTGATCACCAAATCAGCATATTAGAATGATTTCTGAAGGATCATGTGACACTGAAGACTGGAGTAAGGATGCTGAAAATTCAGCTTTGCTTTCATAAGAATAAATAAATTAAACAAAGTCTTTAAAAAAATCTTGGGGTAATTTTCATTTTAAAGTGAACTAATCCTTTAACTGAAAGTACTAAGACAAAGTAATAAAAAATAAGGGCATTTTCACTAGTACTCTTTTGGACCTCACTGGGAATGTGGCAGTGGGGATTTCTCTAGTTTTTAATATTCATATGAGGTGGTATCCTGGCCCATAAACTGGCATCCCCCAGTCCAAATAAATCTCTGTCACCTTGCCCAGAACTAAGGGCTGAAGACTGGCCAGCAGAGGGGAACAGACAAGGTGCTGGCAAGCGAACGTCACCTCCTTATGCACTGGTGCACATTCAAATTCTCCATGCCCTTCTCTACTAAGCACCTATTTAATATTCAAGAACATTTACCTCTGCCGACGCTTTAAAGCACTGACTCCATGGGAAATATTCTGCAGAAGCATAGAACATATGTACGTCAGTCTATGTTTTGGTTGGTCCTAAATCCACACAACCAATACTATAATATGTTTGTATGTTTATATTTATTTACTAATTAATAACATTAAGTCACATTAAAATATAATCAAGTTTAATGAATTTTAGACATTTTTACATTGCTTCAAAAACAATAGGAACACAATGAGCTCAAGGGAGGCAACTGCTACTTGAACTCAAATTTTATATTTGTTTTGTTACAGTATGTTTTTGTACTGCCAATTATTTTCCTCATCCAAGTTTTATTGAGGAAGCACTGTCTCCTCAGAGAAAATGCCCTTAATGTGAGATGCTCTAGAGTTAGACCTCTGTCCTCATAATAACCACACAGATTCAGGGATGTTGTTCTCATAAACAAATCTAATAACAAATTGTCTGGTGCAGACAGCCTGTGTTCCTGAAATAGCTGTAAGTATGTTAGTGGCTACTGGGGATCTGCAGTTCACCCCCATGTCCACACCAAAACCCAGCACAGAAAACTCATCTGAGCTTGAACAAACAACCCAGCCTTCAAAGCAGCGATAAGAGAGGGATTTTAATTCCCCTGGTCCAAACCATCATCTTCACAGCTTTCTTTCTCTCTAGCGTTTTCACAACACACTTTGCCGTATGATCAGCATGTCTTGTATCATCCTGTATTTTGTGATAATGACTGGCTGAGTGTATGTTTAACAGGAAACGTGCAAGTTATTAAAGGTAAAGGAAACACAAAAATTATTTAAAGGGACCTATTATGCCCCTTTTCACAAGATGTAATATAAGTCCACAGAATGTGTCTGTGAAGTTCAGCTCAAAATACCCCGCAGATCATTTATTATAGCTTGTCACATTTTCCCCTATTTGGGTGTGAGGAAAAACACTCTGTTTTTGTGTGTGTCCCTTTAAATGCAAATGAGCTGCTTCTCCCAGCCCGCTTTCCAGAAGAGGGCGGAGCATTAACAGCTCGCGCTTTGGTTGCTCAACAACAACAAAGCTGGAGAATCTCACGCAGCCAAAATGCCGATTGTCAGTAACAGTGTTCAGCCTTACATTGTTCAAACTGGAGTCGGACACTGACGGAGAGACTCAGGAAGAAGTTACAACTTTTAGAATGCAGCTGGACGTTTCTGAATGGTTTGTGGATAAATTTATGTAGTTGATGTGGAGTTGATTCAACTCATCGACTAGCATGTGCTGTCATGTTAATCTTTTGTGCAAATCCAGCGTTGAATTGACCCTCGTTTGTGAAGAAGTCCAGTGTAAAATGACGGCATGGTAACAACACTCTACTACAACAACTCTTCCTCTTCTCTAAAGCAGCCCAACATGGCCTCACCACCTTTGTTGCGTGTTCCCGGGGGCAGGGTTTATGTAAATTTTGGGGTTTGTGATGTCACCAACCCAGGAAGAAGCTTGTTGTACTCCCTACCAGCCGTTTGTTGTATTCCTTTTAAAAGCGATTTCTGTAAAAGGAAATATCTCCCTTTTCATAATTTTGCAGATATTTATGCTCTAACAGCAACATTAGTTACACTAACTAAAGTAAAAAAAAAAGTGAAATCATAATCAAGGACCCCTTTAACTCATTAAAAAATGATTTTCTAAAACTCCTACAGAAAATTCTACTTCTGTGTTAAGGACTACAAACTGAACAGCTCTATGCAGCTTAATATGAAAATGAACTGATAAGTTTGGTTGTTAATGAACCTTTTCTTAGCTGTCTATAACTTACATTAATCCTGTTCTCAGTTTTTGCCTTCATACTTCAATCCATAAAGTAAGGATTCCTTATCTATCTTTAATTTCTGAGGACTCATTTTTCATACAGATGATGTTGAGAACATGTTTGTGTAGATAATGATGATGAGTCACCGACTGCCTCTCGCCTCTCTTACTGGATTAAAAGCAACGGCAGACCAACACATTTGCACATTCACTCATTATTCATCAATTGGTTTGTTGGAAATGCAGCATTCAGAGGGGGGATCTTAGCTTTCATTGAGGTCGAATGAATGTCTTGAGTGATGCAGAATACATTTGGTGGCACCGGATTAGTAAAATGCGGAGAGAGATTAATTTAGAAACACTGAGGGACAAAAAAGCGAGGGTGTGAGAATGTGAGTTTCTCGCTGGCTCGACAAGCCAGTTTTTGGTGGGAAAAAAAGTTGTTTCCTTTTTTTTCCCATTGATGTGTGTTATTGGCACCATTGCAATTCAACTAAATACTGATATCTAAGCCATGTATTGAGATATGAGAAGGGGTGGTTAGGAAATGCTCTTTAATTATCACAAGTACACCAACTGCATAGAATATTTTACTGACGGAAGCATGTGATGTGCCAATATGACCTTAAAGTGTCTTGACATTTCTGTGACAGGTGCAGTTTCATTGAGAGATGGAGAATGACTCATCTGGAATGACACAGTGATTGTACTGTTTGTCACTACTATATGCACTGAAAAAAAAAAACAGGTAAATAATTCATAAGGACATTGCATTCAGCTGATCAAAAACACATTAAATATTATTACAATTGAAAATAAGGTTTTCTATTTTAATAAACACTTTAAAATGTAGTTTATTCCTGTGATGGCAAAGCTGAATTTTCAGCATTATTACTCCAGTATTCAGTGTCACATGATCCTTCAGAAATCATTCTAAAATGCTGATTTGGTGCTCAAAAAAACATTTCTTATTACTATCATTAATGTTGTTAAAGTCAGCATAAAAGAGAAGTTGTGACAATCTTTTCTTCACTATTGCAACATACTGTATATCAGAGTGAAATGGCTTCTTGAACTTGAAAATTTGTAGGGCAGGACTTCATTTTGTCCATTTGGGAATTGATTGGATGGTTGTGGATTGCTATTGCTGTGATCTCATTTGAGTGACAGGTTGTCCCGCATTTGCAGCAGTAAAAATGTCATCAGAGAAGAGAAGAGATGTTGCTGCAAGAGGGAGGGGGAAGTTATTTTGATTAAAGATTACAAGGGCACATTGAAAAAAATGATGATGTGCACGATTAAATCATTTATAATAAATACTGCAATATTCAATTTAAAAAAAAAAAAAAAAAAAAAAAAAAAAAACAGTCACAATCTTTAAATTGCTTAATATTTTTGTAGAACCCATCATATTTTTTTTCTTCTAAGGATTCTTTGATGAATAGAAAATTCAAAAGAACAGCATTTATTTTGCCCCAAGCCTTAAAATGACATGTCACACAAAGTCTGCCTTCTTATGCACCTGCCACCTCAGTTGTCTGACAAACAAACAAACACCACCACACATCCACTTCTCATAAACAAGGTGATACAATGACTCAAAGTCATTCAAAAGAGTGGCCTGGATCAATACTGCAGCTCCATTGTTGCAAGCTTTTGTCCTTGCACCTTCCACTCCCCCACACATAGCCTGCTGTTTCCTTCAGCGAGTCCGTTTGATTCATTTAAAATGTCTCCTACTTCTTGCAATGCTCAAAATGTAATCCAGTGGAAAGAAACAGATACTTTCTGACAGATTTTTTGGTTTCAATGATACACACAAAGTTGTCGATTAGTGCAAGGGAGTGATTTATGACGTACACTTACAAATAATCAGAGTGTGCATATTTGGTGTGCTGTCCGTGGGGATGGCTCCGAGCTCGGAATTTGGCCCGAACCCCGTATCCCTCGCTGGGATAGGAACCAGCCAATAGTGAGGAGTCGGGGTGGCGGAGGGATGCAGAAAACCGTTGAGGAACATAAGTGAGTCAGCTATGTATATATATAGGCCTCCTCTCATGCTGATTGGGTAGATCATTTGAACTTGTTCCTCACGATTTTTATTAATAAAACATAATTTAAAGAAATGTCACAAAAGGCTGAATAATTCAAGTATGTGCATCAGTGATGTCAGCCAGCTTCAAAGGCTTGAAAGTGTGCAGGATCATGTGGGGGAGTTTCTTTAGAATGACTTCTTGGCAAGCCAGCCTTTCAACTACCTTTTGTGCCCCACAATTTTTCAGCTTTCCAAAAGGGAAAAAGAACTCCTTTGAAATGCTTTTAATAAATTACTCTGCCATGCAGCAGACTGTTAATGACTCATTGAAGACCCAAACCGAAACACAGCTCTGCTAAATTGTGGCGCACAGAGCGGGGCATTTCTAATGACGATGTGTGTTACAATGGCAGTTTTTCAGTATTCCACAGGGGGATTCAGGAATGCTAAGGCACAGTGGGAGGCGTCAAATTGCCTCTCTTAATTTGCCATTTGCAGCCGGTGAAATTGAGATCTATATCTCCGTAGTGATGGTATTGATCCATGGGATTGATCCACGGGACGTGACATGTCACATCCCATCACCACCACAGGACACAAAGTCCTCTGCTGATTAATGACACCCATACAGCACAGTGAACCGTGCAATTACTAGAACCTCGATTGGGATTTAATAGAAATTTGTAAACCATTTTAACAACACCAGTTACAGCAAGTATTTTTTTAATAAAGAAATTGGTCAAAACATATATATTGAAAACTGTGACTGATTTTGTCACTGTACTTGTTTTCACTATAGTAAGCATTGCAGCTTATTGCTTATATTATTATTGTGATTAACTTACTGTACTTATTGTTGGTGGGCTAAACCATAGACATATACAGTTTACATAGATGTTTGTTTATGGGCCGCTATACGTAAGCCGTCAGCCATATTGGAATGGTCAAAGCCGGTCCATGAACACTCCATTATACTCATGTATGAATATCTATATCTGCAATAGACTTCAGCAGATGATTTTGCTAATTTAACACAATACAACAAGGCGAAGGCATTAGCTAACATGACAATTAAAAGCTACCATAATTTAAAAACCTGTAATATTGAGTTAAAGGATTAGTCAAGTCAAGTCACCTTTATTTATATAGCGCTTTTTACAATGTAGGTTGTGTCAAAGCAGCTTTACATTGATAACTGGTACATTATTTGGCTGCACAGCAGCTCTTAAAGAATAGTGTCAATGCAGGCAGATCAAAGCACTGTTGAATATCAAATGTCAAGTCAAATGTCAAGTGTCCCCAACTAAGCAAGCCAAAGGCGACAGCGGCAAGGAACCCAAACTCCATCAGGTGACATCAGGTGGCAGACAAGTGGCAAATAGGTGTTTAAATGGAGAAAAAAACCTTGGGAGAAACCAGGCTTAGTCGGGGGGCCAGTTCTCCTCTGGCCAACAGTGCTTTGTTACGATTCAGGTTGCCATCGTAAGTCCAATAGGATCGCAGCATTCAAAGTATTTTCATATAAAATTTTCCTGATAATTTACTCACCCCCATGTCATCCAAGATGTCCATGTCTTTCTTTCTTCAGTCGAAAAGAAATTAAGGTTTTTGATTAAAACATTCCAGGATTATTCTCCTTATAATGGACTTCAATGGCCTCCAAACGGCTGAAGGTCAAAATTATAGTTTCAGTGCAGCTTCAAAGGGCTTTAAACGATACCAGATGAGGAATAAGGGTCTTATCTAGCGAAACGATCGGTCATTTTTGAAAAAAATGTAAATGTATATGCTTTATATAAACAAATGATCGCCTTCCAAGTGTTTCCGCCAAAACCGTACTTTCGTATTCTTCAAAAAGCTTACGCTGTATGTCCTATGCCTTCCCTATTCAACTTACGGAACGAACGCAGCGCCAGTTACATTTTTTCCGTAAGTAGAATAGGGAAGGCATAGGACATACAGCGTAAGCTTTTTGAAGAATACGAAAGTACGCTAGATAAGACCCTTATTCCTCGTCTGGTATCGTTTAAAGCCTTTTGAAGCTGCACTGAAACTATAATTTTGACCTTCAACCGTTTGGAGGCCATTGAAATCCATTATAAGGAGAATAATCCTGGAATGTTTTTATCAAAAACCTTAATTTCCTTTCGACTGAAGAAAGAAAGACATGAACATCTTGGATGACATGGGGGTGAGTAAATTTTCTGGAAAATTTTATATGAAAGTGAACTAATCCTTTAATACATATAAAAACACAAACCAACACATTCTCAACTGTGAAAGGTTATCCCATTTTTTCGGGAATTTAAGTCTTGGTGGTTTTTCAACAATGTTGTGGCATCTTGGAAAACTCTGAAATGTTGACCGTTCCAAGATGGCGGACTTGGTAATTTTGTTAATTTTGTTGTAATTTTTATTATTTCTAATGTAGCTTTAATTTATATGTATATCAGTTTTAGAATTTTTACACTTATTTTATTTCATTTAGTTGCTAAGGCAACATTTCTATTTTGTTTAATCTAATATGTATTTTATCGTATTTCATTATCGAAAACCATTTTTAATAGTTTTAGTTTTAGTTAACAACAACAACAACAACAACACTGCATTAAACCAAGTTCCTAACCTGATATTTGATCCTCAGTTTTAACCAAACACCAATTAATCTGCCTTTTAAACTCAATATCTAATAATTTACCTTCCACTTCATCTAAGCACTTAGCCGAGCATCAGCCGTTTAATCCAAACACGCTCTTTCAGATATACTAATGATGGTCCCCTACTGCGCTATTCCCACCGTCAAACAAAAAGCACTTATTCTGTTGAACAGAATGAGGATACTTTGTGGATCCATGCAATGTATATATTGCATTTAAAAACTTGCACACCATGTCAGAGAGAGCAGTCAGCCTCATTACCAGATAAACACACACGCACATATACACACAAGGGGGTAGTATCATGCCGGGGAAATGACCTTATTACTGCCTTAAAGCCTTAACCCAGGCTGCTTCTAAATATTCATGTACTCGCCAGGGAATAGGGCAACAGCTCCCAACATGACATGTTAATGAATGCTGGCACTCTGAAAGGGGCACGAACAACATACTGTATGTCTGAGGCACAAAAAATCACTTTACTGTATAAATAATATGCCATTGATGCATTTTGAGCTGCATGTCTAATGGGCCAGAGTCTAATATTGCCTTGGGAAAGAATTAATGCGTCCGCCAACTGACACAATCCTCTGGTCAGGCTGAGAATTAGATTACTGAGGATCTCAAAATAATCTTGTCTTTAAACAATGCTGTATATTCAGACATTTTTTCAGTGGCATTATGTCACTAATGACTTTGGCTAAGCAAGAAATGACCTTTTTTATTTATTTGGCAATATGGGATTATTCATCACATAGGTTTTAGTTAAAGCATCTGCAGCCAATCAAGCTGAAGTATAATTCACATTCAGTTCAATTCACATTTATTTGTATAGCGCTTTTCACAATACATATCGTTTCAAAGCAGCTTTACAGAAAATGCATGTCAACATTACAATTTAGAGTAATCTGTTATCAGAGGTGACTGTGTCCAAATTATGTAATTTATACAAATCACGCAGTTAGCTAACAATGTATTAATTTAAGCAATGTATTAATTTAAGGCAGAAACACTGAGCTCATTGAAGTATAAAGTATAAGAATCCTTTATTTAAGATGACTTTAAAACAGTTTGCTATTTATGATTGCTGTGTTTTGTTTTGTTTTGTTGTTTATGATGCTTATGAGGACATTACCCCATGTCCCCATTTTTCAAAAGCCTTATAAATCATACAGAATGATTTTTTTTTGAGAAAGTAAAAATGTGCAGTTTTCTGTGATGGGTAGGTTTAGGGGTAGGGGTAGGGGATAGAAAAAAAAAAACCCATTACGCCTATGGAATGTCCCCACAATTCACAAAAACAAACGTGTGTGTGTGTGTGTGGGGGGGGGGGTCGGTCCTGTTAAACCATATGTAATAATGACAAAATGTCCCCACAATGATATGTGATGGCAATATCCAAAATCCTTGTCCTTGTGGGGAGACTTTTTTTGGTCCCCATGAGGAAAACAACGTATAAATCATACACTGTAAAAAAGAATTGTTGGTTTAACTTAAAAAAAAGTAAGTTACTTGGTTGCCTTAAAATTTTGAGTTCATTGAAATTAAAAATTTGAGTTTATAATACAATGAAGGCGATTGGTTTAATCAACAGAAACTCAAAATATTATGTTATCTGAACCACATTAATTATCTAAGTTGATTTGACAAAAGAAAAAATGTTGTGATAACAAATCATGAAAATTATTTTTTACAGTGTACAGAATTGTTTTATGAAAATGTAAAAATGCAAATTTTTCTGTGATGGATAGGTTTAGGATTAGGGGATAGAATATACCGTTTGTACAGTATAAAAATCATTATGTCTATGGAAAGTCTAAAACATGAAAACTCAACATTTGCTAGGTTATTATCAGTCCTTGAGCTTTTTAATGTGATCTTTCTCTAAACAAGTTAAGAAATAAAATCATAAAGAGCTGACTCTCTGGGCCTCATTTCAGTGCAACATGTACCTTTTGTTGTTTCCACATTATTTATTTAATAATGTGAAACATAATTGTGAAAGAAAGCAAAAGAGAAAACTTTGTTCCAAAACCTAGACGCTGCCATAAAAAGTGCTCTAAACAGGAGGCTTTGCAATTGTTAGCGTGTGGTGCTGCAGGGATGAGGCGAATACAGAAATCCACAGTAGAATGGGCTTTTAATGAACAAACTAGGAACTAGGAAACGGCATACACACATTAAACAACAACAACATCAAGAACGGACAAGGAGTGCAAGGAGAGTGTCCAACTTAAAGGGAGTGCTGACGAGGAACAACAGGTGCTGGGAATCCGGGGAACATGGCGGGACGACTGATGAGGGAAGTGCAGACAGGTGTGGAGAACAGGAGGATGCTGGGAAACGGAGTCCGGGAAGGCGTGGATGTAACATTACCTCCCCCTCCCCGGGAGGCGTGTCCTCACGCCTCAGATGTAACAACTGGGGAGGGGGGGTGGGCGCCCTGGAGACCTACAGGCAGGTGCGGGGGGTGCAGAGGTCCCCAGGGCGGTCCCAGGACCTCGGGCCGCCACGGCGGGTCAGGAGCCGTGGGCGGCCACGGCGGGTCAGGAGCCGTGGGCGGCCACGGCGGGTCAGGAGCCGTGGGCGGCCACGGCGGGTCAGGAGCCGTGGGCGGCCACGGCGGGTCAGGAGCCGTGGGCGGCCACGGCGGGTCAGGAGCTAGGGATGGCCACGGCGGGTCTCCGAGCCCACCCCCATCTTTCCCACCCACGGGTACCCTTCCCCCCCCCCAAAAAATTCTTGGGGAGACTCAGGGGCTTGAAGGGCTCGTGGGCTACTGGAGCGGACTCGTGGCAGGCTGGAGCTGGAGCGGGCTCGTGGCAGGCTGGAGCTGGAGCGGCTGGCTCGGCGGCAGAAAACTCAGGGAACTTGGGCTGCTCGGCGGCAGAAAACTCAGGGAACTTGGGCTGCTCGGCGGCAGAAAACTCAGGGAACTTGGGCTGCTCGGCGGCAGAAAACTCAGGGAACTTGGGCTGCTCGGAGGCAGAAAACTCAGGGAACTTGGGCTGCACGGGGGCAGGAAACTCAGGGAACTTGGGCTGCACGGGGGCAGAAAACTCAGGAAACTCGGCCTGCACGGGGGCAGAGTACTCAGAGAACTCGGGCTGCACGGAGGCAGAAAACTCAGGAAACTTGGGCTGCTTGGTGGCCCTCTTCTTTTTCCTCTTGGGCCATCTGGGCCCAGCGGAGGACTTTTCATTGGCCATACGGGGGTTTGGGTCCGGCAGGACACTGGGGAAAAGCTCACTGGAGGGGCATGCGGAGGAAGCCGGAGATTGACGAACTGGCCAGGCCGCCCGTGTTTCTGGGGGAGCTGGACGAGATATGCACTTATCACCCTGAACCTCTTCGACAATAAACTCGGAACCATTCAAATACAAAATCAGATTAATAGTATCGTTTAAGGAAACAGAATTGTCAGGTTCATCAAACCGGATTATGCTCTCGTCCAGCCCCTCCAGAAAAAGGGCGTTTAAGCAAGCGTCTGACCAATTCGTCTGAAAAGCCAACTCAACAAACTCCTCCACATACCTCTCCAGTGAACGTCCGTCCTGCAGGAGCCCAATGAGACGATCCCCCGCTGTAGCTGGTTTGGGAGGCATGGGAGGCACGGGAACCAGGAATAATCCCATTCTTCTTTTGTGGATTTCCTTCAGTTTGGTCCGTTCTTCTGTTAGCGTGTGGTGCTGCAGGGATGAGGCGAATACAGAAATCCACAATTGTATGGGCTTTAATGAACAATCCAGGAACAAGGAAACAGCATACAAACATTAAACAACATCAAGAACATCAAGAACGGACAAGGAGTGCAAGGAGAGTGTCCAACTTAAAGGGAGTGCTGACGAGGAACAACAGGTGCTGGGAATCCGGGGAACATGGCGGGACGACTGATGAGGGAAGTGCAGACAGGTGTGGAGAACAGGAGGATGCTGGGAAACGGAGTCCGGGAAGGCGTGGATGTAACAGCAATTTATTTCAATAAAGTTTAAATTTAGCACGTTGTTAAGCTAACAGCATCACTGTTTGTTTTTTTCACTAAGCTTGTCACAATGCATTCTGGGATTGCTTTTTCCATGAAGGATACATGTAATGCTTACTTAGAATTCGTCCAAAATAAGGCAGCATAATTACTTGTCTACCTTTTAGAACAGCTCTGTGTTAGGAACATGTTGTTCACTAATGTCTTGGAATAAAACCAAAATTATAAGTGACAATGAGAAAGCAATATTCATATACTGACTCCTCACACACTGTGCTCAAGATGCTTTCAGCAATAACCATTTTAATTAGTACTGGATGTGGCATCTGCAGTCTCATACTGATCTCCTCAGGCTGTGCATGAAGATCAGTCTGAGCGCTCCTCACGTCTACTGCTCCTAGCCACACCACAACAAATAAAATCCTACTCTGTTCTATCATTATTCATCACAGTAGAATATCATAAAGATGCTTCTCTCAATAAAATATATATACAAAAATGGTAATATTTGCAGATGTAATGTAGTGCACACTGTTCCACTTTATTTATTTAGTACTTAAAATAGAGATTTATTGAGATAAAATCATTGTTTCTTTCTAGCAAGCATCAACATCAACTTTTCAAGTATTAAAAAGTTAATTTTTAATAATATCACTGTTACAACATTACATATAATGTAATGTCGATCATAGAAAGAAGTTATAAAATTATTGCAGTAAACCAGCACTACAATGGGACAGGACAGCTCAGCAATAGAAACACATACACAATCTGCAACCTAACATCCAGTTTTGGACCTGTTTGCAAACCTGTTTCACATAACTCCATGACTCAAAAAGAGCATTTGAACTCAAACCTATTCAGAACTCACAGAGCCAAAGCTTGCTTAAAGTCTAGTACAAAGTAGGGCCTCAAACTCCTTTTTTTAACCTCAGGAGTTCAAGCTAAATAATATATGGACCATTTTATTTCCTATTAATTTTTTATATGAGATTTTTGCAACCTGTAAAAAAAACAATTTATGCCATCTAAATACAGTTTAAAACACTGACTGATGTGTTTTTTATTGCTCTGGTTATTTCCATACCTTGACATTATTGTATGATTATTGGATACAGTCAATAAGGTAAAGATCTCTGAGGTGGGACAGGCCAAAATGCTCACTTTAAAGGGGTGGTTGATTATGATTTCACTTTTTTAACTTTAGTTAGTGTGTAATGTTGGTGTTAGAGCATAAACAACATCTTCAAAGTTATGACGCTCAAAGTTCAATGCAAAGGGAGATATTTTCTTTTAAAGAATTCACTGTTTAAGGACTACAACAAACTTCTTCCCGGGTTAATGACATCACTAACCCTAAAATTTACATAAACCCTGCCCCCGAGAACACGCAACAAAGGGGGTGAGGCCATGTTGAGCTGCATTAGAGAAGAGGAAGAGTTGTTGTAGTAGAGTGTTGTTACCATGCTGTCATTTTACGCCGGACTACTTCACAAACAAGAGTCGATTCAACGCTGGATTTGAACAAAAGATTAACATGACGGCACATGCTGGTCGATGAGTTGAATCAACTCCACAGCAACTACATAAATTTATCCACTAACCATTCAGAAACATCCAGTTGCATTCTTAAAGTTGTAACTTCTTCCTGAGTCTCTCCATCAGTGTCTGACTCCGGTTTGAACAATGTAAGGCTGAACACTGTTACTGACAATCATCATTTTGGCTGCGTGAGATTCTCCAGCTTTGTTGTTGTTGAGCAACGAGTTGTTAAAGCTCTGCCCTGTTCTTGAAAGGGGGCCAGGAACAGCAGCTCATTTGCATTTAAAGGGACACACACAAAAACGGTGTGTTTTTGCTCACAACCAAATTTGACAAGCTATTATAAATTATCTGTGGGGTATTTTGAGCTGAAACTTCACAGACACATTCTGGGGACACCAGAGACTTATATCTTGTAAAAGGGGCATTATAGGACCCCTTTAAGAGAGGATACCAATGTGGCTTTTTCATAAAAATGAGAGTGCTGTTGTAACACTTCACTATGCTGTTTCACTGCATTGGTTCTCTAATTTCGCTTATGACATTCTCTTCAGTAACCGGATGTTGCTGCAGTGGACTAGGGCTTTTTTTGGCTATTATATTGCAGTGGATTCTCGTGAACAATATGTAATATGCCTGTGTGTAGGTTTTTGCCGCAGATCTAAAGCCAGCTTATTGAGAGAACAGTATAAATAGATGGCCTTCTTGTTGCAGTACTTGAATGAGCAATCTCTAATCCAATTTTGTTATTAATAACATGAGCTTATATTATTTCCACATATTAATTATACTTAGTGGTGCGCTTTAGGCAATTATCACTGGTATGTGGAAATGATCATTTTCTTCTCTTCCTTTGTTTATCATCTATGTCTTGCATCCCAATACTCGCACACACTGCCCGTCAGTAAGGGAGTTGCATAGTTTTCCCTCAAGCATGACGCATCCATCTGACATCCAATTCTGAGTGTATAAAAAGTGTTTGATTTTTTTGGATAAATGCGTTGTTTGATGTTTATACCATCCCCCCCACCCTATACCCTTCAGAGTCTGCCCCAATTTCCAGATTGGCTGTAAATAAGACAAATGCAGTGACATTGCAGTGTCTGCAGATTGAGAGGGATGGGCCAATAAATATGTATCATGTTCTGAGGGTATGTTATGTGCTTATGTGTTTGGACAAAGGGATACAATTTGATGTGAGCAGTCAAGTGTATTCAATCCACAGGATATATTTTTGTTGTAATGACTGGGCCAAGTGAAGCAGAAAGCCAATGTTCTCCCAGGGCAGATAAGAGAGCATTCAAACAACCCAGAGTACATGTATAGGTGCATGAAGCCTGACTTTGAGGAACATCTATTTAAAGGAATACAACTGTAATCATGGTATGTGAGGATAAGCTATCTACTTACATTTCATTAATCTATATAAAAAGACAACCAACATAACCTGAGACAAGGCTATTTTGATATGTATTATTATTATTTGCAAAAGAAAAATAATATTAATTTGCTATGATTCAGATTTGTTGAGTGATTCTTATACAGTGGCAGATGGAATAGTCAGTACAGTAATTTGGCCCACAGCAAAAGCCTGTTTTCAGAATCAACTTGATCGCATCTATGAATTGGTTGGTGGGCAGAAAGAGGGTGGAATGACTCCAGCTGTTTCCCTGATGGATCAGAAACCATCATCTATTGATTCACCCCTCAGTTCTCAGGTCACATTGATCACTGGCAATGTTTAAGTGAGCTTTCTCTTCACTCACATTCACATTGATTGTGTAGGAGGTTTGCTGTTGTTTAATAGGGATCTCATGGGAAAGAAGGATAACATTGGACAAGGACTTATGCGATTCCATTTCTACCTACTGTCCATCCTGTTAGCAAAACGTCTATTGAATTTCTAGGGTATTAAAGTGTTTTCTGTGATGTGCTCTAACACAGTGACATGATCTTTATTCTTTTAAAGACCCCTTGCATTGCCACAGTGCCACAACTAAGCAAACCAAAAGAGAAAGTCAAAGGAGTTGTGCGCAAAATTAGTTTAAAATGCATTAATGCATACATAGGAAATTCCAAGTACCTTTCACATACTCTCTATCACCATCTGTGGTTGAAACAAAAAACTGCAAGTTACCTGCAAAGCACTTAAAGGGATAGTTCACCCAAAAATGAAAATGATTCCATATTTTACTCACCCTCAAGCCATCCTAGGTGTATATGACTATCTTCTTTCAGACGAACACAATCGGGCGCGACAGCCATATGCATTCGACGTACGTCCAAAAAGCGTTAACTTCCGCGACGTAGTACACAATAACATTACGTTCTACACTATGCCATGACGTACTATACGCTATGTCCTACACTATAACGTGTAGTACGTCATGTCATTGTGTAGAACGTCATGTTATTGTGTACTACGTCGCGGAAGGTAATGCTTTTTGGACGTACGCTGAATGCGTACGGCTGTCGCACCGGAAGCTCATTATTTTATGGATTGACTTTTTTATGGATGGATGCATTTTTTTTGTCTTCAAAATGTGGCCACCCATTCACAACCATTATAAACCTTGGAGGACTAAGGATATTTTTAAGTATATCTCAGATTGTGTTAGTCTGAAAGAAGATAGTCATATACACCTAGGATGGCTTGAGGGTGAGTAAATCATAATTTTCATTTTTGGGTGAACTATCTCTTTAACAACAAACATCACGGTAATTTAAACACCTGCTTGTCTTTGTGCATGTGAAATTTCTGTGATCCATAATTTCATTGTATGCAATAATATAAGATCGAATTTGAGAGTTTTTTGAAAGAAATTAATACTTTATTTAATCAAGGATGCATTCAACTGATCAAATGTCACAGTAAAGTAATTTATAATGTTACAGAAGATTCCTATTTCACATTAATGCTGTTCTTTTGAACTTTCTTTTCATCAAAGAATCACGGTTTCCACTAAATTATTAAGCTGCACAACTATTTTCAACGTTTTTCAAAAAAAGCCTTGGTGAACATAAAAGACTTTTAAACGGTATTAGACTAGAAAAAAGACATTTTCTTTAAGGGAGGCTAAGACAAATATCCTTATTTAAAAATTTATAAAGTAAAATAAGGAGCTTCCGGCTCGACAGCCATACGCATTCGACGTACGTCCAAAAAGTGTTAACTTCCGCGACGTAGTACACAATGACATACTATGCGTTATAGCGTAGGACATAGAGTAGTACGTCATGGCGTAGTGTAGAACGTTTCACAATATTACTGTTTTACTGTATTTTTTATTTAAAAAAAAGCCTAGGTGAACATAAAAGACTTTTAAATGGTATTAGACTAGAAAAAAAAGACATTTTCTTTAAGGGAGGCTTTAAATCCCATTATATTCTTCTGTGATTTCTACCACACTTCTAATCCCGTATCGCATTTAGGATGGATAGTAAGTGCATTGTTATTCACTCCATGTCTATATCTAACATATCTAAAACCTCTCTGTCTCATCTGGTTACACTAACAGTCCTCCACAGTATTTCACAATGCACTTCACAACACTCAGCCTCTCTCTTCCCAGTCAACTACACAGACTCTTTGAAAAGTTCTGCGAGAGATCCCAGTTAAATGAAAAGTTTGATCACAGCCATCATGTCATTATCCGTGGGATCGAGAGTGACAGAAGGCCGGGTACGGCAGCTTTAAAGTCAGACGGCAAGCCACTCTGCATACAATTTCCTCCACGAGTCCCCAGAGGCGGAGCAGTGGTAATGGAGAGCAGGAGCAGACTGTCATTATCTCTCCCTGTGACGCTCCATCTCATTGTGGAGCAACAGCACATTAGTAGACTGACTAACTACATGTAGAATAGGGGCAGTGTGGCGCTTGGTCGAGGATAAAGGACAAACATATGCTGCGGGCATCATTTCAGTGGTGCTAATCAGCTTTTAATGGAGTCACAAAGCATTAAGACTCCCTATATTGTTTTAAAAGTTATTCATTGCTTTATATTGTTCGCTCCTGTATGTAGTTTTAATAAATCTTGCACAAATGTTGGCTGTAACGAAATGTATGAAACAGCCCCTGTATGTCACCCCAAACTCGTAAACTATTAAACAAAGGGGAATTGAATTAACGCACATGCACAAATGCATTTACGTTATGCAATGGCGTTATGCAAATAGCAGTTTTAACTCTTTCATTATTTTACATTTCTCTCAGTTAAAATGTATCAATCTGACAGAAGCAACATGAGGTTATGTTCTGTTGCAGCTGCTGTTTAGTATGTGCTCTCTATGTCAAGCATCAGTGGGTGTTAGATTAGACTCGCGGCTGTGTTCATGTGCATGTCTTGTAGGCAGGACTGACTTATGGTCAACAGCAGGACAGTATCTGCGATCGTGACAGCTAAGGTTAATAAACAAGGCACAGATCTTTGCTTCAGGGTAGAGAGCGAGTAAAAACCCTTGTCCTTTGCATGGCCAGCATTCAAAAGGTATATTTAATCCACTGGTGCTTGAGTGGCGGTCAAATTTTTTAATTTTTTTATTTATTTTTTTTATTTCAATGAAATGAATGTACTATATTTTAGTACGATAATGTCTTTTATGTAATATTTTGTATTTTTAGGGGATTTATTGGTACTAAATTATATGTATGCAGTAGTTATAATCCATTTATTACCTGTTGACCACTTTTTGAGCATAGACCTGAAAATGAACATTTCCAACTTAAACTCTTGAACGCTTTGGAGCACAGACTTAAATTTGTCTTTTTAAGTTTTTTAATGACTTTTTAAAAAAGACACTTGGCAGATTATTGCTGAAGTGAAAAAGGTTATTAAAAATAAATCCAAAACATGTTTTACTCTAAAACTGCTAAAAAATCAAAGCCATAAATCTAAACGAGCTGTGTTCTAAATTTGAGGTTGATATCTCAAAAAATGGGCTTTCAGTAAGATTTTGTTTGGGCTCAGTACCAAACGTTTCCACTATGAAATTTGTTTCCCATTCATTTCCAAAGCAGTCATTTTTGACTGCGAGGAATACAAGTGTGACTGTTTTTAGGACCATTTAAAGGGTTAGTTCACCCAAAAATGAAAATTCTGTCATTAATTACTCGCCCTCATGTTGTTCCACACCCGTAAGACCTTCGTTCATCTTCAGAGCACAAATTAAGATATTTTTGATAAAATCCAATGGCTCAGTGAGGCCTGCATTGCCAGCAAGATCATTTCCTTTTTCAATGTCCAGAAAGGTACTAAAAACATATTTAAAACAGTTCATGTGAGTACAGTGGTTCAACTTTAATGTTATGAAGCTACAAGAATACTTTCTGTGCGCCAAAAAAACTAAATAACGACAATATCTAGTGATGGGCGATTTCAAAACACTGCTTCATGAAGCTTCGAAGCTTTACGAATCTTCGAATCAGTGGTTCGGAGCGCCAAAATCACGTGATTTCAGTAAACGAGGCTTTGTTATGTCATAAGTGTTTCGAAATTTCAATAGTTCATGTGACTTTGGCAGTTTGATACGCGCTCCGAACCACTGATTCGAAACAAAAGATTCGTAAAGCTTCGAAGCTTCATGAAGCAGTGTTTTGAAATCGCCCATCACTAGATATTGTTGAATAAAGTCGCTATTTTGGTTTTTTTTGGCGCACAAAAAGTATTCTCGTCACTTTATAATATTAAGGTTGAACCACTGTAGTCACATGAACTGTTTTAAATATGTCTTTAGTAGCTTTCTGGGCATTGAAAAAGGAAATGATCTTGCTGGCAATGCAGGCCTCACTGAGCCATTGGATTTCATCAAAAATATCTTAATTTGTGTTCCGAAGATGAACGAAGGTCTTAAATGACATAATTTTCAATTTTTTCATTTTCAATTTTAACCTTTTCGAATCATGTCCACATTTTGTTTTGTTTTTTTGTTTTTTTTGGTATTCACATAGCAAGTTCCAAAACCTTTACCAAGTTTCGTAGCATTCCGATGACGTAAATAAATAAAAAAAAAAATTTTGGTCAAGATTGACCGAAGAGCACCAGAGGGTTAAATGCTGGCTGATATCTAAGGCAGGGGTCATCAACCAACTCCTTCTCACATATAAAATTGAATGTTTCATTCTTTTTTTCAAAACACAACAGTTAGAAAATCAGAAATAGAAAGTAGGCTGTTTCCATGTAATTGTTGTACCTGGCGGTGTAAAGAGCTGTTGGCCTTTTATCCCATAGTTCTTTTAGAAGTGAAACTCCAGCTAGGAAAAGGTCTGCAGGGGGTGTCCATATGCTTTATTATGCTCTGTAATAGCTGAAACTCCACCTGTTTCCTCAGTAGCACGCTCTGGAGGGAGCTCCTTTTTCAAAAAACTCTAGTTCAAACTTACTGCTTTGCAAAAGCAAGTATTAATTGAAAGGATGATGTAATGCTTTGAAACAGAAAGATTTTTCAAGGATTAAACTAGGTCAGAAAACTTTTACAGTATGTATTGTTTTTAAGAGTTGGGCCTAAATGTTTTGTGGTCACAGATTTTTTCCTCAAGTGTTCTATATTATGCATGTTAACTTGTAGGAGGGTGAACGGAGGGAGACCGGGACTAGTGTAAAAAATGGTAGGTTTACTTTTGAAAGTACGTATAGTATAGTATAAGTTTGTGCCAGTATATTTAATTTGTATATTTTCCATCTTCATTTTTGTTACAGTCTTAGTAATTTTGTTGTTTGTTTTTATATCTATATATTTTTTATTAATTTTTATTTCAGTTTTAGTTATTTTAATACATTACATTAAACTAAATGAAAAAGAAATGTTTCCTTGGTAACCAGCTGAAATAAAATAAAATAAGTTTAATATTTTATTTCAGATATACGGAGCCTCGCACATGACATGCAGGAAAAAAATAGTAGGCTAAATCGTGCGCACATTTTACTAAGTCGTTACCTCGATTTATAAATCATGCGCATGATTTACTAATTCGAGAGAAAGAATTAGTAAATCATGCTCACAATTTACTTTTTTTTCCCTGCATGTCATGTGCAAGGCTCCGTACAGTTAACATTTATTTCAAGTAACAATTTTTTTTTTTTCTACAAAAAAGCTACTGAACATTTCCATCATTACAGACCATTTGGGTGTTTGCAAATAGTGCTGACGTGTTTTGTGGGCGGAGCCTACCTGGTGGCAGAAAATAGGGTTTTTTTTGGTATGTTTTCCAGTTTTATGAAATATTGTGCGTTTAGAAATGGTTTAAATTTTGTTAAAACAAAGTGATTGCGCAGAGGTCACAGTTAAGTCACTTGCAGCTGCGCACACATTGTGGTGGCAGAAAAACAGTGGTAACAAGTGAAGGAATACGAGTGAGATCCATGGAAAAAGAGAAAAAATGTCTTGTGCATTTGAATGTCAGAATCAGAATGCAAAAAAAAAAAAAAAAGATGGTCTTCATTTTTATAGAATACTGTTGTCTAAAAAACTAAATGCAGATGTTTACAAGCAATTAAATGAACAAACTGGACTGATGAATCCTGCGATGATTAGTCTACTATTAAAACATGAATTTGATATAAACAATAGATCTAAATAATATTAACATATGCAGTTCATAGGAGACATAATGTATGTTCACACCAAGAACGAAAAATATAAAGATAACTATATTAGCGTCCACACCAGCATTGTTCTGCTTATTCTAAACACGTGCTGCTGCTCAAGCTCTTTAAAGCAGGAAGCATTCTGATTGGCTTTGGCTGTCAATGTTTTTATCGTCGTCAGCTGGAAAAAATCGTTCTGAAAGTAATTTCCAAAGATATCGTTTCTTTGTGCTGTTATCATTAGAGTTGTGGTGTGGACTCTGCTATTCTTTTATATTTAGAAAAATTTTTAGATCTATATCGTTATCGTTATATCGTTTTTTTCTATATCGTTATCGTTATATTGTTATAGTCTTTGTGTTAATGGGCCTTTAGCCTTTAGCCATACAGTTACAGCATGAAATAATATTTAAACCTAGTCTATAACATTTACATAGGTAACATTTAAACCTATAACATTATCTCACAAGACTTTTCTTATTGCCATAGTGAGTTTATATCACAATTCTGAGGGAAAAAAGTCAGAATTGCAGGAAATAAACTCAATTCTGAGAAAAAAAAAGACAGAATCTGCAATTCATACACAGTTTGCAATTCATATTTTTCTTCTCAGAATTATGAGATATAAACTCGGAATTGCGAGAAAAAATTCAGAATTGTGACATATAAACTGAAATTACCTTTTTTACTCTTTTATTCCATGGCTTCCATAGACTGCTACTTGAGAAATAACATAAAAATTTTAAAAAGGGTTTTGAACTAGGTGTTTAAAACTAACTTCAAAAACCACTGCTAGAGAAAAGTGAAATTTTCCCTCATTTTTGTAAACTAATGAATTGTATGATTGCCATGGTACCTCTAGAATATTTTTTTCTACGGAGTGATAATTTTGCTCACAGGTTGGTGCTGTTATTCCTGCTGATCTTATGACACCAGAGCACTGGTCCTGATTTAAAAAGATCACATGATGCTGTCACTACCCTAAAACAACATGCAAAACAAATGAAGTGCAATCTTTTTTCAGTCACATTTCTTGTCACAATCAATTCATTTTATTTTGATAGTCTTCTCGCAAAAGGTACCAATAAGGTGACTCATGTTAGAAATTTTTCAACTGACATGTTTTGAAAGATTTGATATATGTATTGTTTATGAATAAATTAACAAGAACTGGCAGTGGATATGATAGCAAGAGTTAATGTTAAGTCTCATGTGTATAAAGTGTATCTGTGGGAGCATGAAAACTGTGAAACAGAGCAAAGAAAATTCAAGGCTCTCTCGTGCTTATAGTGCATCACACATGACTAAAAACAACACATGATGAATGTTCTGAGTAATTCACATCGATCCATGAATCATAGAAGTGATGTCGTATCGACAGCCACAGACAACACAACAACATTAGTCATGCAATGAAGAATAAATCAAATTAATAATTCTTAATCATACATCATATTATTGATGTACATATACTTGATGTAATTTTTCTTAATATATATAAATGTGGGAGGGAGAATGAGACATTAAGCTGAAAATATCAATTGTCACTTGACTTTTTTCCCAAATAAAGTATTCGGGGAAACCTGAAAGAGTCTTTTTTTGCAATTTGAAAGTGTTTGGTGACACTAGCGATGCAGAAATGACACTTCACCTTTAAAGAGCATTATATTTTCAGTGAGAATACTACAATGATGATGTTCTTACAGGAAAGTAAAACAACTGACAGAATGAGTATACGGAGATAATCCCTTCAACGTCCTGCATGTTGATGATAAAAGAACTTTCAGATGCAATCCCTCCAGGAAGCATTTAATCCCAAGAAAACTACCCCCCCCCCCCCCCCCCAAAAAAAAAATAAAAAAAAAATAAAAATTATCTCAGGCACCTGGAATCACAACAGCGATGCTGATGTGGGAAGATTTATAGATGCCTGCTCAGGCTTCCATTAAAACACAGCTCAAGTCTTTCAAACACAGATGCAGATCAAGATTTTAACAGAATAGCCTATATATTTTAACCCAAATTCCCCTTTTTCTTTTCTTGGTGGCTCAGATAAATATTTGATAAACTTAGCATGACAAAAAAAAAATAACAGTTGTTAAGGAGCTGATTAATTTTTACTCATTGCACTCAGTAGAGGGTTCCTTTGGAGTCCGTTATTGGGGTGTTACATGTTTATGTTCCATTTTCAGTATGTTGATCCCTTTTCTCTCAAATTTGCAATTAAAATCTACAACAAAATTAAAGATACAGTTTATGCTGGAGTATTTAAACAAATGTCAAAAGGGCACAGGCTGCAATTTTTCCATCTGTGTGTGACATACTAAAATAATTATAGAATTATGTTCAATGATATGAAATAAGTAGCTAACGGAGAATGTACAGTCATCCAGTTATTACTGCAAAATAAACAACAACTAAAATACATGGACATTAAATATTGATTTGAGTTTATTTTATAATTTTACATGTATATTATCCTAAAGTCTCTAAAAATAGTTAATCACAATGTACAAAACAATCGGCCAAGCAGCGAGATGAACACTGCAACAATACTAAGATATATTAAGATAATATTAATACTGAAGTGCTCTGCAGGTTACCCAGACAAGCAGTCTGAAATATGGCTCAAAAATACAGCGAATATTATTAAATAATCTGATAAAATGACTTCGCAATCAGAATCCGATAGACAATAAGAATACTCCAGAGAGCCGTATATGTAATAAGTACATTAAACTGACATCTATTTAACGCTTTACTTGTCTGTCTTTGAATCATTTTAATTTGGGGGCTTTTCTCAGCAAATATTGATATATAAAATAAGAATAATTTGGCTAATTCATCAGCATATTATGCAATTGATTTGACTATTTTACTTAAAACCCTTGTTCGCACTGTTTGAGTGATAAAAGTAAAATCATGCACAAACATGAGTTAATGAACTTTTACAATGTTAGTTCTTGAAAGAACTACCTCAAACAACCCTGTATAGCACACACCGAGACAGGCTATTTAACAGATCCGATCTTTGTACTGCAGGTTCTGTCAAAAGGGCCTTATGATGGGATTAGGATACTGCACAATGTTTTTAGCTATCACCAAAATGGTCCCAATGTGACTTTACCTCCTCACTAATTAGCTTCCAGTGAGTTATGATAATAGGCAGCTAATTAACCAACGTAATGAAGCTCTTCCTAGACCTCGGTGAGTTTATAGCTCTTGCAGAGGTGCAACACTTCCCTTTCCAACTGCAACGGTACATTTAAGCAGCCTGATAACCACTGGGATTTTACACAGATCCACTTCAAAGAGTTGATGACCTTTCTCAGATGATCCGTAGAGTGTGAGATGTGCAAAGTTAACTGGTTATTTGTACCTTCAACAATGATCTACAGTTCATTGTACTGGTTATTTCACTATATTTTTCTGATTGTGTAATGTTTAATGTCAAAAGTAATAAAATTACTTTTAATTCCAGCAAAACATACAAAGCTATGTGGCACTCATTACAATATAACTCACATTATTAGTTATGTATATGTGAGGTCAGAGGGTCTAATCTTAATTTATTCAAGAAGTCTATTTTTTGCTTCTATCTGCATATTGTATAATGGGCTAAGTTATTGTTATAATAAAATAGAGGTCAATTTAGTTGCTGAGGGAATTTAAGAGAATGTAAATGTGGTTTTGGGGAACTTAAACAGACGTCATCAGTTTAATTTTAACATTCTGATTGCTTTAAAGCTTCTAAACAGTTTTTTGGTCCAAATAGCAATCAAAGAAATGAACATGGTCTTTACTTTGTGCTGCGCCATGACTGCATTTGTTATGCTTCCGTCTTCTGTCAGCTCGCTTTCTGACTGGATATTGTTTCGTTTCACGTGATAATCTCCAGAGTGTGCGCGTTTGTCCTCAGGATTCCCCCCACACACCAGGATTTCTGGTCAACAAAGTTGAATATTTGCGATTCGCGATCGGGGTGGCTCCGACATTCTTCCGAGCAGATTCAGTCACTCTTAACACACCTCACACCACAGGAAAATCTGATAAGATAATCTGTAGAACCATCAAGATAATCGGGACATTACCTAGTCGGAAGGGAAGAAATTGGCCCAAAATCAGGGAAACGCACGGCTAAAGTAGTTCCAGGCAGGTCTTGACCGCATTACAGTTCCATATCACTTCGCCAAATGATTTCAGTTATTTCAAAGGTCCTTATAACCTGCAACATCAAAAGAACCAAAACACACAACGACACTGACCAAGCAAATAAGTATAGTAAACAATAGGATAAAAACGAAAAATTATTTCCATGTTTTTTTGCAACAATATTACGGATTATTATGTACAGACAGCACACACTCTCTTTCTCCCGCTCCCTCTCTCACTCAAACGCACACACATTCAGTACAGACTAGACATGTGCCAATATTCAGTAATACGATACATCACGATATTGAATATGCACGATATTGTTATCGTGGGAACTTCAAAATACCGTGAATAATTATTATTATAAAATTATTAACATTTTTATAATACATTTTAAGAATACTTCATCAACCGTATAAAATGCACAACACCGCAGTATGCTGCGTCAAAAGAACGCGCGCACTCAGATGTAAACAAGCCCGACGTGCATGAGAAGCACATGGCGGAACTAGTGAAGGAGACGCGCTGAATGAAAGTGCACGTTCACTCTCTGACAGCAGAGGGCGCTGATGAAACAGCAGAAGTGCAGCGGTTACCCCGGAAACCCCGTAAACAAAGCAGCTGTTGGAATTAGCAACGGAGGCTTGGGATTAGATGCGTAAGAAACGAGTCCTACACACAAGAGCATTTAAAGGACAAAAAACTGACAAATGTCTTGAAATACATCATCTGAACAATGTTTTGAGGTTTGGTAACCGTAGTATAAGTGGAATAATTGACTCGGTTGTGCATTATTGTTCTAATAATTCAACAGCCCGTCGTCAATTATTCCCTACATAATATAATAAATGTATAATTTTAAAAGATGCTTTTGATTTATTTCAGTCCATCTGTATGTACTGTAATCAAGATAAATCAGCCATGGCATATAGAGAGACAACAACAGTCATTAATATTCATTGCTGGTGTTCTACAACACAGACAAAGAGAAGTGTTTCAATAATGTTCTGTATAAGCACTCCGCTACCTTTGCCGGCTAACTATTGTAGTTGAGATCGGTGCATTTGGGAAAGTGCACCATTACCCCGTAATGATGGGAGCTGTCATAAAAAATTACATCTAAATTTTATTACAACCTACAATGTGCTCTCTGCCTCTTGCAGAGCATACTATGAACTCCCATGAATCGGAATAATGCACGCCCCCTTTTATGATTCATATCATTTATCTTACAGCGGAGCAGTCTCAGAAGATACACGCAGTTATCGCACTAATTCAAGACTAGAATGATGAGGGAATTTTCTGGGACTGAACTCTAGTAGAGAGGGTGAGTAAGGGAAGAGGTGATGAAGGATTAATTAGGCTTTGGTACACTTGGTGAGAATGAGGCTCTGCAGCCCAGTTGGAGAGTAATGATATGTGCCCATGCTGGTCAAGGATTACAGACTGTGCCTCTGATGCAATCTTATCCACCCCGTCCACTGTGACTTATTAATGTTCCAACAACACCAAAACACTTCCACTAAGTTCCTGTACACCACCTCCGACAAACAATATGGGGCTGTGACCTGCAGTTACTTACCATCTTTGAGGGTTTTTCTCTCACAGTGAGGGTCTGTTTTTGATAAAGACTGCTAGTTCAACTAGTTGTGCACACAATTCAGTCTTACTGACATACCTAGGGGACTTGAGTCTGCATTTCCTTGTAAATAAAATCTGAAGCCTACAATCTGGACACGCAGCAGGAGGCAGTGTAACTGAGAATTTGAAAGGTCCTTCTGACACTGTGAAAATGTGCAAATCAGATTCTCAAACTCAGTCATACTTTTAGAAGTCGCACTGAGCTTTAACTCACAACTAAGTTGAAATATGTAAGCAATATCACACAAGCAAGACTGCTGTTTTATTGAATATCATTTGACTGAAGGCCTGTAATAAAATAGTGTAATAAGAAAAAAGATGTTTACAATGAATCACTTACATTCCAGATGAAATTTGTTTCTAAAGTAGTTCCTAAGAATTTTTGGTGAACTGTCATCAAGTACTTTATGTTCAACTTTTCAATTAGTTGAATTAAATCTGTATATTTATGACAAGCAACCTTAATGGTTATTGAGCATTATGTTTTAATGTCAGAGGATGAGAAAGTACAAGAGCATATTCTGTTGAAAGAACCAGGATTCCTCAATTAATGGCATTATGCTGGAGAGAGTGCAAATCCCAAAGCGTCCAATGCAGCAGAATAACCAGCCCAGCTGTCATAAAGTATGCTGACAAGTGTCACTGGGGAAGATACAGTTTGCACAAAGTATCTCTGTACAGGAACTATAGTGGTATGTTATAGTCAGCAACTTTCCCCCCAAAATCATCATATTTGTCAAAACCAACCAACAGCAAGGAAATGGAAAAAGATACAACATAAATAAGGTAGACAAATTATATGTACATTTATATATGATAAATGTCAGTTATAAAACGGATAGTTCTGGTTCTTGATTCTGATTGGTTGAGCCTCGTTCGAAGCCATTGTCAATTCAAACATACACCTGTGACCTCATTACATCAGTTTTGTTGCTGTGTGTTTATTTCATGAATAAAATACATTTTAAAATAAATATTTTTATGGACTAAAAATATGCGTCGTGCCTAACAACACCCCTTAGCTGTTCTAAATTCACTGTAAACCACAGCTACACAGGGCTTATTGCATTAATTTATGGTTTTTGAAGTAAAAACTTAAAATTACCAAATAATTTATGGCAAAAAACAGTAAAAGGGTTTTCCCAGAAGTCCCTGTATGACACATCACATATGATTAATTTTATTTTATTTAAATAGTTTTGTTTCTTGTATATTTTTGTTATCAGTAATGTACATTAGGGTGTTTTGTGTTACAATTTTTGTTATTTAGTAAATGTTTATAGCATTATTTTAGTATCGTGTGTTACCGATACACGATACTCATCTCACGATACAATACTGTCACAATACTTTAAACAAAGCCAAAATAGAGTTAAAATTGTATTATTTTTAATTTTTACTTCTAAAAATATACAGTTAACAAAGAGTACTATTCATTAAAATGCTAAATTTGGTATTGCATCAGGAATAGACTTGGACTTCCTGTTTTTTTACCATATTTGATGCACAATTACCATATCTAATGCTAAATTAAATCGGTCTAAACTTTAAATTTGGGTGAATTATACACAATAAATATTGTTGCTATCCATAATACATATGTTGCATTTTTGTATATTCTGACACAATATATTGTTACAGCCCGCATGGCACACGCTGATTGGCCTGCTGATCCTGCAGCCAATGAGATGCTTGCTCAACATTCAAACGGTCTGGTTCACTGATTGCTGTAAGCTAGTCCTGAGACCCTCCACCTCCCCAGCTCCACCTGCCTAGATCTGCTATGGGATTTATGTATGTCTATTTATGCAGCAGCAGCACATATTACATGCTCATAGCAGCGTGTATGTGTATTTATTAGCAGTAGCAAGTCCATACTTGCAGCAATAATCAACAGCAGCAGCGTAGCAGTCCGCCAAGACAAATACATTAACATTGCCATATTTAATAACATGCTAAAACTATTCTGAGAGATTTCATGATTGAAATATATATACAGTTTTATGTATTATGTATTACTCACTGTTCTTATTCAATACTAACATATCTTAATCTGAAATATAATATATATAATCTACAAACCACACTCCTAATTAGCCATTTGTTATATGCACCTTCATGTTTCCACACAGAGTTTAAATCTGTGTACATGTTGAAGGAGACTTTGGCTTACATGCCGTATGGGGTTTATTGATGCTGAGTTTCAGAACGGGTCTCTGTAATCCTCATATACAATTCAAAAAGAGCATTTTTAAACCTGCATCCCCCTCCCCCATCTGCCTCCACAGCATGAAGGAGAGAGACTGAGAAGAGTTGAAGTTAGATGGAGGAAAGACAGGATAACAATTAATATAAGGAGACATTTTCCAATCAGTTTATGCTCCTGTGTGAAATTAAATTTTTGTTTATGTGCACGCTTTCATTGGCTGCGACTGACAGCCCTGACAGCACCTGTGAAGGAAAATAGTTTTGAAGAGTCTGTGGAGCGAGGAGGTGCACACAAATCTTCTTACGCTTGAAATGTAAACACACCTGCCACCTCGCATATAACAGCAATGCAACATGTGTAACCATACCTCTGTTCTAGCAGATATATTCACCTCAGTTTTTATAGAACAGAATACTGCTTTCTGTATAATGGCATACATCACCATACAATAAGACATTTTTTTAATCAGTATTTTTGGTCTTATTTCAGTAAAAAAATAAAAATATCTAAACATCCTTATAACAAAATAAATTTTGTTGAGAAGAGAAAATACATAGGATATTATGATTTGTTTCCAGAGAATAGCTTTGTTTTGTTTTTTTGTTTTTTTACCCCATTGATAAGTTATTTTTTTCTTTCTTTAACCATAAATCAAACATTATTTAGTGAAGCTTAAGCAATTAGGTTAAAACTATATAAGAAATTAATTCAATCCAATCTAAACAAGTGTTATTATGATGCAACTCCTTGATGCAACTTTTCGTTTCAAGTACATTTAAATTATATGCTTGCTAGAAAACAGTTATTTTTGCAGGGCTGTAAACAACATTATTAGCACTCTTCTAGCTCTTATTGATGATATTCAAGACCAGTGTGGTGTTCTCAAGGAGACATGCTCCTTCCTAATGCTGATAATAAGGCCCTAGCACAGGCAGTCGCATGAAACAGAGCAGGAAGACTCCTTAGAGAAGCCCAGATGGGTTTCATATGAGTGGGAAGACACAATTCAGACTATGGCCAACATGAAAGTACTTTCACTGCCATTGTTAACCAACAAGACTAACCTGAGCAGAGAATAACTGTCAAACGTTAATAAGCTACTAATGTGTGAACACTATTTTGACTAACATTTTTAATTAGAAAAAAAGACAATACTGATAGTGAAAGATTCTTTTAGGTGCAACAATCTGTGCTGTGTTTGTTATGACATCCAAAGGTACATCCACTTAAAGGGTTAGTTCACCCAAAAATGAAATTTCTGTCATTAATTACTCACCCTCATGTCGTTCTACACCCGTAAGACCTTCGTTCATCTTCGGAACACAAAGTAAGATATTTTTGATTAAATCCGATGGCTCAGTGAGGCCTGCATCGCCAGCAAGAACACTCCCTTTCTCAATGCCCAGAAAGCTACTAAAAACATATTTAAAACAGTTCATGTGACTACAGTGGTTCAACCTTAACATTATAAAGTGACAAGAACACTTTTTGTGTGCCAAAAATAACAAAATAGCAACTTTATTCAACAATATCTAGTGATGGGCGATTTCAAAACACTGCTTCATGAAGCTTCAAAGCTTTATGAATCTTTTGTTTCGATTCAGTGGTTCGGAAGGCGTATCAAACTGCCAAAGTCACGTGAATTATTGAAATTTCAAAACACTTATGACGTAACGAAGCCTCGTTTACTGAAATCATGTGATTTTGGCGCTCTGAACCACTGATTCGAAACAAATGATTCGTAAAGCTTCAAAGCTTCACGAAGCATCGTTTTGAAATTGCCCATCACTAGATATTGTGGAATAAAGTCGCACAAAAAGTATTCTCATTGCTTTATAATATTAAGGTTAAACCACTGTAGTCACATGAACTGTTTTAAATATATTTTTAGTAGCTTTCTGGGCACTGAAAAAGGGAGTGTTATTGCTGGCGATGTAGGCCTCACTGAGATTTTATCAAAAATATCTTAATTTGTGTTCCGAAGAAGAACGAAGGTCTTATGGGTTTGGAATGACATGAAAGTGAGTAATTAATGACAGAATTTTCATTTTTGGGTGAACTAACCATTTAACAGAGAATATGAAATTCATTATGAGTGTAAATGTTGCATCTCCAACAAACACGATAATCTTTGACAATTTCTCTATTGCTAAGATTTCTCTAATAGAAAAAAATCCATCCTCATTTAATAAGCAAAAGCACAGAAGACTCATTTAACTATTGTTTTTGTCATTGTTTGTATTTGAATTCCACTATTTCATATTCAAGGCCAATGGATCAAGTCTACCAAAACATTTTTAAAAAGTTGCAAAGGAACTGAATTTGAAGGAGCTTCATAAAGGATGCAAAATCACCATCAAAGTATTATAAAATTAGTCTACATAAGTTCAAGCCCAGTCCTCAATCACTTTCATTATACTGAGAAAAAAAAAAAAAAAAAAAGAAACATGAGAATGCTGTGAGTAAATGATGCCATTTTCATTTTTGCCTGAAATGTCCCTTTAACTAACTGTACAAAGACCAATAAGCAACATATTAATAAACATATAATCTAAAGTCATTTTGGTACACAGAATTTTTTGGACAGCCAGTCAATCTAATACTAATTCAGGCTAAACCAAGAGCCAAAGAAATGTTCAGACCACCCGACAACCACACAGTTTCTAGTTTCAGCAAGACTTGGATAAAATTAACATAACACCTCTATCATATAACATTTGCCAAGCTACGAAGTTGAGAACAGATAAGAAAATCTCAGCTGAAGTTCTGCTAAAGCCGTCAGGGCCTGTTAGTGAGCCAGTATTTTACGTAACGGCAGTGTAAGGCTTAAGTCAATGAGTCATGAGGCACGTCAAGTGCCTCCATTGAATGTAGCCACTAATATAGTCGCGCTTAACCCTCAACTGCTCCTTCAAAGACAGACGTCAGCCCTCAGAATGTCAAACGGAGCAATATTTGGAAGCATTTGTCTGTATGACAACATGAGCAGCACTGAATTCATTTAACGAGACATTACTATGAAACGTATCTACTGATTTTGGTAAATATGAACACTAAAGATGTTACTTTTTATATTAAAGGGGTTCATTTTTAGTCTAAGTGCCTAAGCAATTTATTCCACTAGGTGAACATGCTTAAGCTTCACATTGAAACTTGTTCTCTTCACATTTAAACTTGTGCTCAAAACTACAAAGCAACTTAGAATACTGTATGAAAAAAAAAATTTCTATACTCCACAACTCTAACCTGCATGTATAAGAACTGCGAGACAATGTAAGCCCCCTTCCTTTAATGTGGTTTCTTTGTTGCTGCCAGTCAGTGGGAGTTTTTTTCATTTATTTATTTATTTTTTACACAAGGCACATCATTAGTATCTTTTTCTGCAAACAGTGAATCCAGCGGTATGCTGCTGTTGCATTTTACTGCACTGTAATCATCACCAACCATGAAAGACTTCTCTGCACCTACAAAACTTCCCTTAATGTTTTTTCCCCTCAAGGAACAGTGTTCACGACGAAGACAGAGATGTTTCCCAAGAGCTTATTTTAAACGTTATAGTCAAAAAACTTTACTTTTGGGAGTCGTATTAACACAAACACTATTCTTTATCATTAACATTATCTTATTTGATTAGTAGTGATTCATTAGATACTAAACTGTCTTAAAGGGATAGTTCACCCAAAAAAAAAAAAAAAAAAACTGTCATCATTTAACTCACCCTTACTGTCATTCCAAACCTGTACTGTAAAACCAAACACAGAAATTAAAGGGTTAGTTCACCCAAAAATGAAAATTCTGCCATTAATTACTCACCCTCACGTCGTTCCACACCCGTAAGACCTTCGTTCATCTTCAGAAGACAAATTAAGATATTTTTGTTGAATAAAATATTGTTGAATAAAGTCGTTATTTTGTTTTTTTGGCACACAAAATGTATTCTCGTCGCTTCATAACATTAAAGTTGAACCACTGTAGTCACATGAACTGTTTTAAATATATCTTTAGTAGCTTTCTGGGCATCTGAAAGTGTTAATTATCTTGCTGGCAGTGGAGGCCTCACTGAGCCATCAGATTTTATCAAAAATATCTTAATTTGTGTTCCGAAGATGAACGAAGGTCTTACAGGTAACAAATTTTCATTTTTGGGTGAACTAACCCTTTAATTAAATGAAATGAGTTTGTTTCACTCAAATAATGAAAGTACACTGTAGAAAAAAGTTGTGTGAACTCAAAATTTCATTGTAGTAAGCTATACTTAATATGACTTGAGTTGCAGCAGATTTCTAAATCCCAGCATGCTTTGCGTCCGACTGTATAAATAAATGTTGAAATTTAGTTTTATTTTGTGTGTTTTTGCACAAGATTAACATAGGGAGACATAAGTTAGTGTTTAATGTTGTGTTATGTTGGGATTTACAGGGGGTTCTGTTATGTTAGTTTTGTAGGGCTACCATTGTGGTGAAGAGTAGAGCCTGTGGTGAGGTTGAGGATGGGCTGCAAAACTTCTAAGACCATATTAACTGTGTGTTGTTTGATTATATACATGCAAGTATATAATGACAGTCTCTCTGATAGTTATAATAGCATGTGTTATTTGCTATCTGACATTTAACCGAGATCTGAATGCGATGTTTATGTAAATTAAATTTATGTTTGTAAGTAACATTAAGATGAGTTGGGCAAGGCTGAGAACTGTGGGAGTGAAGGGATGCCGGTGAAGTGACTGTTAATGAGAGACTCCTGTGTACCACACTGGCCTTGCTCCACTTCCACGGCTCTTGGACCCGCCCCACTTGTCACAAAAATTTTAAGTTCAATTAACTTGAGTTAGTCTACTTAAATGTTTTGAGGTAATACGTTTCCTCAAGTGTTTTGAGTATTCTGAACTTACTGGGTTTTACAGTGTGTATGACTGACTTACTTCTATAGAACAAAAAAGAAGATATTTTAAAGAATACTGGTAACCAGTTTTGGTGCCCTTCCAAAAGAAAAAAAAGACATTTCTCAAAATATATTATTATAGAAAGAAAGAAAGTCATACAGGTTTGCAATGAATTTTCATTTTTGGATGAAATATCCCTTAAAACAATTCAAACAATCAAGGTAAAACAAAATTTAACAAAATTTATTCATAGAAATAATGTACATATTGCTGTATCTACTAGTACAAATTTCACTAGTGGGCAATGAAAAGAGTGAAAATACTGACACTTCTTTACTTTACTGCTCTATTTTTGTCTGGAAGATGCTATATTTCTAGATTTTTTAAATGCGGGCATTTTTGTACTTTTCTATGTCAAGTCAATTTAAAGGGTTAGTTCACACAAAAATGAAATTTCTGTCATTAAGTACTCACCCTCATGTCGTCCCAAACCCGTAAGACCTTCGTTTGTCTTCGGAACACAAATTAAGATATTTTTGATGAAATCCGAGGGTATCTGATCCACACAACGACATTGCACTTTTTGACGTCCAGAAAGGTACTAAAGACATCGTTAAAACCGTTGACGTGACTCCAGTGGTTCAACCTTAATATTATGAAGCGACAAGGATACTTTTTGCGCAAAAAACAAACATATAACGACTTCATTCAACAAATTTGTCTGTCCCCTGTCATTGTTATGCTATTTTCGTTGCAGAGCTTTAGTGTTTATATCCGAATGGCAGCTCAGTATTGGCCAGCTCTGGTCACGTTAGCAGCACGAAGCATGCGTGTGATTCTGACGCAGTAGCCAGCCAATTCTGAGCCCGCGACATGAGTGTGAGTACTTAATGACAGAAATTTCATTTTTGGGTGAACTAACCCTTTAACTACAAATTTCTACCATTGATGGAACACAGATGGAAAGAAAATGAAATAATTTTGGAAGTGACAAAATAAGACAATACTGCACATTTTCAATGGCTGTAGACATAGACAAGGTGACCTACGACTCAATTAGGCACTCTAAAGATCATTAGAGCTCCTGCTGGACCTACTGCAATGGGAAAACCGTTACTGCATATGGTTTCATTAATCATTAAGTCATTATGTTAAACTGTTAGATGAAAATCACTCTTAAGTAAAAACCTGCTTGGAATTTGGCAAACAGAATGGACTAAGATCCTGATGAAAAAAAGATTCTCTGGTCTGATGAAATAAACGTTAAACTCTTCAGCATGAATGCCAAGCACCGTGACTAAAATGGCTCAACACCTGCTACCGTACCTATGGTGAAACATGGTGATAGCAGCATCATGCTGTGGGGATGTTTCACTTAGAAAATAAGCCTCAAGATTACAGATCATTTTGGCAACCTCCTGGGCATTTTTGTATAGAAAAAGCAGCAAGCAAGTATAGCATTTCATTCTTAAAAGGCTGTACCTTTCAAATAGCATGCTTCTAATTAAGGGCTGAAATTAGTTTCTTAATCATATTCAAATATTAAAAAGGTTAAACGCCAAAGAACACCGCCCATTCATCAGGGTTTAGCAAAGCTTGAAAGCTTGGGCATATGAAATGTTCGGTTGCATATTAGTATAAGCTAGGTCATACAGTCCTAAAAGAAAGGAAGAATGGATGCATCTTTTCTTTTAGGGGTTAAAAAAAGGATATAACCTCCATGCTACTGTATGTGATGAATTAGTATATTATTGTTATCGCGACTGTGTAATCTCACTCGAATATGGCCTCAATGTGGAGTAAATTTACAAATGACATCACTACTACAATACTCTGCACTACAACAGCAAGCACAGTTTATCTCCATCTCAAAGGCATTCCAGCTAATGTAGTATATTCAGTGAAAAGTAGGTTTTCTCAAGCTGTGATTAATGTACGCTGCTGTAAAGCTGTTTATTTGATGCCAGAATCATGCCAATTTGTCACTGTAAATCTACTAGTGAAAGCGAGCTGGTTAGAGGACGCTGAGTCTGTAACAGCTGGTTGAGGGGGTGATGCAGTGAGGGGTAAAGCAACCGCAGGAGCTCCCTACTATAAGCAACGGTTGCCATAGCAACGCTGGGGGAAATTAGGTGTTAAAGGAGTATCTTGTTATGCACAAAAGCACAATGCACCAGTAATCTTGTTTTGAAAGTTAGACAGTAGATACAGTTATCAGAGTGTGAAAACATTGCATGCTTGAATGTTATTTTGTAGTATTTTATGACATATCACTCATCAAAATATACTATAAAAACACTTGTGTATGTGTGTATATATGTGTGTGTGTTTAAAATGTGTGACTAATCTCCTGTAATATCCAATTTAATATTTAATGACTTATTTTATTTTTATATATGCTATGAATTCATTTTAGAAATGCTGTTCCACCAGTTCGATTTAATATCAGTTAACTGTAAAGTACTGAAGCAGAAGTTTTAAAGCAGCTTGCTTTGTAACACCTTCCCAGCATCTGAAATGCGGGACTGCAGCTTCAGCGCCCTGGGTGGAATTTAGAGAGAGAATGATGATTTCAAAGGAAGCTTATTCAGCTGTAACAATCCGATGAGGAATTCAGTCTCAGGTGGTGGTGGAAGTTTGCAGTCGGTCTCTGAGCAAGAGGGGATTTTCTAACCTCTATTTATTTCCTTTAAGCTTCACTGCTTCTAACAAAAAAATAATTTGCACATGTGCATTCACAGTTTCAAGATGTGTTTATTGTGTATATACTGTATACATCAGATAGATAAATAATTGTAAACATGGGTTTAATGATATTACATACTCACCTACTAACATTATTTAGAGGGATTATATTTTGAGAGCATCTTCTACTTAGAGGCTGAAAAACAAAAACACTTTGGATAAATAATGCATTTAAAACATTTAAGAGAATCATTTGTAACATTAAAGCTGAATTCCGTAAGTTTTGCCTCTTTGTCGCAATCTCTCTTTGAAACCTTCAATTGGAGTTATATGCGGAATTATTATCGTTACGTGCGTTGTGCATCGGCACGGCTCCTCAGCCGTCAGTCACCGCAACGGTGTGGATACTGTACTTCGGAAACACAGATTCTACGTCTTAGAAGTATGACTAAAATAAGAATTTTCACCGGAAAATGTCATCTGAACAAGTAAGTAACATGTCTGCCACTTTTGTTCTGACCAACTGAGGAAAAAAGCTTTAGGCCTACACAACACCGGCCCGTGGGATAGGCGACATAGGCACTTGCCTAGGGCGCAAAATGACTGGGGGGCGCCGCACGAAAGTTTTTTTTTTCTCGGACCATCGTGCGCTCCTACACCCATATATTAAGCAAATACTGACAATTAAGAATTTTAGTACTGATCTATCATCGAGCTGATTAAAATAAGAATAAAATAAAATAGACATCAACGAAAAATCATAAGATTTGACAACATGTCATGTTGGACTAATTTTAACACTTTCTGCGTCATGACGTAGCCTAATTATAATACATCACCATAACGCATTAATTATGCATGGCGCACGCAGTTAAAATAGTTTTGCCATTTATGTGCTCTTAAAGTATCATTTCTAAAAAATGAGTTTTGTTACGGAAAGGCCAAAGCTGATCGGTTGGTTCTTGTCATATGACCTGCGGTGCGCTTGCGGCATTATGAAAAGTTGAGAATTTTTCATCTCGATGCGCCTGGAAAACGCACCGCATGGGCGTCGCTTCCATTATGAGCGCGCCTGCCGCGCGGCTACATTTTAAATAACGAATTTGAGCGCGCAAAAGACGCGACATGTGAACGGCCCCTTAACTGGCAAAGTTAAGTGCTTATTTAATTTTACTTTATTTTCTTTCAAATAAATGTAAGCTTCTGTAATGTTGTTTTAATTTCAGTTACATTACTGCTTGCTTTTAATTCACCAAAAAGTGCACTAAATGTCTTTTGAAAAAGACCATGACTAGGACTATAATCTAGCATTCATGAATTAAAATAATTTAAGTTTAACCATTTTCCACTGTATGCACAAAATGGAAATGAGATAAGAGATAAGGAGATAGTTTTGAACACAGGCTGGTTATGTACTTGCTCAAAAATTGATTTTGGATAATTTTTAACCAAAACATGTTATGGACTGCAGCTTTAAGTTGAATGTGAAAATATATTATTATTATACTACCAAAAGTGACATTTCTTTTGTATTACAAATAACAAATGCACAGTTCATCCTTAGTTTTCTAGGATGTACTGCTGAGAGACTCTCCAGGTGGTGTGAAAATAGTCGACTGGTGTGGGGGAAAATTATGATTATCTGCAGAACAGAAGCGCTATCATTAACCTGTCAAAGTCAATGTGGTTGGAGTTATGTGAAGCATCACCATTCAATTGCAGAAAATATCATGCTGTTATTATGCTGTGCTCCCAACTTTTGGAGGTTGCACGTTTTCTAGGCCCTGCAGGGAAGTTCCTCAGATTTCAGCTGGTGAATGGGTCTATCACGAAACTCTTCTGGGCTAATGCACCGAAGTCTTTGCAGAGGTGAATGATTAGCCCTCGTCTGGGCTACGTAATGTACCAGTGAGTTGATACTGCAGTCACATTTCCATGGGTTATCGTGCAGATACACTTCCTTCAACCCTGAATCAAACAGAGATGTGATTAACATGTTACACTTAACAGATAAGAATAAAAAAGTATTTGTTTTCATGTTTTCAACCATACAATATAGAAATTTTTGAGTCATCATACCATGTTACATACTTTTTTCTGCTAGCAATTATAGGTTATCTAGATTTTTTTCATTTTTTTTTAGCTTTGATATGTTTAGCAGTGATGATTTAATTAGGATTGCATTTATAAGACATTGTGAAAAAGTTAAAAAATAGTCTAAACTGTAAAAGTCATCTTGAGACACCTATATTATTTTCTATTACATTGTGCTCCATCTAGATAAACACAGAGGTATGTCTTATGGCAACACCCTCTAAGAAACAAGTCCGATTGGTGTCGGGGAACCTGAAACCAGTCTAATAATATAGTGTTTCCTTAGAACTGATAGTCAGCGACAGCTAGTCATTCAGGCAAGCAACCTACTAGTCAATTTTAAAAATCCTAATTCTTACCTTGCATGTTGGCTAGCATGTTGCCATCAATAGCATGAAGGCGATTCCCACTTAAGCCCACATGAGTAAGTTTAGGTGTGTGGCGGAATACGTCAGCTGGCAGGCTCTCAATTTCATTCTTTCTGATATAGAGCTCCTGCAGGTTGGAAAGACCTTCTAGTGTGGACGCGGTAAGTGTGGAGAGCAAATTGTTGTCCAGCACCAGCATCTCAAGACCAGTCAGGGGCCCAAAGGTCCCAGCTTGAATATTCTCCAGCTTGTTGTTGTCCAAGTTGAGAAAAAGCAGCTCTTCAAGTCCAACAAAGGCTTTGGGCGAGATCCTTTGGATGCGGTTCAAGGCAAGGTCCAGAACTTTTAGGGCAATCAAAGGCTTGAACGCATTTGGTGGAAGAGCAGTGAGGGCGTTCAGGGGCAGATCCAGCTCTGAGAGGTTCCTCATGCCAATGAACATGTTAGGTTTTAGGTTAGCTATCTGATTCTGGCCCAGCATGAGAAAGCGTAGGTTTAGGAGATCTTTGAAGCCCTTTACTGGAAGTTTGGACAGTCGGTTTCCTTGCAGATTCAAAAGCATCAATCGCTGGGCACCAGCAAATGCTTGAGGGTGTATTGATTTAATTGAGTTTCGCTCAAAGTTTAGGCTCTCGATTTTTGGGACAGAGCTCAGGATGTTTTCTGGGAGGTCTTGCAGAAAATTTTCACCTTGAAAATAAAGAAACAAATGGAAGCAAAAGAGGAGGGTTTAATTGGTGGTGCTGAATCAAACATCACTATGCTCATACTTAGGGTTAAGAATTTGAGTGCAACAGAAGTAAAATTCCCAATCATTTTCTCCAAAGGGGAATTGATTTTTACCCATAATTAAACTACATTACCCATGATTCTGTAAAGAAAGCTTCACCAGTCAGAAAAACAAAACATGCAAATCACACCAAAAAACTCTTTACTGCTACCTACGCTCTCAAAGTACTTAAATATTTGGGTAACACTTTACAATAAGGCTCATTAGTTAACTACATTAGTTAACATGAACTAATAATGAACTGCACTTACAGCATTTATTAATATTTGTTTGTGTTAATTTCAACATTTACTTATACATTATTAGAAGATTAGTAATTACAGTAACACATGTATTGCTCATGGTTAGTTCGTGTTAGTTAATACATTAATACATAATACATTAATGAACCTTATTGTAAAGTGTTACCAATATTTGTAACATGAAATATGTTGTTTCTATATATATAAGTCATCAACATCTTTAAATCAATAATTTGATATTTGTCCATTGCTTTTAATTTGATTATGTAATTTGCCATGCTTCATGGGATTGTAGTTATTATTAAAGACGTTAAGTCTTGTACCTTAACAAAGACTTTTTTAAAATCCCTATGGGAAAAATACTTTTGGAACCAATGCTGCTGAAAAAGTGAACGAGGCGGGCACTGTTGCTCTTTTACAGACAATACCTCACATTTTGCAGTTGATTTACATATATTTTGAATGAGAAACCTGAGCTGTATCTAGGGACCAGAATTTAATGCAACCTTGCTGAATAGGACCAATTTCGGTCCCACTTTATATTGAGTGGCCTTAACTACTATGTACTTACATTTAAATTAATCATTTGACACAATGCACTTATTGTGTACATGCATGTTTTTACATTGTACCTATATTTTAAAAACACCTGCATGTAATTACACCTGTAATTAATTTCTGTAATTACATTTATAATTACACTGTTGACCCATCCCTTACACCTTACCCCTACCCTTAAACCTACCCATACCACCAAAGCTTTCCCTAACCTTACCCATATCCCACCTCAATAGCAGCAAAAGTGTTTTGGAAGTTATAAACCCAATAAGTACATTGTACTTATTTTTTGTGGCAAGTACATAGTAGTTAAGGCCACCTAATATAAAGTGGGACCCTAATTTCTTAAAAAAAAAACAAAAAAAAAACGTACTTATCCCAAAACTTTGAATGGTAGTGTAGACACACATTTTTGTATTTTGGATGAAAATATGGTACATTTTTGAACAGGTAAGCAGTTGGTTAAGGTTACATGAAGATCCATGCACTATTACTGAGAACATTCTTGCTCACCCATTTTTAGGATCCATGAGTCCAGAGGGAGTTTGGGTGGGATGCTCTGAAGTCCCCTCTTTTGACAGTTGACTTCAGTCTTATCCGTACTGGATTTCTGGCTGCATTTACAATCACTGGGGCAGTTTTCCACGGCCTCTGCAACCCACAGCCATAGCACGGCTAACCCTGCAACCAGCTTCATAGCCCTGAAAACACGCAGAGCCAGTGATTTAATTATGTCACGAAGGACATTATAATCCTACTGAAAAGAGCATTAAGGGTATTACTGCAAAGAGAAACCCACATATTGCCTCAAAACGGACATACCGTTTGTGTTCGATGCAAATTACTCATGCAGACTTACCTTGTGACCAGATGCTTAATGGGATTTCAAAGTCTAAATTCAACGCTGCTTTTTCACCCAAAGCTGATAGCCGGTCTGTACTCGGATGAAGTCTGAAATGAGCCGAAATGTTAGCCCCTCTAGCAAAGTGTGAGCTCTGTAAAACTCCCAGCACAGCACGTTGGTGAGAAAAATGACATGCACAGATCATGACAGGTTTCTCTGCCAAATGAACTCCTGCGTCCCTAGAGAAAAATCTGCGGGCATGCGTTTTTGCGTGGGTGTGTGAATTCACAGGGCACCTTATGCACGGTTTTGATTGTTTAACTTGGCACAGGTACGGTCTGGTTCACGGCAGATTGATGTCACTGTTATATCAGTGAGCACACATGATAATAGGCCAGGTCGATGAGCACCAGTGATCGGTGGAGGCGCCACAATCGCTCGGCCCTCGGAGAGCCTGCTGAGCTGATAAGGACAAGGACCTCATACATCTTTCCCCTTGGGCTTTTCTTGGCATTGTCCGCCAGGATTAACAGTAAGAACGAGTCACAGTTTCTCAGTTTCTCGCAAGCATCATCAGTGTCACTCTCATTTACACGGCCCTGGCGCTTTGAAAGATGAGGGCTTGCTGCAGGAAACGCGCAGACCTCCAGAGATGTTATTATAGCTGTGTCTTTAAGTTTGACGTGTCTGCTCACCGAGATGATTTTATTGCGCGATAAAGACGAAAGCTCTTTCAAGGCCCGCCAACAGCAACACAATATGCAAGCCATCTGGAGCAACATAATTATAATTTTCTCCAGCTCCAAGCTGAGAAAAACCGACGCACCACCTCCCGCCACCCAAAAAGAGGAGCAATCAGAGCTGATAAAAAAACGCCTGTGTGGTTCTGATTAATATGAATGTGTTAATGCTGCATCTGTTCTTTAACAATTATTAATTTCTGTATCAAGTAAACAAACAAAACACAAACAGCTAGAAAAATCTAAGATTTAAGTGCATTTCATCCTCGCTTTTACTGTGTTTGTGAAAAAGTTACACACGCATACTTCTTTCAACATCAGTGAATCCCTTTCCACCCCAATCAGATGGATGTGTTGTTGTAAAATAAAACTGCATCTCAAAAACATGTTTCAATGCACCACAGCTCTGCACTCTGTCGGTGATGCCAAATAGTACCAAAACTGGACAAATTCCTGTAATTTCCAGTGCTGTAATAAATTGCAGATGGACTCAATCAACCGCAGCATGCTGCAGACAAGAGCACAAAGAGTCTGGCTGAAGACAAAACCACATATTACTAGAGGTTACATACATCCTCAGATTTACACTATATTGCCAAAAGTATTGGGACACCCTTCCAAATCATTGAATTCTGGTGTTCCAATCACTTCCATTGCCACAGGTGTGTAAAATCAAGCACCTAGGCATGCAGACTGCTTCTACAAACATTTGTGAAAGAATGGGTCGCTCTTAGGAGCTCAGTGAATTCAAGTGTGGTACCGTGATAGGTTGCCACCTGTGCAATAAGTCCATTCGTGAAATTTCCTCACTACTAAATATTCCACGGTCAACTGTTAGTGGTATAACAAAGTGGAAGTAATTGGGAACAACAGCAACTCAGCCACGAAGTGGTAGGCCACATAAAATCACAGAGCGGGGTCAGCGCATGCTGAGGCGTACAGTGCGCAGATGTCGCCAACTTTCTGCAAAGTCAATAGCTACAGACCTCCAAATGTGGCCTTCAGATTAGCTCAAGAACAGTGCGTAGAGAGCTTCATGGAATGGGTTTCTATGGCCGAGCAGCTGCATCCAAGCCTTACTTCACCAAGTGCAATGCAAAGCATAGGATGCAGTGGTGTAAAGCACGCCGCCACTGGACTCTAAAGCAGTGGAGACGTGTTCTCTGGAGTGACGAATCATACTTCTCTGTCTAGCAATCCGATGGACGAGTCTGGGTTTGCCGGTTGCCAGGAGAACTGTACTTGCCTGACTGCATTGTGCCAAGCGTAAAGTTTGGTGGAGGGGGGATTATGGTGTGGGGTTGTTTTTCAGGGGTTGGGCTTGGCTCCTTAGTTCCAGTGAAAGGAACTCTTAATGCTTCAGCATACCAAGACATTTTGGACCATTTCATGCTCCCAACTTTGTGGGAACAGTTTGGGGATGGCCCCTTCCTGTTCCAACATGACTGCACACCAGTGCACAAAGCAAGGTCCATAAAGACATGGATGAGTGAGTTTGGTGTGGAGGAACTTGACTGGCCTGCACAGAGTCCTGACCTTAACTCGATAGAACACCTTTGGGATGAATTAGAGCGGAGACTTCGAGCCAGGCCTTCTCGTCCAACATCAGTGCCTGACCTCACAAATGCGCTTCTAGAAGAATGGTCAAAAATTCCCATAAACACACTCCTAAACCTTGTGGAAAGCCTTCCCAGAAGAGTTGAGGCTGTTATAGATGTAAAGGGTGGGTCAACTCCATATTAAACCCTACGGATTAAGAATGGGATGTCATTAAAGTTCATGTGCACGTAAAGGCAGGCATCCCAAAACTTTTGGCAATATAGTGTATTACTAGAGGTTACATACGTACTCAGATTTATGTCCACCCCCAATGGCTAGGCTCTATTAAAAATGCCCATCTTGCTCTGAATGAGAAGAAACAATGGGTAACCTTTTGTGTCAGTCCCTGGCGAGTTATGATAAATGTACTCAGCTTGGAGCAACACTATGAAACACAACTGAGTGAATTTCTGAACGGACACAGATTGGATTTCACATATACAACAATATTTGACTTTGATCAAATGTTTTTTATAGTTACAAAAATTATGTGTGGTAAAAAAACAAGTGTTCGAATTTGCCAAACTCACAGGAAATTGTCTTAGGAAAAAGAAAAGTCTAGTTTGAAAGTGAGAAGCACTTCACACAGATCCAGGCTAACAGATGTTGTCTGTAATAAAGGACAATTTAGCATGACACTAAAACCAATTAGCTTTCTAATGTGCACATTCATGGGTACTTCATTTGTTGCGCATTGGCCAAGGAATGAAATGGTTTCATGCATCAGTCACTTTGTCATTTCCCTTGATGAGGGAAGTGATACTCTGACACTATATCCTTCACCCCAGGAGCCTAAAATAAACATTCTTATGCCAGCTGACCTATCACAGTGCAAACCTCACAACACATTGCTGACATCTAGTGTTAGACTGTAGCTAATGCATAGGAATAATATCATTGATGAGTCTATAAGGGCCTGTCCCAATACCCACAATTTCAGTCTTGGTCACTTGAGAGCACGAAAGTAAGTGTGCAGGACTAATGCAGGTTGGAAAAATGCCAAAGCTTAGTACCCATTACACACAATGAATTCACACTCTAATCCAGGGTTCCTCAAATCCGGTCCTGGAGGGTCACTGCCCTGCAGAGTTTAGTTCAAACCCTAATCAGACACACCTGAACAAGCTAGTCAAGGTCTTTAGAGTTAATAGAAAATTGCAGGTAGGCGATCATGGTTTGAGCTAAACTCTTCTGGGCTGTGGACCTCCAGGGCTGGATTGGAGGAACACTGGCATGCTCTAATCTCTAATACTGCTTCAGAGCAGTATTTGAGGCTAATTGTATCCCATCAATCATCATGTTCAGGATGTCATGTGCGCTGAGATTGCGAGATGTTGTGGAAAAATTGAAATTAAAATTACTATTTTTTTTTATGGAATGTTGCAGTATTTATTATAAATGATTTATCCGTTCGCATCATTTTTTTAAAATTCATGTGCACTCAATCATTAATCCATCTTGCTACATCCCTTCTCTTCTCTGATGATGTGTTTACTGGTGAGGGCAGGAAAACCCTACACACCCTATATGTTTTCTTGTCGAGAAAAGCCATTTCACTGCAATATATTTCACAGTGGGGCTTATGCGCAAAAACCAAACAAACAAACTATCGCTTCCGGTTCTGGTCTTTTGTATGTGCTTCGTTAAATATAAAGCTGTTTTATCCAAGATACCTTCAAAGGAGCATGCTAAGATGAGCATAATTGATATCCATCCCATTATGCAGATGGATATCTAAAAGTTTATTTTTCTTCTTCTCACTACCATTAGATATTAAAATAGAATAAAATGGCAACAATAAAAAGGACTAGCTAGGTTAGCTGATTATCTTAAAAAAATCCATCGCCGTCAGTTTGTACTGCCGTTAACACCGACAAGCGGATGCAACAAGACCTGGGCTGCGTTCAGCCCCGACAAAACGTTGCAAAACGTTTTTTAAACGGAAACGGTGGTGCGTTGAACACCCTGTTCTGATGATGCAAGAGTTGCAACTAAGGCAGCTGAGAAGGCCATTCTTTGTGTTCTTTTTAAAGAATTGATATGCTATATTTTTACTTTAAAACTCTTACGACAAACATGTCTTCTAATATCTTCAATTGTTGCGTATAGCTGCAGCGAACACATTTGTAAACGACTTTACTTGGACCCATTGTGCGAGCTGTCTCTTTAATACCGCGTGGTTTATATACATGTTGCTGCTGATTGGGCTGACATTTTTGACACACCCACAAAACAAAAGAAAACGTATCTCAAACCCTGTTGTACACCATTTCCAGGAAACATGTCGTTCAACCCGGAAACCGTAGCAAAACGCTGCGCACCGGTTTGAGCTTGAACGTCCCCCTGCTTGTTCATGTGACGTTGTTACGGCATAAAGCCTATAAGGAAGAAAATATTATCTCAACTTCAGTTTCATGCTGACTTTATGAATTTAAATTAATTCTCGTCCACTTACACAATATGTAATGTAAGTAACTTAGACAAGTGGTCAGATGTGGGTGGTATTGGGACAGGCTCCTAAAAGATTAAAAATATGACATATCTGTCATTGTTTACTCACCCTTCAAAACCTGATGTTTCTTTCATGGAACACAAAAGGAGGATTTTTGAAGAATATGGATGCAGCTCTTGTCATACAACAGCTAGTGACCTAGTGGCTTCGAAAAACGACAAAAGAAAGAGAATGCTGCACGTGCAACCGACTGACAACATTCAGATCATGTGACCTAACTTTTCTCGCCCAAACTATCTGTTTAGGAGATATGTCAGAAATTAAAGAAAAGTGCGCTAATCCAACTATTTTAAAACTTTGGGTCGCATATTGGGAATAAGTATTCATCAAGTAAACTGTGAGAACGATCATGTCAGAAATATATATATATATATATATATATATATAAAATAAGTTCTCTAATTCATTCAGTTAACTTGTATTTACATCTGTCAGAGTGGCTACTGAATCAACAAACGGTCAAACACTTCTGAAACAACGGAAAATTAGTGGAAAGCAAAAAACGCGTTGTTTTCTTAACTGAATAAACTGATCCGTCAGAGCAGCTACTATAATATATCAAATATTTTCACTCTTTATCAGCTTCTCTCACACTTAAGTTTTTGTTATCCTCATTGTTATAGCTTACCAAGTCTAGTTTTGCAATGAATTTAGTAGGCCACCAAATGAAAAAATAAATAAATAAATAAAAATGACAAGGACAATAAAACATTTAAAGTAATAAAGAATAATTTTTTTGTTACCCTCATATTTCACTAAAACGTTTTTGCTGGATTTCAAGGTAGATTATAACTCTATAACTCTAAGTGGGTCTTAGTATGAAAAAGTTTGGGAATTCCCTTAAAAAAGAACTTTAAGTGTGCTATTAGTATACTAATTTTAAACTGAAAAATAATAAAGTATACTTTCAATCTACTTTTTAGAAATATACTTCATGTACTTCTTAGAAATATACTTAAAATTAAACAAGTATACGACTTACATTGACAGAAAAGTATATTTGGGGTATACTTGTATTCAATCTTTTGATTAAGATAGTAAATTAAATATTCTAAGTATACCTGGCTTGTAGTTGTGTTCACTCTTTTAATTGAGTATCCTATTAAATCTTTTTTTCAGATAGATTTACACTCTTATAAACCTACATGTTTTGGCATCCAATACAATAGTTTTTTTTTTTTTTTTTTATATTCATTTATAAAGAAAATAGATATGTTCCTAATTCTGAGTATGTGAATTTTTGTGTAGTCCACTGGTAGTGTACATAGTTACTGAATGTATGGACTAACTGTCTTTTCTTGTTAAATCCAGCCAAAATATGAAATTTGAAATCTTTACAAAGTCTAAAAATAGAGAAAGGAAATAGAACATTTAATATATTTTGTGATGACAAGATTAATTTCTTGTTTTGAATAACACATTTATCAGTTACAAGTCATTTGACCAGAGAGTGGAATTACTGACAGGAAAAAAGAGGAATACAAAGAGGATGGTAAAAGATAGACCAACAGCTACAGTAGGAATCAAATCAAGACTCAACAGTCAAAATGAATGCAACTTTAAATATCTACAAAAAATCTACTAACCTATAAGGAAAAAAATAAAATAATTCTGTAATCTGTACATTTCATTTTGCGACAAGACATGGCAGTCTATTTGTCTAGAGTGGTTTAATTAATAATGGGTATTAAAAATGGCATTTTTACAGAAATTGCTTGTCAGATAACAAAATTTAACAAAAGTGAACACTCTAAAATTTAACCAGATAAATAACATTGTACAATGCTTCTGTTCACTGCGATTAAGTAACAGCTCATCTTAGCTATAAACACTTATATAAAACTCTCATTAGGACAATTGTTATGCCCACAAGTGATATACTTGCATAAAACATGCAAAAGTAATAAGTTAAGAAAAGCCTTACATTACACATTCACAGTTGAGCATTGTCGTTTTAAATTAAGACCTTAAAAAATGTAGAAGTTACACTACCTTGTACAAGATTGAAGTTCAAAGCTCAAAGTTTTTGTTCACAGCACACAATTACAATTTTGAAAAAAGTACTAGGATACTTCACATAGTGCCTGAAAACTTTTTTAACAGGAAAAATCTGAGGTAGCAAAGCCAAATTTTGTGAACTTTAGATAAAAGAAAGTCTTTTAGCATAGTGCATAATGCCTAAAATGCAAACCAAAGCTTTTGTATTAAATATGTACAGAAATTAAGAAAATATAGTTTTGTTGTTTTTTTTTTGTCCTTCACAAATTGCTGGTCCTGAGAAAGAACATTACATCTTTTCTTACTATACATATCAAAAAGAAATATCCCATCATACACAATATACAAAAGCATTACACAAACTGTCATTACAAAAAGTCAACGGTAAATAGCCAAGCAGATACTTTGAATGTGTATATGTGTACATAAGATGAGATGTTACGGATCCATGAGTAAAAAAAAAAAAAAAAATCACATCTGTACAACAATATACATATTTAAGAGATCAAACTCTGAAAACTGGGGCAGTGTCCACAATCCGTAAACATTTTGTGACAAGGCAGAAAATTTGGTTTAAATTTGGTGCTCAATTGCAAAAAAAGTCAAAGATTTAAAAAAAGACAGCAAGCTGCTACGATTCATTCCCTGTCTGATGTTTAATGTCATCCTGAGGAAAGTTTGATTTGCCCCGAGTGTCCGTAACAGATTGAGTCTGTGAGTTCTCAGTAAATCCTAGGGAAAATGCGGTACGGGACAGCTTTGCAGTACTCTTCCCATGCAGAGCCGTACTTTTTCCTGCACTGACGCTCGTCCCGTGCATTACGGTGCACCAGCAGAGTGATCAAGTAGATCAGGTAAAAGTATGGGATCAAATGGTTGAATCCTACAGGAAAAGACAGGGATAAAATGGTGGAATTGAATCAAAACAGACTGATAAGACAGCTTAATTGCATCAGAAAGGTGAACTGAAGCTGAAAACTTACCACACGGTAGAGACCATGCCAAACCCATTATGATATCACCCAGATAATTAGGATGACGGACGAACCCCCAGAGACCAGACACAATAAGACTCTTTCCAGTTGCAGTGGGAATAGTTTTCAGGTCTGATAAGATAAAGAAAAAACAATTTAGACCAAACAACCTTATGTTTATTCTTTTGTTTCATCCGTTTCAAAACACTTACGAGACACTGTCGGGTCAGAAGGGTTTTTCCTGAAGGCAAACTTCTGAGAGTTGGCTTTCCGGAAGATGTAGTATCCAACTCCTGATGGAGAAGTTAAAAAACTCAAGTTTAAAGTCTGAGCATATCAATATCCTGTTATTATTGACTGAATTAGTATCTATATGTACTTTATGGTGTAGCTAAAGAAAAAAATGGAAAAAATGTGTCAGAAACTGACCATTCATAGTGATGAGGGTAACAATCCAGTATACAGAGAGTTCATTGGGATGGGTGACTAGATAGTATGCTTGACAGGTGAATGTAAAGGGAACAAAAGCCAGATCTCCAAATGTCAACATAAATCCGAAACCATCATAGACTATATCCATCATGGTCAGAAGTTTCTCCTGAAATACAGAGTGATTTAATTAGAATCAGTTCATGGTTTCCACATTGCATAAAGAAATAACTGTTTGTTTTGGAAAACCCTTGTCGTACCTCATGCCAAAAGCCATCAACAACCCACAGGAGCTGGAAGATGTTGACCAGGAGCATCGCTGGAGAGGGAATCTCTAGATTCTGGTGCTTCATTTCAGCAAGCATCATCGCAAAGTTAATCAATACCTGTGGAAACAAGCAATAATTATGTTTCTTCAATATCTTCAAAAAAAAAAAAGTTACACTTTAACAAGGAAAACACTTAGCATGTTCAAAAACAACAACAACATTTTGACCACTAGAGGGAGCAAACAAACAATAACAATACTCACCCAACCCATCAGGCCTGGGCGCATTTCACAGAAGAACTTGATATCGAAGTTTTTGATGCGGGGATTTAACTCTCTGCCCATGAAGAAGTCATAAATGAAGTAGCCTAGAGGAATAAAAAGAATAAGCATAATCTTTTAAAATCTATAAACTTATGTATACACCGACATATAAATGGAAATCCTTCCTTGCAATCTATAAATTGATTATATTAAAAGGCTTATTTAGTAATCATTAACAACTATGAATGGTCTATTTTAACTAGCACTGTGGAAAGTAACAGGAAATACATGACAGCTCTGTCTGGATGATCATGGTGATGAGAAACTTTAACAGCCACTGAAGTGAAAATACTCAAAATGGGAGAAGGATCTCACACTATTCGTCTTACCAGAGTTCCCTCCAGGAGCGAGCTCGTCTTCAGACGCCCAGCGGGAGCGGACGAACAGGTAGACGCTGAGAAGAGTGACGATGAGCAGGGACGAGGTGTAGAACTGCAGGAAGTGAGCATGGATGTAGCTGAGGTCCACCTCCTGGTACACGGCAACACCTACTGCCACAGCCGTGAGGAGGAGTGCATAGAAACCTGATGGAGAACAGAATCGGAGTTCATCAAACAGCTCGCTCACAAATATTGAGAATAAGCTTCATTTTAAGGTTTTTCAATCATTGTCAAAACAAAAACTTTATTCCGTTAACATTAGAAATGACAGCATAAAATGTATCAAAACTGACCATTAATTGTATATTTCAAAGTTTTCCCATTCTTGAGAGGCATTCCTTCAACGAGCTGTAGGGTGGAGAGATAGAGAGAGATGCAGGATTTACATGTGACCACTAATGTGTTGTTATTAACTAAAACTTAAAAAAGTTGTTTTTTGTTAAATGAAATAAAGCTAAAATAAAATATAAATATTAGATGAAAAACTTGACTTAAAAATGTTGCCTTGTACTGCAGATATCATGCAGTATAAACTAAAACACTGACCATCATATACAAGTTCAGAATCTTATTCAGCATTGAATTATTGCTAGGCAATCAGGTCCTTTTTGTTTCAGAAAAACCCAGAATCATCTTGAAATAATCTGTTTAACCTCAAACTCATGGAAAAGCACCGTAATTTTTAGATTCTATCTTAATTACCCTTAAGCGGCTGGAAACGAAACCAGATGTTTTCCAGAGAGGCTCTCTATCTGCATGCCACCTCCAGTGATTAATCTAATCTAGCCTGCTTTGCTGTAGCTAACAGGCAAAGCAGAAACAAGAGCCACAGAGTTATGCGGTCATGTGCCTAAACCCAGGTCACGGGGAATCATGTGATTGCGGACAGTACCTTTCCGACAGGGAGCAGGGAGAGGACGGCCTGGAAAAGAAGCCAGAGCAGGACAATGCCAAAGACCTGCCAATCCCAGAGAGACTGAAGGGTAGGAAGCTCAAGAGGGAAGCTCTGGAGACTGGCATCCTTCTGCCCACAGAGAATGAGCAGAGCCAACACAGCCACAGGCAACAGAAACATCAGGAAGAACACACCTGAGAGAGAAGAAGGATGGGGATAATTTATTATAATCTTAGCCAATGATTTATTTTTAAATATGCTTGAAAAGCTATTTTAGATTTTAATAGGGGCACAAAAATAATCAGAGAATTTCTGACGAGAATTAATTAATATTTCCCTGCTTGCTTTACTGTAGACTTAATGTTTGCATTAAAGGGATAGTTCACCTAAAAATGAAAATTCTGTCATCATTTACTCACCCTCTGAGGGTGAGTAAATGATGACAGAATTTTCATTTTTGGGTTGAACTATCCCTTTTAAAGAGGCCATATTCTACACTTTTTTTTGTTTATATGTACTTATGTTAGTCAAAATTTATTTTCACGACAGAATACTAGACAGATGTTAATAAAAATGGGTAAAAGTCATTTTAAAATGCTCTGACAAACATTTTACCTCAAAGAATTGTGCTGTGAATATCTACACTGTACAAAATTGCATTGAATCACTGACAAGACTCACCAACTCTTCCACCAAACTCCAGATCAGTTGTCTTGATGGCAGCAGGTGTTTTAGTTTGCGATACTGCCTCTGTCTCTTCCTTTTTCTCCAACTCTACTTCCTTGCCATCGCCCTGGTCCTTCCTGCGCCGTAGATTGTAGCGTCCACCTGCCTGGATCTCTGATTCAGTCACTGTCTTCTGCTGTTAGAGCATTACAATGAGTCAAGACAGCATACTAAATGTAAACACTTTCTTTATTCAATACAAAAAAAATACAAACCAATTAAAACAATAAATAATTTCACACCCATAAAAACAGAAACACAGTCATTCAAAAGTCTGGGGTCAGTAAGATTTCTTTTAAAGAAATTAATACTTTCATTCAGCAATGATGCATGATCAAAAGTGACACTAAAGGCATTTATGATACAAAATATTTCTATTTCAAACAAAATATTAAGCAAGCAGCACAACTGTTTTCAACATTGATAATAATAAGAAATGTTTCTTGAGTACTTAATGATTTCTGAAGGATCACGTTACTCTGAAGACTGGAGTAATGATGCTAAAATTTCAGCTTTGCCATTACAAGAATAAATAGCATTTTAAAATCTATTAAAACAGTTAAAATGGCAACAATAGATAACTGCAGCCTTGGTGAGCACAAAAGGCTTCTTTCAAAAACATTTTACTAACCCCAAACATTTGAACTGTAGTGTTTATGTTACCTGCCCCCTTAAAACGACTGTTTCCCAGTTTGAAAAGCTCTAGTGTCAATAAAATAAAAATGTGTTGTGTCATGCTTAGACTCAAAGTTTCAATGGCAATCGATCTCACTTTCAGTCTAAGTCAAGAAAAGAAATGTTACTATTATGTGGCCACACCACTGTAAGGCTAAAGCAGTCTGGTCATGCTTTGTAAAGCCCATTCAACTGTCCCATGAGAAGAAACATGCTGAAAAACGTGAGGGTATGATTAAACAGAAACCACAGTCAGCTTTAGCTTTGTGTGCACAACTAAATGGGCTCCTGTCACACATAAGAGGCACAACATGCATGCATCATGACATTCCAGCCTTTACTAGACCAGTTTCTAACATGTAACAGGAAACATTTAGGCGGTTCTATTGTTGCTACTTGCTAGTGATTAAAATATTGAAATGTGAATCCATGATGTATTCATACCTCAGTGACTGTGGAAGCTGTATTAGCTGTATTATTTTCTTCTTTCTTCTCATGTTTGCTGTTGCTATTGTTCTCGTGTGTCATCGGCTGAGACAGATGACAGTCAAGGACACGTGAGGTAAACCCATGAGGAAAGACAAATGAGATAACAGCATTAAAATTGTTGGGTTAATGGCTCTGAATTAGATTAAACTCCTATACTTACGATCAACAAACAAAAATACCATCACAGGAATAAAACATTTTAAAATACATTAAAATAGAAAGCACTGTCAAAACTCATTTAAAGTTTTTAATTCTGGGTCAGACAGAGCATGTAAAGAGAAAGAAAGACATAAAGCGAGTGTGTGTTTGTTTTGTCCTAACAAATGAGTGTCCTTACCACGGGTGTGAGTCGGACCTCCAGTACTTCTTTGAGTTTTTCCTTGCGCACATCTGTGGTGCGAGAGGAAGATCGACGGGACGTCCTAGCTGGAGAACGGGAGCGACTACGACGTGTGCGTCCCGGTGAGCGAGAGCGGGATCTGGACCGAGAGCGCACAACACCCTGCTTAAATACGATCGTGCTCTGCAATAAAGAAAACAATATCCACAAGACACTATAAGTTCAGTTAAATCTCTATTTGACTGGTATTTTTCAGAGGCATGGATTAAAAGTTTCAGGATCTTGAAACATTTGAAGAAATATTATGACATTAAAAAATATTCTGCTCAATTTCTAGGTCACTAATCAAATAACTTATGTGACCTCAATTGTACAAACGGTCATATGTTCTGGCTTCTATTGTAGCACAAGAAGCTCTTTGAATCATTCTCAAATTATGCAGGACATGTCAGAGAGGTTTCATACCGTGATGTCAGACTCCTTCAGCTCCAGCTCAGTACCATCTTTGTAGATGACGGTGTAGAGCCGAGTCTTGCTGTCGTAACTCAACACCTTGACCTCATAATAAAGGTTACTGCCAGGCCAGCGGCCCATTACAGTATCTCCACTCTGAAACCTTGCAGCCGGCATCCTCGTTTACCTACAAAACAATTAACACAAGATAAAAGGTCTGCATCCCAACCAATTCACCATGTTTTTTTCCCACTTGAATCAGATAGTATGATGACATTGTGCATTCTCATGACCTTTCCAGTTTAACTACATACATAACATAACAGTCTGGAAAATAGGTCATACTAGAAACAAACTGCATCAACACTAACTTAGTGATAGTATCTCTTGCAGCAGTGCAGCCCTTAAAGATGAAGTCAAGTGTGTAATTTCTGGGTCAATAGCATCACCAAACTGATTTTTCAACTGGTTCAAGCACTCAGACAGGTTTTACAAGACAAAGTCTTCCACTGACCAGACAAACTCCAAACACTCAAGGTGGGAACTTACTAAAGGAGTTTTGCTAATTCCACAGAGCCATAGTCTTTATATTTTTGGGAAAATTTACCTATGAATAGCTTTTCAATGCATATTAAGCTGGGATTTACATGGAAAACGCACACATCACCTTTAAAAAACTTAACGTGTACTTCAAAACAAACTTTCTAGACCTAAAGATTCTCTGTGTGATTATTTCAATATGTTCAACAGTAAACCCATGAGGGAAACACCAGAGTAGCTGCACATGGCCTGATGACAATGAAGCGGTGATGTCAGCTGCCGTCTCAGAAGTGCTGATGGGTCTGAATTACACATCCACACTGTACTCTCTGCACCAGCGCTATTGTTGAGCTCTCAATGGCCTTTATGAGAGGGATTCTACTATCACACAGGTAACATCAACTTCTGGCCAAAGAGATGACTTTTACTATCCAGCTACAGACAAAATATCCCTAAAGAAAGGCCGATAGTAATTACTTAGTATTTACTTAATAGTAAAGTATTTTATACATATTCACACTTTTCTACTTAAAGGGTTAGTTCACCCAAAAATGAAAATTCTGTCATTAATTACTCACCCTCATGTGGTTCTACACCCGTAAGACCTTCGTTCATCTTCGGAACACAAATTAAGATATTTTTGATAAAATCCGATGGCTCAGTGAGGCCTGCGTCACCAGCAATAACACTCCCTTTTTCAATGCCCAGAAAGCTACTAAAAACATATTTAAAACAGTTCATGTGACTACAGTGGTTCAACCTTAATATTATAAAGCGACGAGAATACTTTTTGTGCGCCAAACATAACAAAATAGCGACTTTATTCCACAATATCTAGTGATGGGCGATTTCAAAACAATGCTTCATGAAGCTTCAAAGCTTTACGAATCATTTGTTTCGAATCAGTGGTTCAGAGCACCAAAATCACATGATTTCAGTAAACGAGGCTTCGTTACATCATAAGTGTTTTGAAACTTCAATAGTTCACGTGACTTTGGCAGTTTGATACGTGCTCCGAACCACTGATTTGAAACAAAAGATTCATAAAGCTTTGAAGCTTCATGAAGCAGTGTTTTGAAATCGCCCATCACTAGATATTGTTGAATAAAGCCACTATTTTGTTATTTTTGCCGCACAAAAAGTATTCTCGTCGCTTTATAATATTAAGGTTAAACCACTGTAGTCACGTGAACTGTTTTAAATATGTTTTTAGTAGCTTTCTGGGCATTGAAAAAGGGAGTGTTATTGCTGGCGATGCAGGCCTTACTAAGCCATTGGATTTTATCAAAAATATCTTAATTTGTGTTCCGAAGATGAACGAAGGTCTTACGGGTGTGGAACGACATGAGGGTGAGTAATAAATGACAGAATTTTCATTTTTGGGTGAACTAACCCTTTAAATGGTTCTTTAATTTTAGATCTACATATAATTGGCCCTATTTAGTGGGTTTCTAAAGAATAGTACCCAAAAACACCATTACACTACATCCAAAAGTAAAAAAAATTTTTTTTGTATTATTACTTAACTTTTTACAGACATTCATTTTAAAATGAAAAATAAAATAGTTTAAGTTTAACAACCCCAAACCAAGATAAAAAAAAAAGTTTGCAACTATTTAAACTGCAAAACACTTTCCATAAATATAATGCATCATTTAATATCATATAAATCCAGAAATAATAATAATAATAATGTATATTCATTGTTTTTTCATTGTTGCAGCCTAATGATTGTTAATGGTATATTTTAACATAAAAAAGTTAGTCAGTTTCTAAATTTAACAAACTATCACTTCACCACTGAAAGATAGTAACAGCTTGATGTTGATCCTTGTAAAGAAATTTTGTTGTAACAACTAAACACCACCATAACATTAAGCAGTTTTTTAACACCAACACATTAATGATTTTAGCACTTAAGCAAGATCAGAAGCATAAGTAAAAATGCCGCTCACACATATAAAGCATTTTTAGCAGAGTCAAGCAGGCACACTCCATTATAGAAAACACCCAAGATTATTAAAACCACATGTAAAGTATAGACCATAAAAACATAAGCCATCTACCCTAAAACCATCTAATCCAATAAAAAACATATTCCAGACATTCTTGAACCAGAACACACTGACACACACCCAACACTGCGTTGAAGTCCAGCACTGCAGAAATCCCATGTGCTTCCAGAGAGTTGAAGTGAAACTACAGAGCAAAAGATTTAAACTGTGTGAATGTGAGTGGGCGAGGTCTGTTGCCTTTTTGTTATGCAAATGTGGGGGCACAAGACGACACGCGCGCTTTACTATCACCACCAGAGGCTATTCAAATGAAAACTTACTAGAGAAAATCTGACTTCTTTAAATCAACAGTATATCAGACACTGACCACATTTGTGAACTTTTAATTTTACATTAACAGACCAACGAAATACCTTAGCTTTGGAGGACTGAACATAAATTCTGGAATATTTTAATACAAAAAAAAAAAAGTCTGTAAAATTGTTATTGTGTTTATTCTTGGTGTTTGTAATGTGATAAGGAGGCACATGTGCATTCGCGTGCTGCTCCTTTAACACAGCAAAAGAATGACAGGAATGGAGGGAAAACGTCATGTATTCAAACCATTGTCAGTCCGCTCTGCACGCGAGAGAGGCTAATTCACAGCAACATTAAATCAGTGTTAATAAACAACGGGTACAGAAACCAACTGTCATAATGAGCGAATGGTGTATTTAACACACATTTACTGCCAAACCACAGAGTCAAAGACCATTAAAAGTGACTATTTTGTGCAAGAGTGGAACGACTCATTTGCACTTTCGTGCACATACAATATAATGAAACCAAAAGGTCCAAAATGAAGTAAGATATAATAACTTAAAACAGAATTTTATTATGGAGATAAAACAGACGAGTTGTGTTAGAGGATAATAAATGCGCGCGTGCCCAAGTTTCCTGTGTAACGAGCCGGCTGGAAATCGGGTTATTCGTTCAAACCAAACACAAAAGCAACGATAAACAGCTGTAGTATTTACATACATAAATATTATAATTGTATGGAACATTATATGAAGAAAGTGTCCCTTAAAAGCAATACATTATGTTTAAGTTACTTCATAAAGCAGAGTTGCGGGCGGACCGAGCTCTAGTTCTGTACCGTTAACTACGCAGTCACAATAAAGGCATTTCCAGACAAAAACATTAAACATGCAAAGTGAATTAATTAAGATTTCTTACCTTCAATCGATCGTAATTCCCTATTAATCACTAAAGCTTATCCACGAAACTTCATAAAATAGAGAATATTGTTTTAAAAAACTAGCCCCCGCTCTGAATACGTTCCTCCCTCTATGACCGCTCAACCTACCAGCGTCCTTGAGGGCGGGAAGCTCTCTGATTGGCTGGGGTGTCCAGTTTTTAAATTTTTGAATTTTCTGATTGGACGGTGGTGGGGTTTACGTGAGCGTTGATTGGAAACGAGGCATTTGAGCATGAAGGGATTCGGGTTTTACAAAATGGAGTCCTGTCCTGTCGAGACAGTTGATGATCAGTGAGATATGGGAGGAAAGAGGATGGACAGCCGACGTCATATGTTGTGCTTCTACCGCGAAAAGTTTCTTGTTAAAAGAAAGACCTATGAAGCTTTTTGTTACTTTAAATTGTTGTAATTTTACCCCTGGCATGCCCTATTTTACTTTACATATTTTTATGTATGTTTATTTGTTTTCTACTTGTTGTGAGTTGTATATTCATATACAAATCTTTGTATATTTTTTGCATAAAAAAAAAAGTTTCTTGTTAAATATAGTTAATTTTTAATGGGTAGAGGCATCGAAAGGTTCAGTGTAACTTATTAAACTGGAATTGACGGTAATAACGTGTATTTTTCAGACGTATAAGTTGAAATACATAAACTAATAACTAAAACGAGACGTCTTTTACTTTGTTGGAATATTTGTCTTCTGGAAATAATTTTTAGATAATTATTGTTCATAAATGCATTTAATCGCCCACTTCTGATTTATCATGTTGATTGAAAGTTATTTCTACATAAAACACAACCTTGTTTTGTCGTTAATTATATCTTGTATCAATATAGTAAATGTGGTATCTTAGAAAATAACACTGAATAAGATGAATATAAAGTTTAGAGTGAAAACCACAGACAATTAAGTTTTTAAAACAATATTTTATATATAGGCCTACTGAACTTTTAGCCTACATTTTTAATCTTGTGAATTTACACATTACTTTTTAGGGCAACTAACAGTGTTAAGTTTAAAATAGATTTCTGTGATATATAATTTACATTTGTACAGATTATATATTACATTATTAAATTAATTAGATTATTATTAATAGAAATCTTATATCAATGTAATTTCTATAATGACTACATAATATAATGATTCCAATATTTTTTACAATAAGCAGTGCTTATTTTACAAAAAGAATCTGCATAACAGTTTGCAGTCTCATTCACCAATGAAACGTGTTCATCACAAACCAGATTTTCTTTGGTTATGCTGATGAGTAGGTGCACAGCATATATAGTCTCACTCAGTTTCCGTTTTTGCAAAGTTGCATTGCTGCATATCACCTCAGGTGAACTAGCAATGCCTTTACATGCTCACTCCTGGAGCTGTCACAAAAATTTTGCATCTTGGTGCTTGAACTGCTAGTAGCTGCTTTCTGGCCCAGTAAGATTGCACTTTAGCTGTGTTTAAGAAGAGTACAGTGTTCAGTAGTGATTCGTGTAACCCTCATCTTTATTTGCAGTGCTAGTTTAGTCCCGCCTTCTTCCTGTTTGCCACAGCTGAACAGTGCAGCAGCAACAAAAAGCAGCATTTGATTTCAATGAGGTGTGAAAGTGGAAGTTATGTCATGTTAAACAAGGCGCAAATGAGTAATTAAGTCAAATAGGCTTCCAAATCTGACTAAGATAAGATTTGAGTAGATATTAATACAAATGCATTAATATAAAAGTTGTCAAATTTACAACCCTTCAGGATGTGTTTGCTGCTTTGAAAGAAAAATACAGTGAAGTAAAAACTGTTTAGTAATCAATTTCTGCTTTTCAATTCAGAAATAAATGCAAACAGCAATGTATTGCAATTTTTATTTAATTTGCTCAAACAAAACAATGTTAGCATGTAAGAAACTTCTAATTAACATGAAAACAGTATGGTACAACATGAACGATAAAAAAAGAAAGATAAGGAAACTGAAAACTGCATTACAAGGACATTCAGTTGAATCTGACCAGCACAGTCTGCTCATAATCGAGTCTCAATGTGCTGACAACACCATCAACATTTTGCTAAAATTGTTCAACTGATTCCCATCATGATAAAGATCATTTCTCAGATCCCACCAGCATACACGGTCTTAACCATAACACAATCCACACTGTAATGCAACAGAAAAAAATGACACAGAGAAGAATGTGAATGCATGTTTGATTTTAAACAAAGATTGTAAAAGCGTCCTTTGTAACTCACTGAAGCAAAATGCAAAACAAATGAATAAAGTTATGGCAGGCCCTAAATTAATACTCTCTATATATACGCTTTTACATTTTTGACATATCAAATGCAACTTCCGAACAAGGCACAAACCATGAAGATCACAAACAGGTTTATCCAGGAATGAATCAACCCTGATCAAAACATTTTGCTTAACCTAATATGACCTCACTTCTTAACCTAAAGACCAATCAACAATAGTTATCTGTTGTCAAAACAAAGGTGGATCAGGAGAGTGTGACGTTCTAGAGATTACCATTTAGCTTTGGTGATACTGCCGATCAAAAAGTGACGGCCATCTTGTCAGCAAGAGAGTCATTTGAATTTCTACGGGTTTTTAAAGTGCAATCAATGCTGTAAACACTCTATACAAACGTTCTGATTCCTTGAGAGATTATTTTCGAGTGATGGGTTTGAACTACTCAAGTGGAAAAAAAAAAAACTACAAAGGATTGACAAGTGAGCATGGCATGGGGGGAAAAGGATAACTGAGGAAAAATCTGATCTGAGAGAACGTCACAAATGTTCTCAGTTATTCTCCTCAAAATTTGCACAGCCTATAATCACACTTCATGTTTGTACAAAGATTTCGGTCTTAAAAAGCACATTTCCCATTAAAAGTTCCCTAACAAAAGTGTGTTGGAAGATAAAGCCCCTCTGAAAGAAAAAGTCGAGTCGAGTGCCTTCCGGTGTGCAGAAAGAGGTTAAACAAACGATTGGACGAAGAAAAAATCCCATTCAAAAAGCTGTGATGTGTTGCTTGGCCCTCATTGGACACTCCAGACTTGTTTAGTTGGTTAATAACACCCCATGCAAAATGAATAATTTGCCATACATGATCTTTCACATCCTTGAATCCCAAAATAAAAAGGAAAATGAGTAAAATGTCATACCCCTGCAAATTTATTATGGCTATAAAGAGGTGTCTGTTGTGAACTGCACTTTGAGAATGCGTATGGAGAACATTCATCCACAATTTGAGGGCAGAGTGGATGATCAAAAAAAACTAACAAAGGGACAGAAAAATGCGTAACAATGCTACACTTATTGCTTATGAACTGAAAACAAAATTATTTTTCGTGGCAACCATTTTTTCCCTTACCGTTCATAAGAAGACATGCACTGAAATCGAAAGAAATACGAAAAGAGCCTACGGTGAATAAAAAGTTCATAGTATTTCTGGTTAGCACTATCTACAGATACGGTCTGAGCTGACGTTGACGTCAACTTTAACTTCGATTGGCTGAGAGGATTTTGGTAGAGAGCTACAATGATGTACAGTAGAAAGGCATTGTCCTTCGTGATCTTCCCGAACATTTAGCGAACACACAAGACGAAGAAGGTATACAGGTAACAATGGATCATTAGAGACAGCCTGTGGAGCATTCACTTTTGAAAAGAGAAGTCTGAATAATAATGGAAACCGACCAAAAGAGCGAGTAAGCTACCTGATGTGGTCATGGCGTACATTAGAACAGGTTGACTGAATGACTTGCAGGTATAATGTTTATTTTGTCATCACTTTAATGTACATATTCTGGTTAAAATAGTAGGAAGACAAGCTTTAGAGTCCTGCAGCAATAGACCATACTCGTTTGGTTGGCCAGATTCAAGGTTTTGCTCTATACAAGGCCAACTGAGTTAACATTACTTCACCACCACCATCACCCATCTTTAAATTCATAAACAAAGCCTGCCCTTTGCTAAACAATGTGCCGTAGAATGAATGTCATCTGCTTGATTTACAATTTCACTCTTCAATGGTTAATACAGTATGTAATTCAGTAATAGTTTGTCTATTTTCTTCCCATAGTAAAAGTCATCCATTGCATACTGACAGTCACTTCCTTAAGACTGTTTCCTGACTCCCCTCAAGATGGGGCTTTTGGTGTATGGCGTCGCTTTGAGGCGTCTGGTTATCCTCTCGCTGATACGCCTCCTGTGCCCCCACGCTCAAAGTTTGTCTTTCCCGGCATCATACTTGACAGATCCACCGAATCAACATGGTTATTGTGATCACCACTGGTTAAAACTGTAATTTTCCATTTTCATTGCTTTTGAGATAACTGAAGCTGACCTCTGAAGTGACAGATTGTGGTTAAAAAATACAGGTGCATCTCATCCTCCTATGCAGAGTTTGACTTGCCCAACTCCTCCCTGATTGCTGAAAACACAAAGACGAAAAAAGAATTAGAAACAGTCCTGGTCAGATAGGTACATTAGTTACATTTTACACTAAAAATCTTACAGTCAAAGTTTTAGACACCTACCCATTCATTATTACTATTTATACAACAGTTCTTTCTGGTTCTTGAATCTGATTGGCTGAGAGCCATGCGATATTCTAGTGATAACTGCACTCCTACCTTTTCACCGCTTATATCACTCCGCTTGAAGCGACTGTCATGGTGTCCGTGCAAATCCACCATATTTATTTTACACTTGTTGTACCATGAACTGTATTTTTAAGAGTTTTTTTTTAGGTGAAAATGTAGTTGTTTAGACCTGAAATATGTGACTCATATTTAATCATAGTGCCTATTTTACAATTTGTTTAGACGTTATTGGAGATGCGAGCTCCAGGCCGTCAGCGGCCATTCAGTGCTCATGTACCCGCCGAGAACAGCTTCATCTCGGCCAGTGCTTCGGGGATTTGCTGCTGGCTCTTATAGTGGTTAAACATGAGATATAATTCATTTTGTGTGTACATTAAACGGACAATCTTTGTTCTTATTAATCTATTATTTGTTCCTGAGCAAATTGAATTAGGCTGTTAAATTTAATAATTTAATATTAAGGCTATATTTAACTTACATCCTGTAGAGCACTGCTTTTGTACATTTGAATGAATTGTACAATTGTGTTTATTTCCTATTGTTATTTATAATGGCTATTGTTGTTCATTTAAATATCGTTGTTCAATAAATATTATTTTATATAAACAATATGTTGTATTTGGTATTGAGAAAGGGTCCATTAGTGCGTAATATGGATTGAGTGAAAGTTGCATTTATACGCCATTAGATGGCGGCAAACTTTACGAGTGAATGAGTCATTCGCAAGAGACTTTTACATTGAAATTGATTTTTGTAAACAAAGGATGTTGTTTTAGTGCCGTTATGGAAAATTCCCTTAACTGTAAAAAGGACAAGTATAAAGATTGCTTCCCTCAGTCGACATTCAACTGAGGGAAGCCTTTAGATCGAAATGTTTTTAAGATCATAAAAAACAAATTCAAACTCTCGACTGTTAGTCTTAAGTATTTTTGTTTCTAAAGTATTAAAAACCTCAATGTGCATTATATATTGTGGCAGTACAACACAACAAAGTGTTACCATCAATAAGTTCTTCTTTCAGCTTTGATAGTTCCTTCCTCATCTCTTCTAGAATGTCCTAAAAAGCAAAGCAATACATTAAGAATTTGATTAGAATACTGTTTGTTACATATAAATCAAAAGGAGTCAAAAAACAAAACAAAAAACATGCCACTGAACTGTTTTCATGTCAGTAAGACTGCATTTAAGACTAAAATATATAAAGTAGAATGCAAGAAAAATTAGCTGCCATAAGAACATTGTGCAAAGTAAAAATACTGACATGACCCTGTGCTATGAGTTCTTAATATAGGCTGTTACATCAAATGCTATAAAAGTATTAAATGACGAGATCCAGATGAGTAGGTGTATGTCATATCAACACTCAAGTCAGTTTAATTACAGCTGCTATTAGTAACACTTCAACAACAAAAACACTCTCTGAGCACTTGAGGGGGGAAAGCTAAGGCAGACAGAGCTGAGCGACTTGAGTAACTGTGCCCTCAGATAAGTGAGATTCCTACATATGCCTTCCATATCTAACATGCTCATTCATAGAGAAGGGAGGTATTGCCTTTGTAGAGAGGACTATAATTGTACACACCCACATAAGCGTAACTGTGCACTGTGAACCAGTATTTCTCCGTCGTTTTTTTAGGAAGTGCTGTAATGAGAAATTGAACCACTAGCTTTGGTAACACTTTGCCAACATATTGAGGAAGTGAACAGCCCCCTCTATCAAACCCGAAGGGCTAAAAGGTTAAACGAGTTTCAGTTCAAGTTAGTTACTTGTTGGTTCTGAGAAGTACCTGTTTCAATCTGTCGTAGTCAAGAGCTTCTGTTGGCACCCCATTGGCACTTATGGATCCGGTAGGAGTTGGTGTAGACCTTGGTCTAAAGAGAAAAGATATGGTGTGAAGCAAAGCTATTTTAGTCACAGAAGTCGACACTGTGCAGTCAAGATGCAAGGCAGAAGTTTAGTGACACGCTTTAACAGTCATTTCATATGCTGTGTAAATTTACACTATTACAGCACCAATTATATTGGTGATTCAAAGAATATACACAACATTAACATGGAATAAACTCAAGACAAAGTGCAAGATATGTCAGATTTCAGGTACTTGAAACTCTTGTACTGAAAAGGAAATTCACACATCCAGACACATCTGCATAACTGGGTGACATGAAAATCAGACTTGAGAGGAGCTGCAAATTCATCAAAACCCACATTTGCAAAGTCAACCCCAACTAGAAAATGGCACAGCAAACCAAAAGCTTGAGACACGATCCTCACTTCAAAACACACAATGCAGCTGCCATATCACTCTCATGCTTGTCTGTAGCTGAATCAGACAGGATACTATTGCCAACACAATAATCACCATTGGGTGGAACATGGGAAATTAGGGAAATGACGCTTTATCTATCCCATCGGAAAATAAATGAATGCTGAACAGTGGGTTGCCTTGTGTAGAAAGGAAGTAGAAGTCAAGCGGATAAGAACATTGTGACAGCTTAAAGAAAGAAACAAATTACAGAGCAAAAGTTTATGAGATACAAGGGTGTACTGCCTGAAGTCTTTGTAACAAAGCTGTCTGCATTTTGTATGTGAGAGGATATTTTCCTTTCTTGGCAGAATAAAACAAATTAAATGCACATTTGTGGAGGGAGGAGGGAGCATGTTATCTTTGGAACCAGGTGGACAAATTGGCAAGAGTGGACAAATGCTCCAGCTTTCTGATATGACCTTTGACGACACCTAGTACTGCACAATTTATCAGGACGCTCTAATAATGATACTATGATTAATCCTTCATAGCTTCCATAGCAATGAAAAGTAAAATTCAAATAGGTGTTTTCTCTTTAACTATGTGCACTTTATTTTAACAGGGGGTGATTATTAAAATTAACAGAAGTTAATGAATATTATAGTCGTCAAAATTTAATTTATTACTTTACATTATGTATAGATTTTATTGTTTTACTGTTGTCGCATACGTGAAATTATTATAAACCATTTTAACATTTATATTGTGTGAAAATTATTTATATACACTACCATTCAAAAGTTGGAGATGGTTTGAAAGAAGACTGCATTTATTTGATGAAAAATACAGTAAACACTGTAAAATTACTATTGTAAAAGTTTTAGTATATTTTTAAATGTAATTTATTCCAGTCATTCCAGCCATTACTCCAGTCAGTGTCACATGATTCTTCAGAAATCATTCTAATATGCTGATTTGGTATTCAAGAAACATTTATTATTAGTATTTTTATTATTACAATTGAAAACAGGTGTGCTACTTAATATTTTTGTGGAAACCAAGATACATTTTTTCAGAATTCTTTCATGTACAGAAAGTAAAAAAGGCATTTATTTGATATAGAGTTTTTTGTAACAATGTAAAAGTCTTTCATGTCACTTTTGATCAATGTAATGAATTTAATTGCTGAATAAAAGTATTAATTTCTTTAAAAAAACAAAACAAATTACCACTCTCACATGTGCCGCCATTTCCTTTTTTCCCCCAAAAAAGTCCACAGGATCAAAAGTGCTCAAAATTGAAGAAACACCTAAATATTAAATATGCATCTTTGTTATTAAAGCAGCAGCAATTTTGGGAAGCACAACATATTTTATTTATGCCATTTCATGGTGATTATATTGTTGGCAACAGCAGAACCCTTGTGTATGGAAAAAAATGAGAATAACTGTAGACAATCACTGCACCAACCCTCACCCTATTTAAAGAGCACTCTCAGCAAACAAAGTCTAGAAAGAGTTCTCAAACTAGCCTCTTATACCTGTTTAAGGAATCATAGTACTTGTCAGTACCCATCTGATTTCTCCATGGTGTGTCCCGTCTGTGAGAGTAAAGAGACTAACCAGGTCAGAGGTCAATAGTGTGGATCTGAACTATTTATTTTCATAGTAATCTTCTGAATGCACTAGGTCCAACTCAGGTGAAAGGAGAAATATTTCTAATTTCAGTGTAGCCCTACTGTAAAGTGCTTCAATCATCTGTATAATTGTATGTGCAAATGCCTGAATGGATGGCATATATTAAGCAAAAAGAATAAGCAAATCCTTCAAAAAATGCTGAACAGCTCTGGTACACACAGATCTGATGAGAAGCAACAGCACTGTGTTTTAGTGATTTCAAGCACGGGACCCGACTGCCTGCATTCTGACATGCGATTGTGAGGGGCCCCCCGGCCACAGGCACGTGATGCAAAGCAGTCGAAGCAACAATAATTCAAAGTAGCTTTGAGAAAGCGGGACCTGCCGAAGAGTCAGATCCCAAAAGCAGGACATTTTTCTTCAAAAGGAACTATGAATTGGTGGAGGTATAACATGCAAATTATTACCTTCCAATGACTGGTGATTTGCTACCATTCATGGTGTTTGTCCTCTCCCAAGGCTTTCTGGGCATATCTGGAGAAAAAAAAAAAAAAAAAAATGCAATGCAATGTTACATTTTATGATATTGGTATTATTATATTTATCAAATAGCCATCTTTCTCAAATGGTTTTGCTTCAAGACCCAGTTAAAAAAAAAAGAAGCTGTTTTTACGTAAATAAAAAAATCCTTAAAAAATAAAATTTATTTTAAAAATTACCATGAACTGCACAGGCTCAAAAATATGCTAAATTATGCTAAAGCCATGTAACTAACATGTCAAATGAATCTGTACCAAAATACCACAGACTTGGACTGAACAACAAACAAAAGATATGGGAAACGTCACCTCCTTTTTAAAAGTTGATTACCCCATTAATTTTGCTAACCTAATGATTCATAAAGAGCATTATTATTTAGTTTTATCATTTATTTTTAGCATTGCTTTTCCCCTGCTTACCTGGTGTGCTACAGGCTGACACTTTTGGAGTTATGGTAGCCTCAATGTCATCCTAAAGGAGAAATAAAAAAAAAATTATCTTTTTGAAAATCCATCACAAACTGTTTGATCAAATCAATGAAAATTAAGAGTAGCCTATAATGTACAGGTTTAGTCAGAGACTGTATACAGCTGAATGAGGGACTATATTAACTCACAGCTTTCTGCTCGGGCTCTGGTGATGATCCCTTCTCAGCAATTCTTCTCCTGTATCAAATCAACGGTACTTATTCTTACATTTCTGGATATGATACAACATTTCTGATAATTAACCTCAGAAAAACAATTTTTTAACTAAATTCCAAGACTAATCACTGTTTGAAAACTAGTCCCTGCTTCTATCACTGCAATCATTCTGGCATTAGAGACAAACATAGTTCACCTCCTGGCCAGCAGGGCGCTCATCTCCTCCATTAGACCTCCTCCTCCAGGTAAAGGACCATTCCCACGGGATGCCTCAGGCTTGGCACCACCAGAACTCACCGCGGTTCCTGCGGCTGGAGCTAGGGGCTCATCACTCTACAGTAACAGAGGATTTGGTATTGAACATTTTTAGCATTTTTGATGATGTTCACGAAAAACTTCAAGACGTTATCTGTTTTAAGGCCCTAATTTACTTCAAGCGAACCAAAGAACAAACTGGTGTGATGTAATTTTGAGCAAAATCAGGGAGTTCGAAACAGTTTGCCAAAATAAACACCTTTGAACTACCACTGGCGATAACATAATATGTAGGTGTGTTATGAGGCTCCTCCTTCTTTGACGTGAAAATCTTTTCCGGTTCATTTCTTCGGTTTAGTCCGTCGAGGTCAGCCGCAAGTAAAGACTGACACTGACACTGTTTTTTCCATGTTTAATACTGTAAAGCTGCTTGCTTTAAAGCAATCTATTGTATAAAGTGCTATATAAATAAACGTGATACGACTTGACTGGAGAGCCGAATTGCAGAGCTTGTGCAAACATATCCACATCACTATAGACCTTATTCACAGCAGCGCCATCTTTGATTTTTAACTGGAATAAAAGCGAGGATGTGAGGGATACATATCTCTTCAGTGGGTTGTACTGTTATTGAATGTGTTTATGGATTGTTCTGCTGAGGAAACACTGCAAAAATATCTTTCCAAGAAATTTCACTAAATTAAAACTCCAGACAACATGAGGTGTGGAAAATTATAAGTGATCTATGAGCTTTATACAGCTTTTTACAGCAGATGCCATTGAAAACACAGTAAGTCACTTTCATACCTGTAATGGCGCTGCTCTGTATAAGGTCTAAGATCATATGCTTTTTAACTTCTGTTTGCTTTTGTTTTGTTTTTTAGTTATTGATAGGAAAGCACACAGCACATATTTACATATTCATCTAAACACCACTCCCAGTATTATATTCTAAAAGTACACCGATGCAAAGGTATTTCAAACTTTTTTTTACCCCCAAGCAAAGAAGGAAAAAGAACTTCGCCATGAGTATATCAGGGCATTTAGGGTGCAGCATTAAGACATTTAAGGTGTAATTCAATCCAAGTGAGAGTTTTACAGGCCTCAAACCCTTACCCTTGGCACTTTCTTTAGCTTGGCTCCAGCAAGGGCAGCTGCGAGCCCAGAGAGGCCCTTGTTCTCCTCTGTGGTGGGTGAGGGGGTGAACAGACCCGAGGGCAAAGGTGGGGCAGGGGGTGGAGGTGGTGCTGGTGGCGGAGCCTGACCTGAGGGTGGAGGTGGTGGCCCAGGGGGAGGGGGAGGCCCTGTTGGGGTAAGTGTGGGGGGCAGAGGTGGTGGGGGAGGAGGGGGACCAGGGGGTGGTGGAGGTCCAGCAGTGGTGGGAGTCACAGTAGAGCCGGGAGGGAGGGGTGGTGGGGGTGGAGGGGTTGGCATCCCCTGTACTGAATCTGTAGGGACAAATAAAAAAGAACATAATGGTTAGGATATTTCTTTGTAACTTTCTGTGCTGATCAGTTAAACTTTGATTTGTTCTACATTCAGGAATATTTTAACTTCTTGTTTTTGCATTGTGAAATAGATGTGAAATGACTGTGAAATGAGCTAAATGGATGTCATTAATATAATATAATATAATATAATATAATATAATATAATATATACACTGCCGTAATAAGAATAACAACTTGTATCCAAAGCTCACTCATAATAGTAAACACAGACAAATGACATTAACACGACTGAACACTTGTCCATAGCTGATGATCATTATAACATTATATACAAGGACGATACTGATGATTCATGGGAACATGAAACAAATCTGTACATAAATTTAACAAAATGAAGAAAAATGCAGAGTAATTGGGGTAATGGTTTTATCCCATCTAATTCTTAAAATGTAACTTTAAGGATTGGGTTAGTTCACCCAAAAATGAAAATGATGTCATTTATTACTCACCCTCATGTCGTTCTACAGCCGTAAGACCTTCGTTCATCTTCCGAACACAAATTAAGATATTGTTGATCAAATCCGATGGCTCAGTGAGGCCTCTATTGAGAGCAAAGCAATTCAAACTCTCAAGGTCCATAAAGGTACTAAAAACATATTTGAAACAGATTATGTGAGTTCAGTGGTTCTATCTTAATATTATAAAGCGACAAGAATACTTTTTGTTCGCCAAAAAAACAAAATAAAGACTTTTCAACAATATCTATATGGGCCGATTTCAAAACACTGCTTCAGAGCTTTACGAATCGAATCAGTGATTCGGAGCACCAAAGTCACATGATTTCAGCAGTTTAGCCGTTTGATAGGAGATCCAAATCACTAATTTGAAACAAAAGATTCATAAAGCTCAGAAGCTTCATGCAGCAGTATTTTGAAATCGGCCCATATAGATATTTTTGAAAAGTCGTTATTTTGTTTTTTTGGCGCACAAAAAGTATTCTTGTCGCTTTATAATATTAAGATAGAACCACTGAACTCACATGAACTGTTTCAAATATGTTTTTAGTACCTTAATGGACCTTGAGAGTTTGAATTGCTTTGCTCTCAATAGAGGCCTCACTGAGCCATCGGATTTCATCAACAATATCTTAATTTGTGTTCCGAAGATGAACGAAGGTCTTACGGGTGTAGAACGACATGAGGGTGGGTAATAAATGACATTATTTTTATTTTTGGGTGAACTAACCCTTTAAAGCTGATGTTGCATCACTATGTATAAAGAGTAAAAAACTTCACAATTTAGGAAGGTGCCAGTCTGACTATTTTCATGCACCCTTGCCAAACACAGTGAAGTTAATCATATTAGTGTGTAGAATTTAACTCAATGTCAAGCTGCATCATGCATATGAAGTGTGAAGTCTAAAACCTCTTCTATAAATAATTCAGAGGAAGACTTGATCTTATTTCTTCTTTGCTGATGACCTGACCTCATATGAAAAGCTCCACTTATTGTATGCAGTATGTAACAAACCTAGTCAAAGATGAAAAAAGGATTAATTTTCATTTCGTTTAAACGTTGCTTTTTAAAATGAGGATGTTTCATGAATAAATGTGTGAATGTGAATAACCAAAGAGGATGTGAAGCAGCCAGTTATAGACCATGTAAAGCTTACTGTGCAATGACAGTTCACTTGTACATGCTAACATCTAGACCTTCTTTACCATAATCCAATAATCAGAATGAGATGGTTGTGATAAACTGCAGAAAAAAAAATGATGAGAACTAAAGCGAAGACATTTGCTTTGCAATCTGTGAGATTCAATTCAAAGTTTCACGAGAGAGTGGAGATGTGTTTTCATGCCATGCCATATCACACAATTACAGGCCACACAAATGAGCATCCATCAAACCGATGATCACGGGAACCAGTACAACCCAACAGACAAGACAAAACAGCAAAACATTTCCTGAGGACTTTCATATTGAGCCAACAAGCAATCGATAGTAGCCAATTGCAGCCAAAAGCAACCCAGCTCAACATGGCAGGCCCCCTCCTCGAACCCCAATTAGCGGGTTAGTGGAGGCTGAGCGACACAGAAGAGGCCTTACCCGGCTGGCTGGGGAAGTCAGCAGGCTGAGTGGGCGGCTCTGGAGCACAGGAGCAGGAGTCTCCCAACCCAGAGATTACAGAGTGCTCAGCAGAGGCGGGGAAGGCTGTGGAAGGAGAAGGGAGAACAGCAGGCTGGGGTGAGGGACAAGACACAAGGGGAGCGATGGGTAAGGTGGGTGAGGGAGAGTATAGGGGCGGTGGTGGGGGTGGCGTCGGGGGCGAAGAGAATGGCTGACCAGAGACGGGGGACGAGGTGTGGAAGTGAAGCGAGGTGGGTGGCCCGTTGGGTGCCGAGATGGGCGAAGGGGGTTTCTGGGAGAGCGGACTGGGGGCTGGGATTGCGATCATCGGGCGAGGGCCCGTTGCCTTCCCCGGGGGGCTGCTGATCATGACCGGAGGGGAAGGCGGTAAGGGAGTAAAGTTGTTAGCTGTCCAGATGACAGATTTGGAGGCCGGAGCTGATGGAGGAGGAGCTGGGGCAGGGGGCGGCGGTGTGGCCGGGGCAGGTTGTCTGCGAGGGACAGTGGCGTAATGAGGCAGGACCGGGTGGAAGGCGGAGCCTAGCGACGTGGCGAATCGGGAGGCCGAGTGACGCAGGGGCGGGGTCGGAGGAGTGGCTGTGGAGGGCGATGGCGTCGGTGGAGGGTAGCTGGGTGTGGAAGGAGAGACGGGTGAGGAGGAGGTGGTCTTGTATTCGGGAGGTGGAGGAGTGTAGAGGGTGCTTTCAAATGCTGCACATTACAGGAGGACAGGACAGGACAGGAGGGAGGTAGCAGCAACCGTGCAAAGGGAAAAACACAAGACAGAGAGAAAGGGGGGAAGGAGACAGAAGAGAGAAAGGGGGCAAATGAAGCAAGAAAACCAGCAGAGACCTACAAGTCCATCATATGTTCTTATTTCTGTCTATGAACAGGGAACACACTTGAATTAGTACAATCGGTTAGCTGTAGACAACATAATGAACTGGAAAAGATAGGTCAATTCCAACACGTGGGCAAAATGTTACACAAACATCCTGTTTAGCATGTAGTACTTTTAGGAGACCGAAGGGTTACTGTACTGCTGGATGCATGTCACGTGAGGTTAGCGTCTCAGCATCATCACACACCTGCTAAAGGCTAGTCATCCACTCTCTGCATGGCAAGAAAATGATAGTAGATAGAAGATTATGCTAATGAAAATTTGTTTGTTTTTTTGCACTTTATACGGCCTAACATCACATTAAATTTAACAAATTTAACCCAATACTCATACATTTCCACTGAAACAGCATCACTGGTGAGCAGTGTTGGGGGTAACGCATTACAAGTAACATGAGTTACGTAATCAGATTACTTTTTTCAAGTAACTAGTAACGTAACGAAATCCTTTTAAATTTACATCAAAATATCTAAGCATTTACTCATTTCTCTTGCACAAAAACAGTCAGTATTCCTCAAAATGAATCAAAAACAGTGAAATGCAATCTCAGAATATTACGCAAACCTGCAATAAATAAATATATTAAATTAAACAAATATACTTTATGTATTTAAATCTCACGTTATTAACCAATGTCTTTGCTGCTGACCTTCGATGATCCAGTTTAGCCATACTAATAAGCAAAAATGGCTTTAGATAAACATCACAGCTGTGTTTTATTTTAATTTTTTTTTTTATTTATTTTTGAAGTAAGAGTGTTGAACTTTCTTCTCCTCCGATCCAGAATGACAGCAAAGCATAAAGGTTTGTTTGAGCTGCGCCCTCTACTGTACCGGCGTGAATTTGCATTTCCTTCATCCTGAGGCTTATTCGTTTAACTTTTTGTGTAAAAGAGCCTTTACATTTGCCAAAAATAGAACTTTTTTATTGTTATGAAAAAATCAAACAACAAGCCCAGCCCAGGTGAGAAAAAACTAATGCAAAAATAATGTAACGCATTACTTTCCATAAAAAGTAACTAAGTAACACAATTAGTTACTTTTTTAGGGAGTAAGGCAATATTGTAATGTATTACTTTTACAAGTAACTTTCCTCAACACTGCTGGTGAGTCATGAGCTGTGTACAAATTCACAAACTTGTACATTAAAAGTATGTACAAAATAGTCAAAATAATGTGAAAAAAAAAAAAAATGTGAAAACTATACTACCATTCAAAAGTTTTGGGTCAGTAAAATTTTTTTAATGTTTTTAAAAGAAGTCTTTTACGTTCAAAAAAATGCAGCAAAAACAGTGATTTGCAAAATATTATTACAATTTAAAATAATATATATTTCAATACATTTAAAAACGTAATTTATTCCTGTGATGACAAAGCCGAATTTTCGGCATCATTACTCCAGTCTTCAGTGTCACATGATCCTTCAGAAAGCATTATAATATGCTGATTCTGTGCTCAAGAAACATTTTTTATTATCATGAATGTTGAAAACCCATTGTGCTGCTTAATATTTTTGTGGAAACTGTGATAAAAAAAATTTCAGGATTCTTTGATGAATATAAAGAGGAGCATTTATTTGAAAAATAAATCTTTTGTAACATTATAAATGTTTTTAGGGTCACTTTTGATCAATTTAATGCATTCTTGCTGAATGAAAGCAAAAAAAAAAAAAAAACCTTCAAAAAAAATTCTCTTTTTTATATATCTTACTGACCCCAAACAGTACTACTTTGAACAGTAGTGTACATAAATACATCACTATACAGATGTTATTAAAGGCCAGGCTTAAAGTGCTTCACTCGATTTTATACAATATACATGTCTCTCTATTTACTAGTGCAAGGCAATATAATTTGCAATGTATTTATGGTTGTTTATATAGGAAATGCATGTAAATTCATGTTTTGGTTTATAGAGAGTCTGCACTGTAAGAGGCACTGCCTGCCATATGTTGGCCAAATCTTTCTGCTCTAGTGATTCTCATAAGCAGCCTGCAGACACAGCTGCCCTCCTGCTGCGTGAAGCCCACCACGCCCCCTGAGCACTCTTCAAAATACACATCAACACAAAGGCAAACACAAATTATCATGCCCTACATTCAGGTCATCTCCTTATTAACACTTTGCAATTGTTCAAACTGGCTTCATGACTTGAGTGGAGCTGATTTCTGTTTTTTCCTTGTTTTAAATGATAATGTAACCTATTTGTACCTTACTTTCTTCCATTTCTCTTGCCTCTTCTGCGTTTCTACACTATTAGCTTTGACAAGCAGACCACATGACCCGTGATGTAGTGCAGTATGTTCACCAGAGTGACTTAATGAAATTCTTCCACTCCTAAAGCACAGGCAGTCACATGGCAAGACCAATCGGCTGTGCTCTAGAAGGACTAATCCAACTTTATTAAATCAACTTGTGACTACGGATCCTCACATACACTGTTTTTCATACTAATGGGTTTATTTGTTTACAAACTATTGCATATTATGCACTGAAGTGAAAAAGTGAACCATTTTGGCTATAATTATCCATTTACACCTTCCATTAAATAGAAGTACCTGTATTCACTTACTAGTGCCTTGACTAATGATACAGATTTTGTTGCACACATCCGGCAGAATCTCAGGGTATTTATTTGATAATCCTTCTCCCAGACACAACTCAGAAGTCACAGAGTCAAGACAAGATCCACTAAAAATACAACTGCCATACAGAAAGACTTCATAACAGACAGATAACTCAATTTAGTATCAATTCAACAGTCAGAATAGAACATTAAGAGCACCTACCAGTACTGTAGTGAAAAACACATCAGCTGCAGACTAGCTGTACAATGATTTGTCTAAGCATTTTAAAAAACGACAGTGAAAACATTTCTGTGAGGAATTTGCGATCAGGAAAATGTTATTCTTGCCTTCCTTGAGAGCTTTTGGGAGTATGTAAAGTGAATATAACTGTTCTAATCTAATATAAGGGGGAAAGACTGTCTCAAATCTGACTGCCAGGATGTTAATGTCTGACAGAACCAGTTGAGTTAGTAGTCATTTAGGTTCAATACATCCCTGAGCAAACTATACAGTGTTTAAAAGCTTTCTGACTTGGTACTGAAGTACTTCTGACATCCCTTCTGTGGAATAATGCATCTTGCTATATGCAAAGTATAGCATCAGTGGCATATAATACAGATTTTTTGATGCAAAGATTACACATGCACCATGCTAAACTGCTCAAATGTTTAACACTTGAATGACAATTATGCTCGTCAAAGCCTGAGGCCTGACCTCTCATACACTGTTTGTGGAATAAACACCCCTCCCCCATAGAGAAGAAAAATGTGTATTTTTGGACAGTGTATGATTCTGAGAAATGTATGCATCTACTGTGATGAACTCAAGTATGCTGTATATGCACAATTTTATAACAAGCCTTTTAAAGTAAATCAAAATTTACCTTATTTACTTACTCATTGAAAGTTCCTTGTCTTATTGTGAACTATTCATTGGTGCATGTTATTCTAAAGCAAAACTTTACTTTTCTGCTAATCTCATTTATTACAGGCTATTGGAAAATGTTAACCAATAGCTAAATAGCTATTAAAGGGATAGTTCACCCAAAAATGAAAATTCTGTCATCATTTACTCACCTCAAGTTGTTCCAAACCTGTATGAATTCCTTTCTTCTGTTGAACACAAAAGAAGATATTTTGATGAATATGGGTAGCCAAACAGTTGATGGACCCCACTGACTTCCATAGTATGGGAAAAAATACTATGGAAGTCAATGGGGTCTATCAACTATTTGGTTACCGACATTCTTCAAAATATCTTCTTTTTTGTCCAACAGAAAAAAGAAATTCATACAGGTTTGGAACAATTTGAGGGTGAGTAAATGATGACAGAATTTTCATTTTTGGGTGAACTATCCCTTTAAGCCAATGTTTTAGCAAACTTGAATTCAGTCTGAATACATTCTGTTATTTAACGCACACTTTTCATGATCACATCTCGATGGATCCCAACTCGATGGATCCCAACATGTTGTAAGTTATTTTTTATTGAATATCCTGTTTCTATCAGACCTAGATGTCAAATTACAAAAGTAAAACAGGTTACAGCAACATTCATATTGATGCTTGGTAAGATCCACAGGCCCTCTCTACTGTCACCTAAATTCTCGACACCCCCCATTCTCGAGTCCTGGCAGGTTACCCATAATAACCTAGTGGGCTGTACACAGGAGAGTGTGAGAGAAATGTGGTTAGTTTGTGACGCTCTCCCTGAGTTTCATCATCTTTCAAGCTGTGGATTCAGACTCTTCCAACATACTGACAGATGGACACGTCAGGAGAAGATCACCTATTGATATAATAAGACGCAAGGAGTGTCCCTTTCCTTCCGTCGAACTAGAGGCCAAGCACATACTAAAAATATATTTTACAGCAAGAACAACAAAAGGAAACATCCGAAGTAGAGATGCACAATATATCAAGACACATTGATTTTTCAGACAATTTTTTTTTTGTTAAAACTTATTGTTGTCGGACAATAAGGGATATGTTTTGGTCACTCATTTCTGCCAATTTTTCCATTTTATATTACTTTTGCCATAATTTATATATATATATATATATATATATATATATATATATATATATATATATATATATATATATATTAAAGAGATCGATTGCATAAGATTTAACCCTTTAGGAGCTCTGATTCTTGAACACGCTTTCCTATAATAGAGGTCCTACCTTTTTATCCAAACAAACTTTTTTCTTTAGTACATCTCCAATTTAATAATTATCCATATTTCATCTTATTCATTATTCATTGCTTTTATTATATTGTTGTGATGCTGCTTACATTCACTTAAACATCACAACACTAATTTTACATTGGCATTTATTTGAGTTTTTGTGAATGTGGCATTATTTTTAGACAAAGTTTATCGGTTATCAGCCATAGTATGAAACTGTAATATCGGTGCATCCCCAGTTCGAACGCATAGTTAACATTAAAGAATAACATTAAAAATAGTTTTAATTGAAATTTCAAGGGCGTAATAACTGCAACACTGTAATAAATTATTTCTAATGGACACTAACAGCATTTCACAGGCATTTGCATGCTCAGCATAGTCTACAACAGAAGAAAAGCCACTTGTATTGTTAGTTTGTGTTAAAACCTCATTCATCTTTTGACCCCAGCCAATCCTGTCTACATCTTATCTGTCAGACCCGTCTATAAAAAGAGATTGGAGAAGATAAAGATGCTCACCGGCGTTGGAGATGCGTCTCCCTCTCTCCCAGTCCATCTGCTCTCTGTCCAGCTGCTCTTGGTGCTCCCTCTCTTGCTTCTCTCTCTCCGCACGCTCTCTCTCCATCAGCTCCCTCTCAGCGCGCTCCCGTTCCTGGCGTTCTCGTTCCAGCTGCTCCTGCTCCTGACGCTCACGCTCCAGGCGGTCCAGACGTTCCTGCTCAGCACGTTCCCTCTCCAGCCGCTCTCGCTCCTGACGCTCCCGTTCCTGACGTTCCCTTTCCGTGCGCTCCCGTTCCAGCATCTCTCGCTCCAGCCTTTCCCGCTCTAGCCGCTCTCGCTCCAGTCGTTCCCGCTCTTGCTCCTTCTGACGCTGGAGCTCCTGCAGCTGCCTGAGGACACATAAGAGCAGATGGGTAAATCTACAACTTTTCAATTACCAGGTTACATCTTTATCAACCATGCCACAAGGCCGAATTAGCAAATTCTGATTTGATTTGGGTAGTTTTGGTACTACATACACTACCACAAAAGTTTGGGGTCAGTAAGAATTTTTTTTTTTAAAAGAAATACTTTTATTCAGCAAGGGCACAAATATATTGATCAAAAGGGACAGTAAAGCCTTACACATTGTTACAAAAACATTTCTATTTTAAATAAATTCTGTTCTATTAAACTTCCATCAAAGAATCCTGGAGGAGAAGGAAAAAAAAAAAAAAAATTCACAGTTTCTACAAACATAAGCAGCACAACTGTTTTCAACACTGATTTCTATGTTTCTTGAGCAGCAAATCAGCATATTATAGAATGATATCTGAAGGATCATGTGAAACTGAAGAGAAATAAATTCACAGAAATAAATATATTAAATATATTAAAATGGAAAAAAGCCATCTTAAATTGTGATAATATTATATAATATATTTGTAATAATTATTTTTAACTCTTTTACTGTATTTTTGATCAAATAAATGCAGCCTTGGGAGGCATAAGAGACTTCTTTCTTAATCTTAGACACCAAATTTTTGAATGGTAGTGAATCTCACCATAATATTTTTATAAAAAATAAAATATTTAAAATATATTTAAATTATTATTAATATTATTAATTATCAATATTACCATCATTAATTAATATTACCAATATTAATTTGAATATGATATTAGAATTCAATTTAGTTTAAGGGCCATTCATGCAAAATTAATGGAGAAGTCATAATACTCAAAATGGTGGCAGTAGAAGTACTTTGTTTACTCTATAACATGCAAGTGCAGCTGGACTAGCCTAAAAACTATTTTGTGATTTGAGCTAAATAAAGAATAATCATGCCGCCACTGATTTTTATAGATAATATTTAGATGATTGATGAGATACAGATGATTTAAAAGTAACCTTGAGAAACTGTTTTGGTTTGTTTCAGTGTCAGTCAGTGTATAGCAGAAGCCTATTCGGAAAACAGTTGTTTGGGGCCGTTAACAAGATGGCTTTAAAGGGCCTTTGGGACATTTTCAGTAAGAAAGACTTTTATAAGCTTTTATAGAACAAATAAAAAAAATGACTTGCTTTCTTCCAGATCTGGAGACAGCGGATTACTAAAATCGCAGTACATCACATCATACACTAGAGGGCAGCACACTCAAATGGATCACAGGAGGTGTGAGAAGTGCCAACTTCAGCAACAGACCAGCTCGCCTGCAGATGTTCTGCTAAGTAAGGGTTTATGAAAGATTTGCTTGTCAGTCCTCTTGTGCTTAATCAGCATCCAGCACATCCCCATGCCCAGAATTCCAGTGTGTAATTACATTAGAGAGCCAGATACATTTAGACTGTGGAGAGCAGGGACAGTAAATGAAGAAAAATGGGCTGTTTGCAGCTCTGGCTCTGAAACTGGACAGATGGACATAATTCGAAGACGAGGGGCAGAACAAACTGAAGAGCACTCATGAATGAAAGCAAATCAAATGCAAAGAGCCTAACAATATTAAGAGGACATGGTGTATTATTAGGAGTTTAACATCAAAGTCACACACACTATTTACCAGGTTGATAATATAGTACAAAATACAAAGGGTTCCTATTCAAAATGATTTAAATGACTAGTAAAAACTGTCCAGAATAGGGTATTTTCTAATGGCAAAAAGGAAAGCATTGTTATTTTTCTCAAGGAAGCATGAGTAAATAATGGCACTTTTTTATTTTAAAATGGAAACTACTCCTTCAAGACACCCACTTTAACCTTTTGTTAAATTATATAACCACTGAGGATCTTCCTTTGTGTTTGTGAAAACAGACAGAAGCTCATTGAACTTATTTTCTGCCAGATTTCAGCTGTCATGGGAAACTGGATGTGTGATCAATAATCAGACACATCAGAGCCTCGTCATTGGGGTTTGCATTAAGACAGGTGATCCTGCTCTGTCCATCTGTCAAATAATCTCCCACACATCTTTTTGCATGAATGGGCGTACATGATATCATTTCCTGGGACCTTGCCAGACACACCTTCCACTCAGCATGATAGTCATAGCAATGACAAGTATCAGCTCAGGTGCAGTGACATCATGCCTCCACAAGTTTCCAAAGAAGAAAATAAGATGGGAAAACCACACCCCAATCTTTTAAAAGACCCCTTGAGAAGAGCACGTTTACGCCTAAAGCTTTAACTGACACAGTCACACCTGCTAAGATATAGTCACTCCTGCTGTATCATCAGTCCCGTCACTGAAACCAACCTCAAATCTCAGACCAGTTCTCACACGGTAGTAGTTCTGTTCACTTACACTATTGTTATCACTTGAATTTTTTTTTTTTTTTTTTTTTTTTTCAAATTAGGCTTTTCTGTTCAGTTAACTGATCAATGTTAGCCTCGATTCTGACTTAATGGTTTTTCATTGTAATATTGCTTAATTTAATAATATCTTTAAAGTAAAAGCGGCAAGAAAAAATTCTTTGCAATGTATCACTTCAATCCAACCTTAAGAACAAATTGTATTCAACTGACCTTACAACAGCGGTTACTTAACTACGCCCACCGCTTTTCAAGGACGAGTACTCTATCTATGTCTGTCAAACAAAATGACAACACAAAGTAATTGCCTAAATTGGAACTAGTGTTAATGAAAACTGCCCAAACACACACACTTTATTCAGTTTATTCAGTCGTACATTTTTATTTAATGGAGTGAACAGCGCAGAATCACGCAAGTTTAAAATTAATGAAAGCCAATGTCATAAAAACAGACAAGTCTGATCCAACTCCTGCATTTTTTCGAGATTACCAGGTGATTTCGGGAATGGAACGAACAAAACTCCATTAACTAGCCACTCTGGATATTCAAATTACATGTGCCATAAAAACACCTTTTTACCATAGTTAAAGGAATTTGCCTAAAAATAAATAATTAAAAAATTAAAGCTTGACAGACAAAATGGCAGATAGCAACAAGGCTTCTCTGTGCAACGATTAGGGGCCGTTTACACAATACAGTTTTCAACCAAAAATGGAAAACTTTGTGTTTTGGCCATTTATTTAAACGACAACGGCGTTTTGGAGGGCTGAAAATGCAAACTTTTGAAAACGGGTTTAAAAAAGTTCAAGTTTTTGAAAATGATACCGTTATCGTCTCTGTGTAAACTACAAAAATGCAAATCTGTGAAAACGGTGACGTCATGCGGATGCGTATTACGTGTTCAGTCTATAGGCGCGTAGTGTTTCTTTACAAAGTGACATCGCCAACTACTGGCCTGGAATGTGTAATACAGCGTTTTTAGTCATTTTCGTGGATCCTTGTGAATGGGTATCGTTTTACCTACGTTGTCGTCTGTATGTTAAAAAAGCAAAGGAAAACCTTTTCAGTTTTTAGTACATCATTGTCATGTAAACGTACCCTCAGATCGGCTATTTGATGCTGTCAGTCATCTGCCGTATGGTAAATTTTAACCACTTTGAGCAAATTTTACAACCGCACCAAGGGTCAGGGCTTAGCAAAGGGTCAATTCTTCAACATCTGAAACAGATACAATTGCAGTAGGGTTAAATCGAGGGGAATAAAACTATAAAGAGCTAATCGTGAATCCACAAGGTCTGCTATGAAGATCTTCCAAAAGGAGCTTCCATATGCTTGGTCTACTGCCCGAGTTCTCTATATCTGCTTAATTTAGTTGCCTTGTTTCAGTTGTTCTTGTACCTGGGTTCCCAGAGGATGCATTCTAAGCCACTCCATTATGAAATGCTGTTAAGGTGTGGATTGCTGAGAGCGTGTCCCACTTCCCCCAAAATCCCCGCTGAGCCTGAGCCATGCTCTCAGAGATGTAATTAAAGAGCAGAGGAAGCCTCGCTCATGTCTGTGGTAATATACTACCTCAAAAGTTCACGGCAGCCATAGCCAGCCATAATTCACCCCCGAACAGGGTATTACAACAAGCCTACTATAGAGATGAGCGCTGACCTCACACTTAACAGAAATGGGGTAAAAATGGACATGATATTAAAGGCCTATATTTAATTTTAGGTAAACATGATAGCGAGGATGGGTCATGACACATATGGGTCAGTTGAGGTTAACTGTTCATGATGCAAGTGCTGTGCAATCCCAGCGATCCTACATGGATGGAGGGGTCATAATAATATCAAGGGCTTCTTGTTTTCGGAAGCTGCTGAAAATAAACCCTGAACAAACATCACTTTAAACCAAACTGGCGTTTGACCAACAGGAAAAAGGATTTATTGGATCACATGTGTGCGCTCCTTGTTTCTTAAATAAGAACGACACCCCAGACCTGTTCGCAAGTGCAGATCGCACCATTTCGGTTGAGTGCTTTATTTGTGCCTAGTCACATTGGATACATATGCATTCCCTGGCATAGGAGATCACAACATTCTGAAAATAAGGAGCAGCACAAACACTTAAAATTAGAAGCGGGATCTCAGGCGAGAGACCGGAAGGGGCCAAAATATGGGGTTGAGGGGTTCAGCAACACTAAAGTCTTACGTTAGTAGGCCTTTTTTTCTCAAGTTGGACCTCATTTTCGTATGTGAATTGAATTGTATTGTACGTCCTGCCTCTTTCTTATCATGTCAGGGGAAACAAGCACCCTGGTTCTTCAACATTCCTATGCATTTACATAATAACCCCTTTCAACAGAACTGGTGGTCACTTAAAGGTACTTAAATGTTTTTTGTTCCACCGCAATGACATAATGAAGCATGACTGGGATTGTTCTCATGCTTTGGAGCAGACCCAGACATATTTGTCAAAGGGCCATTCAGTATTCTTTCAAGGAGAAGTTAAACCTGCCCACAGTCAACAAGTCAAGAACTCCCTATAAAAATAATAAAAATGATCAAATAGCAAGCAATTGACCAAAACAATGCACATTAGGAATCAGCACTTGTTTAGAGCATCTCTACTGCCGTCTAGAGCATTTTGAATATAGGAAAAACTACAAGCAATGCAAAATTTGCTTACTTTTTTCCTCTCAAACACCCCCTTCTTGAGCATGGAATAAGGGCTTAAAAGATGGGAAACATGCAGCAGATCCATTTATTGGCGTCTCCGTTCCTGACATCAGTTACCAAGGAAACAGTAGCTAAGGGAGTGTAGGCGGCTCACAGCCTGATTCAGAATGTCTTCCAACAACTTACTACAACAGATTCTAAAGGCAGTATGACTTCATTGGATTTTAAACAGGGTGATAATACAATACAAAATACAGAAAAAATGAGATAAAGAAAATAAAATAAAAAATTCATATTTTAAAGCAATATATACAGATATTTTTTTATACCAGTGGTGCTTAATAAGTCATCACATTACACTGCAAAAAAAATAAAAAATCCTATTCTTAACGAGTATTTTTTTGTCTAATTTTCCAGTAAAAATATCTAAAAATCTTTGAAACAAGATAATTTTACATTTATCTTCAGAAAATGTATCTTTAATAGAAATGTATCTTGTCTTGCTGCACTGGCAGATTCTTTCACTTGTTTTGAGTATGAAGTGAAAAAATCTGCCAGTATAGCAACACAAAATACACTTCTATTCAAATATACTTATATACAATCTATGAAAGCAAGCTTTATTATCAAACGCAGCATTGCTTCAAGTAAATGCAGCTTGTTTGAAGGATTTTTAGATATTTTACTAAAACAAGTTTAAAAAGACTCATTAAAAACTCACAAAGATGTAATGTGAAGTTATGTATACATAGTCTCAGCCTCAGACGTCACACCCACGGACCGTCGGCTGAAAGTCTGATGCATATGACACACTTATCTGGAAACACTTCAGGAGTATCGAAGTCGTCATCTGGTTGGTTGAATTATACAGGATGTCCGGGAGACGTGTGTGTGTTGCGTTCTTTAACAGTCCGTCTGGAAACAAATGCCGTGACGCCAAACCCCCTCGTAAAAGAAGAACGCTGTCATGTTTACAACTGTGACAACGAGTACTTATCAGGATCAAACAAACGCTGGATTTTCAAAAGTATGTGAAGTTCGCGGCTCCACTGTTGCAGTAAACTTGCACAATGTTCTTGAATTAATAATTTATTAGATGCACGCCGGTCTGTTATTGTTGGTACATTGACTTTCATTTTCACGCCCCTGAACCTGACGCGGAACAAAACGAACTGTGATTGGTTGCGTTACATGTCAGTCAAACATCTTCTTGGGTGGTCTTTGGCCAATGAAAGCTGCGATAGAGTCCAGACCTTCTGCCGTCAGTCTGAAGGTCTGACTATGCTAGACTATGTATATCATAACTCGAAAACAACAAAATCATGTATGAAGATTAGTGACGGGGGAGGAGAAAAAAAAAAAAAAAAAAAAAAAAAATTCAGGTATGCAAAAGTAGTCCAAAATACAAGGGGAAATGACTTGGAAAAAAAAAAAAAAAAAAATGAAAATCTGAAAAATAATTAAATGTAGAAAAGAGGCCAACATTGATTAAACAATGACAGACCATTGTGAGAAAGTGAGCAGAATGAGCACCATATTGAAGTCTTTTTGGCAATTGCAATTCCCCTCTCTCCTGGAAAGGCCCAGCAATTTGGTTAACGTTGGCTGTGTCCAAGCTAAGCCATATGGTGTCTTTTGCAAGGCTTCCTCCAAAATTTCAACAGATTTGGGCCCAGCTCTCTGATTCCCCTTACACAGAAGGAAGAACATCTTTGAGCAGAGAAGGCGGTGCAGCACATCCCGAAGGAGCTCAGAAAGCAGGATGTGGGCTTTCTGTAGCTGAAGGGTCATTCATAAAGAGATGACAGACATCCGGACGTGGCTGCCGAGCGATCTGGGTGCATTATTGTGCTGAAGTGTGAAGTGGCGATGATTATGACAATCAGCTTTAAATGATGCCATCAGTCTGTTAATGAGGTGGTGGCTCCATTCTCGCCCTGCTAGCGGGATACGGTTGGGGAAATGGGCTTTTGTGTCTCCACCTGACAGATGTGCTGAAAGCCGGCAGAGCAGCAAACCTGTATCAGCGTCCCGCTGACTATTTTTATCCTCCCATTATGCCACTTCATGTCTTTTTAATCAAATACTAATACAGTATATTTTTGGCTTACAGAACACGAGTCGACCCACATGTCACTGCGGTCCTGCTGGAGTGAAGATGGAGTTAAAACAGCCTGGAGCCTACAATCTATATCTTTATACACGTAATCCCCTTGGAAACTGTAATCCGTGATGTCCTGGTGACGAGAGACAGCTAAATATTTATTTTTCCCAGCATGAAAGGATCACAAATGTAGCATGTCTGAGTACGAGGGATGGTATGCACTTCAGACCAAAAAGGGTATAAATGCATCATTTTTGAGGTCGTGTGAGAATTTTTTTTGTCATCATTTCATTGTGAGGTTTACAAAAATGCCTAAGCCTCTAATTCAAAGCATGTGTGTACTAAAACACTCCACAAAATTAAAAGACAAAAAGAATATAATCCTGAAAAAAAGCTCAAACTAAAACATTGCTCTGGGAAGAAACAATCTAGGCCTCAAACATAGTGGTTCTTTTGCACAAACAAACAAAAATGGACACCGACTCATACTAAAAGAATTTAGATGTGAAACCACAGAAGACAAATACTCTTGAAGTCTCCATTTTAAGTTCCAAACCACACTTTCTGTCATTGCGTCAATATATTTGTTACTGTGAATATTAGGGTATTATGCAACATCAATTTCTTCACACTCATGCATCATTTTAAGGCGGTCTGAACTGCACTGGACAAAAATATTTGCTATTATTATAAAAAGCCCTTTTGCATTCACTATACAAGTCAATCATGTTGTGCATAAAAAGTTCTGTCTACAATTCAAGTAATGTCTTTGTCAAGGTGACTGTTCAGAGAAAATCAACTGATGTGCTTCGGAAGTTACTGAAATTCCTATAGTATGCTAGTATGTGATCCTTATTTTATAGCGATCTAAGCAGCCTTTTGACAAATCTCATTCACACCACCTGAGTCCTCCGGACTGTCTGACAGCACTACTAATTCATCATCTGACAGTATGCAGATGCCCTGATGGCTGTTTATAAATGGCTGAGAGTAACCTGCTTCTCATTCCTTTCTTCCGCTCTCCTTCTCAGCCGCATTGTATCAGGTTTGCATCACGAGATGACATCAGACAGTAAGCATGCACCACGTTCCATTGACTGCAATAGCTAAATATGGCTATGGGCCGGCACACCACGGCCGGCCGGGTGGGCGGCAGCAGGCCAACTCCATTACACGAACTCAAAGACATTCTTTCAGAGAATATGAGCCCTTCACTTTCTGGCAGATCTTTCACAGACAGAGGAAAATATCCTTATATGGAGCATTTCCACTATATGTACACTACAACACCTGGCTGATGAACAATCTGTTAGAATGTATGAATGAATGTTACAACTTCCTATAAAAGGGATCATTCACCCCAAAATTAAATTTCTGAAAACCTGTATGACTGACTGAGGAACTACAATTAAAACTGATGCCTGAATTGAGTGACTCTTATGTGTTCTGTAATGATTAGTTAAGTCAAGTTACCGGTTGGAATCAGTTTGAAACACTGCCCTGTATTATTTACAGAATTAACAAGATTAACATTAAGAGTCTTTCTTTTATATGTCAGTCAAATAGTCAATGAAATATACCCAAATTAATCTGAACTGAATTGAGAGTTCAATCAAAATAAAATTGTGAATTCAAAAAAAGTGGCATAAAAATAGTCGTGTGTTGCTATTGTAGCATTTCTTGAACAGTGGGAATTTCAAAGAGATGGATCCAGTGTTGTTATTGTTAAACTAAAACTATTAAAAATCATCTTAATTATGAAATGAAATGCTGAAAAAAATTATTATTATTTTTTTTTTTTACTAAAACGTAAAATTAAATGGAAAAAAGCCAATTAAAATATTAATAAATCTTGTATAAATAAATATTATATTTTATTTATTATATTTTCCCATCATGCTTTTTAGCACTCCAATTCACTGTATTTCCAGCTTATTTTAATCTGACCCAACACTTTCTCTTTACTCTACAAAAATGCTGGGTTAAATATAACCAAAGTTGGGTTGAAAATGGACAAACCCAGTGATTGGGTTAAATGTTTGCCCAACATGCTGGGCAGTTTTATTTAACCCAACTATTGTTTAAAAATTACTATATGGCTGGCTTAAAATGAACCCAAAACACATTATTATTAATTATCAGACACATAAATTACAAGAGGCAACAATAATAATCAAAAGGTGAACATTTATTAAGCAATTTAATAAATGTTTATTGTTTAATTTTTATTAATTAAACTTATTAATAAACGTTCATTTATTAAACATAAATAAATGTTCATTTCCAACATACTTTGGGTTCATTTTAAGCAAGCAATACAGTAATTTTTAAACAATAGTTGAGTTAAATAAAACTACCCAGCACACATTTAACCCAACCGCTGGGTTAAAACAACCTATTCGCTGGGTTTGTCCATTTTCAACCCAACTTGGCTTGTTTTTAACCCAGCATTTTTTAGAGTGTAGCATGAAAGCATATTTATGCTAAAACTTGGGTCTAAGTTGGTGTTCTACCACAGCTCATGCTGAAACTGGGTCCAAATTGGGGTCTTGGGGCACCCTATGGCAAAACTGCGAATACATTATAGAACATTTTGTGACAGAAATCGGTTCATTTTCTTTGCAATATAAATTAGGGCTGCACGATATTGGAAAAAACTGACATTGCGATATTTTGTTTTTCTGCAATATATATTGCGATATGAAAAAAAAAAAAAAAATTCACCAGATGACTTGAATAGCTTGAATTTGACTTGAATTTGTAGGTGAGTGAATACGCATAGAAAATAATGAACAAATTACAAGCATAGATAAATATAACAGAACAAAGATACAACTGAAATAAATAGCGCTTTATATTTTCCAGGTAAGTCTAACAGTATTCAGGTACAGATATTGAATAATCAAATGTAAAATAATACTACATAGTCTCACTATATAAATAAGCATAAACATAATTAATCTGTGTTAAAACTACAAAAGTGATTTTTCTCTTTGTCTTTTGTTGTTTGATTAACATTCATGACACAGAACGCAAAAGGGGCTGCTGTCACTTTAAGACCGAATGCGCGGCGCGGATCCAAAATACTGTAACACATCCGGTATTCTTTCTCAATTGTTTCATTCACTTAAGCCATAATCAGTTGTGTTTATGAGGATAGACAATCTTTTACGTGCATTTTGACTTTTTTTTTGCATGTATGTGTCCGTTCAGGCACAAATAGACGCGGAAAAGAAAGGCATTCGGTTTTCACGTGCATCTGCGCGGCTCTGTGTGTATGTGCGCACATAAAACAGCCGCACGTTCAGAATTGAGTTCTCTTTCGCATCTTTGTGCGCTTTAAATGGTTTAAAATCTCTTGAATGTTTAAATTGACAGGACCTAAAACACATTCAAATGATAAACTTACATTGTATGATGGTCAATCTTTGCAATTAGTCAGAGAATCACCTGTGTTTTGAACCGTAGTGTCTGGTCCGTACGGATTAACGATCCCTACTGCGATGTGACTATCGCGGATACGCACATTGCGATTTCGATGCTAAAACGATATATCGTGCAGCCCTAGTATAAATTCACAAAATTTACAAAGACTCTGTGACCTTGACTACAACTAGAATATAAAACAGAAAAAAAAAAAAAAAAAATCACTTCATGGAACATTATTTTTGAAAAATAGCCAGTTTTGAAGGGAAGGCCAGAGCTATTAAGCCTTCCACAGCATCTACCCAAGTATGCAAGAGAGTAATGCAAGCACTGTCCGTCCCACACTATTTTAATAAACTCAAAAACACAGCCATGATGTGAACACTTGACACAGATGATTATAAATCAGTATCGTCTCTGCAGTGTACTGAATCAGTGTACACTCCTCAGGCGTTTTACTATGCCGTTGAGCACATCTGTGTGGAGCAAAAAAGACAGCCAAACAATGTTTGTTATGCAGGACTCGCAGCGGTGTCCAACGGCGTCCTCGCATGGCTTGCAGCACGCAGGGAGTACACCAATAGTTAATGTTTAACAGGCTGCAGGGGCTCTGCAGATAAAGCCTGTGAAGATTTGACATCTCTTCTGTAGCAAAAAAGTAGGACATGACCAATGCTGAGTCACCATCAAAAGACTGAGATCATGTTCAGTATTCTACAGAGTGCACTAGACTCCTTTGGGTACGTCTCATGGAATTATGCATCACTGATGGAGAAACACTCATGTAGCAGAGCTGTAGAATATTTTCCCTGCTCTCCATCTCCATCCATATATACACACATTTTAAGCCTTACTGCAATAAAATCCAATAAAGATGCAATAGCTGCATCAATAGTATGGTATTATTAAAGTAGAAAGAAGAATCTGTCAAGCAGGTTGAGCTTTGAGCATGTATATTCCAGTCAAGCAGCCTCAACCTTGACTGCTGCTTCCTTTGGGAACTCATTGCAGAAAAGCTTTTCATTAACAAGACCTGGGTGAGTAACAGTCTCCGTCATCCTTTGAAGTCCACAGAAATCTTGATAAAAACATGCTCATGAAAAAGCGAATTCAGAGCTTCAAAGTGGGGATTTAACTGAACTTAGTCCAACAGACATTAACATTACATTGCTGCACTATCTGCGTTTGATTCTGCAGTGTGAGGGTTCACCTGGTTCATATTCTCACCATCACACATGCAGATGTCAACTCTAGATCTATGAGTGCACATGTTCTTCCATAAGGTGGAAGTTGTTTTGTGTTCAAGACATCATGGTGTACTAAGGTGTACTAAGCCATTTTCCCTACTAAAACTACACTGTAAAAAATAATTGTTGGTTTAACTATAAAAAGTAAGTTACCTGGTTGCCTGCAAATTTTGAGTTCATTGAAATTAAAAATTTGAGTTAATACAATGAAGGCGATTGGTTTAATCAACAGAAACTAAAAATATAATGTTACCTGAACCACATTAATTATCTAAGTTAATTTGACAAAAGAAAAAAAATGTGATCAATTATGAAAATAATTTTTTACAGTGTAATTTTTGTGTATTTGTCAAACTGTATTGTCTAGTGTATTTGTCAAAATGAACAACAATTTTGACAAATACACTAGCAAGGCCAAAGATAAGTCCAAGATTACTGTTCTATTGGGAAAACAAATAAGAGCCCATGAAACAAAAATTACTCATCACACCTTTAAATGATGAATAAGCATCATTTGATCTACAGGATCTGAAGGCTTTTTGATTTAAGCTGAATGAAACCCTTTGGGTGACCTCTTCACATCAAGACCTATTTGTACCGTTTACTGCAGTCAGTGTCTATAACCTTGGCATTTACCTTCTCTGCACCTCCAGTTCCTCTGGTGAAGGGCCATTCTGCACCTGAGGGGTCTGTCTTGGCAATGGGGGGCCTGTGGAAAGAGAAGAAAAATCTGAATTAAGCATCGGTTTGAAAACTTAAAGCACTAAGGACTTTTAAATCTGATCAATAATGTAAAGTGCACTGGAATAAGAGAAAGAGAGAGAGAGAGAGAGAGAGAGAGAGAGAGAGAGAGAGAGAGAGAGAGAGAGAGAGAGAGAGAGAGAGAGAGAGAGAGAGAGAGAGAGAAAAACATGGAGCACTGGCTGCAAGACACATCGATCAGGTGTGTCGGACAGCAAGAGTTAATTAGGACATTTTATATCAGGGAAAGGGGAAAAGATTATCTGTAAAAAGAACCCGTCAGCAATAGTTCAAGTCACTGTGCATTACAAAATGGCTAAGCACAAAAACAGAGTCAGAGCCAGGATGAAAGGGGGCATTTGAAATGTCGATAATGTAGATAAAGTGACATAATTCACTTTAACTAAACAAAATATAACACTATATCATCCTTGTCTGAAGAACAGAACTTTGTTAGAAATACAAGCAAATGCATAACTGTCATGTTTCACTATGTCCTCAATCGTTTATATTAGGTGGGTGGACAGATGACAAACACATAAGATACTGGGTACAAACCAGTTTAATGATTGGCAGACAAATAATTCTTAGGAACTGGAAGTCATAGGAGGCTCCTTCCTTTCAGGAATGGGTAGCAGAACTAGGTAGAGTGGCTACATTTGAAAATATGTCTCATAAACAGATATTTATCTTATTTGGAAAAGGGGCAGTAATAATTATGTGTGAGAAACATGTCCACAGTTGAAAGTTTGTGATGTGTTGTAATATGTAATATGTATATATTATTATTCTCCTTTTCTCACCAATAAATGCTGGAAGTTATATTTATTGTATTGAATTATATAGCCAAGTTGTGACCTCATGCTGTAGTTGAGGATTTCTTGTGTGGGTGGGGTGGGTGGGTGTTGATATTGGGGTGAAAATGTTGATTTTGTACAGATGCATTATGTTGTATTCTGAAAAGTGCCTGAAAAATCAATAAAAACTGTTAATCTCGCAAATGCATAACTGTAAAACCATAGCAAACAATAAAAATGCATTTTAAATAAATAAAATTAAAAACAATCATATTATATTAACATTATTAGAGTATGTTATTTATATTAATATTAGAATTAATTAATTATTATTATTGTCACTATTATCATTAGTTAAAATGATATTTATAAATTTCTTACAAGAAAATCTAAAATAAAACTAATATTTAAAAAGAAAATTACCCAACTAAAATTTAAGAGGATGTATGGTTTTATTTTGTGATTTAACTAACATGACTGTATTATCAACGCCAGCCTCAGAAAGACTGAATGATGACCACATGCCGGCAATATATCATGTAGATGGAAAAACGAGCCTAGTTATTGTCTTATTTTGGGTACAGGGGCCCTGTTACTTTTGCCAGGTTGGATTTGAAAGCACAGGGAGGCAGAGGTCGGAATGAAAGCTTAGCACGAATCCAGGACAGGTCTCTGCCGTGACACGATTGACTAATCGATCAATGCAGCATTGTGCAGGTGAGAGAGGTCTGTTTACAGAGTTTGGAGGTAAGGCCCTCTCTGCAGCTCATTACCAGACTACATATGCCCTCCGCCATTTCCTGTTTATATGCTTCACACAGCAGGGCATTGCAAAAACAAAACCTTTTTTATCCTTTCACCTGTTTAACCTGTTTCTTTCCTGCAGTTTGACCATTTTAGTGGGGGAAGGTTGTCTAAATAGCCACATAGCTAAACTATTGACTACGTAGCAAAATGTCTGGTCTACATTGCAGATTTGAGACCTTCTGTCCAACATAGGAATAACAGTTAATAATTTGTTTAGTTTTTACACGTTTCGCATGGATTTATCTGGAAGGGATTATACCACAATAATAAAATGTAAGCACTAACATAAGACAAAACATTAAACATAAAACACATCAAAACATCAAACATAACATTTAACAAACATAACACCTAAAAAAATAACAGAAAACTAAACATAACATACAAACATAAAACCTAAGAAATAACAAAACATAAAACATAAAACCATAACAAAAAACAATATAACATTTAACAAAACACAATGTAACAAAAAACATTTAATATGAAACAAAACATGAAACAACATGAAACCAAAACAACATTTAACAAAACATAACATTAAAAACAAAAACTAAAAACATCATAAAACAGCAAAACATAACGTATAAAACAACATCTGTCTTGGGATAAAGTGCTGTTTTTTTTATCAATATGAAAGTTGGAGCAAAGAAGATGCATTGCATGCAATGCACATCGAGTAACAAAGTTAAAATTCACCTTAACCAGAAACAAATGTCTTGCAGAACACGTTAATTGGATTAAACAAGTCTGAATGTAGAACTCTCCCTACAGCACAAGACTCCATGAAAAAACATGACATTATAGCTGAGCCATCTGGACAAGCCAAGCAGTAATCAAGTCATCTGTCGAATCTAATCTAACATTACAGTTTTGTGTCCCCCTTTAAGAAAGCCAAACGTTCCTGATTGTCCATGTTTGTGTAACCCACTCTACAAATTCCCTTCTCAAATGTTCTTTGTCTTTAACACATAAAACACACCTACGCTAGCCTTAATGTGTATGTAAAAGGCCCTGTTATATAAGCAAGCACCATCCATTTCTCTTCCTTCCTTGAAACAGAAAACATTACTCTTAAAATGTGTTGAGCTAATCACAAATTATCAAAGCCAAAAACAGATCATATCTAGTGAGTCAGCAGATTTAGCCTCTCCAGATACTAAGGTCAAATTGTACAAATATTAACTTGATTGGTTATTATAGCCACTTTATAGAGATTTTCAAGTGCAATGACTGCAATTTGAAACTCTGACACAAAGGCAAGCATACTTGGCCCATTTAACCCGGCCAATCCGAACAGCACTTTAAATGCTGGCTCTGGTCCAAAAGCACTCAGTGTCAGCTTTAATATGAACTGATCCTCCTTCAAGCTTGGTAATGTACTACCATTAGATCACACACTGATAGCATAACGTCCAATGTACATCCTATTCTGCAAACATGCACAAATAATAAAATTAAAAATAAAATATAAGATACATATGTAATAAAAAATTAATATATTATTTTTCATTTTATAATGTTATAAATTATAAAAAGAATTAAAAAAAAAAAAAAAAAAACACGGTATCATTATTGGATTCATAATTAAATTGCATCAGTGTATTTGCACCACGTAGCCTACTGATTTAACACAAAAATTAGATATTCAAACAACACTAACTATATTTTAATTAGAAATTTCAAAAAATATATTTAAAAAAACATATTAGACCGTGAAACCAAAGATCACACTCAAACATCAGCTCCATTTCTACCTATTAAATAGACCAGTTATGGACCAATATAAAGCTAAAGAGTCCGAATAGCACCTACATGAGAGGAGGGAACCACCGAGCCTCTTCTGACAGCAGATGTACTGTAGAAGTCCATCCTGGTCTTTAGGTGCACTTGTAACAAGTGCGTTAGAGCCGTTCGCTTCAGTTCCCAAACTGCCATCAATGACTCCATGAGATCTCAGAGAAAGCAGCATGTTGTTCTGGCTATTCTCAGGCAAACACTGCTGTGGTAAAATAAGACCGGACCAATAGGCTGGCAGTTAGACGTTAGACGCTCTGCCACAACATTCACAGAGCAGGATGTGGTCCACTTATTGCACTTTCCGGACCTGATCAATTATTCATGCCTGGTTGGGCGAAGGGTAAAGCGGTCAATGTTACAATCACATCACAACTATTACAATCAGGTGGGTGGAGAAAAACATGGAAGTATTTACAGGCTTAACCCTTTCGAGAAAAACACAGTAGATACAGAAGGACTGAGACTGTGCCTCTGAAACCTAGCAAGCTACCTACAAAAAGGACAATTTAAGATATACATTTCAGAAAAACCAGAAACAAAGAAAATGTTTTCTACACAATGGATCAAAGGTGTTTCAGGAAGTCTCTTTAAGCACTGACAGGGAGATACATAGCTTGACTCAAAAGCCACAGGACCAAATAATGGGCTTGAAATCAAGTTATCGGATGATGTCACCAACAACTAATAGCCACAAATACACTGGGCAGCTTTGATTTCAGAGCTGAAGGATCTCTAAAAATTCACACCACACATTAGGACCACAATAAGAGCACTATGAGCTCAAGGGAGGAAAAATAAACACTGCTTCCCTCTGAAACTTGATGGTGTTGCTGTTAGACAGTGTTACAGTACTTACTATATGTACTACACAAATACTAAAATATACAATATATAAATATATATCATACTAATACATAAAATAATAATATTGTTATATTTATTTTAGTATATTTTTTGCACTATATTTATTATTCTCTAACCCAAAATTTTTGATGTAGCACTGCCTCTATTGCCTCATTAGTGAAAATGCCACTGCTGTAAACCACCAAGAATCTTGGTTTTTGCTGGTATGTATCTAAGGAAAACAAACATTAGTCATATAACTTGCTGGATTGTTCAGAGCTTACAGTGAAAGGAATAGTTTAGTCATCATTGTGTCGTTCCAAACCTGTATTACTTTCTTCTGTGGAACACAAAGAAGATATTTTTAAGATTATTTCCAGGTCCTACGTCAGAACGCATTATTGGCCTGGCTCCTGCAACAGCATAACACGCATGCGTCGTGCAGCTCACGTGAACAGCGTCTGCCAATAATGAGCCGGCGTTCTGACGTAGAACCTGGAAGCGCTGGACATAAACAGCGTAGGAGAATGACACAGAAGAGAAGATATTGTTGAATAAAGTCGTTATTTTTGTTTCATTTTTGCGAACAAAAAGTATTCTCGTCGTTTCATAAAATTAAGGTTGAACCACTGTAATCACATGGACTATTTTAACAATGTCTTTAGTACCTTTCTGGAACTTGAAAGTGGTGGTTAAAGGGTTAGTTCACCCAAAAATGAAAATAATGTCATTAATTACTCACCCTCATGTCGTTCCACACCCGTAAGACCTTCGTTCATCTTCGGAACACAAATTAAGATAATTTTAATGAAATCCGATAGCTCAGTGAGGCCTCTATTGCCAGCAATGTCACCAAACTTCTCAAGATCCAGAAAGGTTCTAAAAACATATTTAAAACAGTTCATGTGATTTCAGTGGTTCTACCTTAATATTATAAAAAGCCAAAAAACAAAATAACGACTTTTCAACAATATCTAGTGATGGCCGATTTCAAAACACTGCTTCGAATCTTTTGTTTCGAACCACTTTCATTTTTGGGTGAACTAACCCTTTAAATTGCTATCTATTGAGGAGTTAGAGAGCTCTCGGATTTCATCAAAAATATCTTAATTTGTGCGAAGATGAACAAAGGTCTTACGGGTGTGGAACGACATGAGTTTGAGTAATAAATGATAGAATTATCATTTTTGGGTGAACTAACCCTTTAAGATCTCTTTAACAGCCACATTAACTCAAACACCCTAGGTGTGACAAAGTAACAGAAACAGAAAGCAGCTGATTGACAAATGTCCCATCACTATCATGGCTGGTCTGGACAAAAATGTATTTACATGGAAGTAATAGTGGAGCAACTAATTTACATGAAGTGATCGTTCAAATCCCTAAACCTATATGAGCAGTAGTAACTGGGATGTTTCCGTTAGCAAGCACATTAACGGCGCCCAAAGACTTGGCAATCAGTCCAGAATTGATACACCACCTGTTCTTGAAAGACAAAACAACATTTTCCTCCTCCTACAGCAACATTTGGGAAAAACAAACATCATCTGACACACAGCCTCATTACCACACCCTGATTCTGTCACCTTGTAAATACAACACACAAATCCCCTTATCACTCACATGCGTCGCACAACAAGGGCGCAAGCCTTCCAATTAATTCCACAGTTGTGGTTCCGCAAATGGGAAATTAGAGTCAAGAGCTGCATAATTTTAAGATGAGGAAGAAATGATTACTCCTCTAGCTCTAAACAGATTCTGATTGGATAGTGAACAGGTCAATGAACCGGTTAAATGTGATATTATTAAAGCAATTTACATAAGTCAAAAGAAATGTTGCAATTCAACGTATACAGAATCAAGGTTTCCGTCTTAAGGGGTAGAAAGCTCAAGAAGTCAAACAAGACTATCTGTGTGTTTGCAGACATCCTGGGATAAAATGTATATGGTGTCATGGTTTTGGCGAGTCTCGTTACTCAGGGCTCCAAGTCAGAGACCGAAAGTCTGGTAAGAAATGGGACGGGGGCCTAAAAATAGTAGCAGTTATACTTACTACAACTTGCTTAAAATGTTAGTCCATCTAGTTACACAGTCTATCATGTCCACATAGATATGATAACCTCCAATGTAAAAAAATAAAACCAAACCAAACCAAAACCAAACCAAAACTAAACAAAAAAACAAAACAAAAAAACTAACCAAAAAACTAAAACAAACCAAAACCAAACTAAACAAAAACCCAAACCAAAACAAACCAAACAAAACCAAACAAAGCTCAAACCAAAACCAAAACAAAACAAAAAACACACAAAATAAAACACAAAGTACTACAAGAAATGGGACTGGGACCTAAAGATAGTAGAAGTTACTGGGTTCCCTAGATCAGCTGTTTCGTCCACAAGGTGTTGATGTTTTCAGTGTTCTGCATTACCCCAGAGATACTAAATAGCATCACCTGATCCCACTTCAGCTCTGGGGTGGGCAAATGAATGCAGTGGCAGGAATGAGCTGCAAAACCATTGAGGGGAGGCTTTTTGATGCAATGTTGCCTAATAAAAGAAGCTCTGCTTGGAAACAGTTCTGCCATTTGTAGTCTAAAAGAAACAAGAACACACTTTTGATTGCAAAACAACCCCACCTCTGAACATGTGCAGAGTGTAAACAATCATATTTAGCACTTCTGAAATAAGATAACAAGACTGCTTTTATACAAAGACATCCTGTCGAACCGCTGTCCATATACAATGCAACTTTTGTTGAGATAATGGACATCTTTACAGGCTATTGTCAAACTAGCTTTATTACATTGTGTAGAACATCGCAAACACGTCACTTATACTTCTAACAGAAAATGAAATGACATTGGAAAACTGTATTATCTTGGAAAGGCAAATCAAATGGAGAAAAAACCTACAGGATAAGCAAGATTGAGAATGTGAGAATGGCTGGTAAAGGAGTGAAAAAACTGACTCAGCACACAGAGCTAAAACAAGCACACATTTCACTGAGAAAAACAGAACAGCTCTTGGATCGTTATGGACAATCTGTTTTAGACATTTAATGGTTTTCCATGATAAACTTGGCATGGCTGTGCTGTTAAACCTCAGCAAAGGAGTGTGGAGAGGTTAAGTGGTTTGATTAGATGAAAACTGTCAGCTGTCACAATTAACATACCTGTATTTTGGTTTGACATTCAACAAATTCAATTCCAGAATTAAGTTCCTGTCATAGCTTGAGGAAACTTGCAAATTGCTATGAACTTATGCTACGCTCAAGCCCTCCTGGGAAGATCACATTTACGAGTTGGGAAGTCATAATTATGACATCAGGTGTGTGCAAATAACTTTAGTCGAAGAAAGATGACAATGTACCTTTTTTTGCATAAAATCCAACAACAATTTTTAAACTCCATATCTACAAAATGATAAACAATGTGAAAAGAATGGTGTGTTTTTGCTTTATGTTATTCAATTGATGAAGGTGCTGTAAATGGAATTGTTATATATTTTTTCGTAATTGCACAATACTATGGTATTTTGTACATGCAAATTAATTTTATTGTAAACGAAAAAAAACAACAAGCACTACACATGCATTTTGTAGCTAAAGTGTTAATAAAGCTAAATATTCAAACCATCATTATGATAAACATCATATTACATTAATTTCATTGGTGCTCAGAGAGATAATGCTCATTTCTAAGACAGATTATGACAAGCAGGCAATCAGCATATTAACTACTGATCCATATTTTTACAAATATTAGATCTTTTAGATGTGTCTTTACATCTAAATGTTATATTTTGCTTTATTCATATCCATTTTACTACATACCATAAGCACATTGCAGTTTATCTGAACCCAAAAGTGACATCCTGGAAAAGAGTTGTACCTGACTGCCCCTGCTGGGTTTCTCTCATGGTTAAAGCCCCTTCCCTCCCCATCAAACTCACTCCTCAAGATGATCTCAGTGCGGCTGATCTTCTGCGGGAAGCGGTACACTCTGGGGGCTGGCATGATGGGCAGGTGCCTGCAGGCCTGCCTTTCTGCTCTGATGCTCTGAACCCGGACCAAGTCCCTCTGGGAGAGTTGTGGTAGAGATATTGAGCTCTAATGTTGTATACCTGAGTCAGATTCCAACAAGAAAAATTGAAGAATGAAACTGTATAACTAAGCTCAGAACTCGAAATGAAGCTAGTTCCAAAGCAACAAAGCTAACCTGCCGCCTGGAAGAACTTAAGAAGTGGCAAGACGAGCTCTGCAGTTATTTAGAAAGCTGTAGAGGAAACCCTTCTGCAACGAGGTCTACTAAGAGTCTGGGGCAAGAGAATGATCTCATCGATAAAAAGTGTTCGGAGCAGCCAACGTCATCTTTCCCACCTTGGCTGTTGGAGCAATTGGGTAGTCATGTGGTATCAAGAACACATACCAGACACCGGGTCCACCCCACCCCTTTTTAAGCCATATTCAGGCTCCACAGCCAGAAAAACAAACTCTTTTTGGCTCAGGAATGTTCTGTCCTGCTATTTCCCCTCAGAGGAACCATGTCTCAAAAGATAAACACCTGTCCTGCCAAACTGTGAAGTCTCAAAGGAGGGGGACCTTCATTTAGACCTCTAGATGCAGACGCAGCAGGCTCCTGGGGGTCTATGGTTGAACGGGGTGAAAAGCCTGCTTTGTTCTGACATGGATGAGCTCATGCAATCCCACATATTTGACGACTGTCAACAGGTCATCACAAGACAGTATTTATACACAGAAAGGTGACACAAAACCTTAACTCATGACCTTCTTATGTTGTGGTTAAGCTACTGGTCTAGGTAGGATGCTATATGGAAGCCAGTGACCAATACCTAAAATTAGAGCGCCATTTGATTATAAATGATCACATGTATTAGTTATATCAGTTACCAGGCACAGTTTCTGTAAAACAGAACTATACAAAGTTACTTTTTCCTGTGCTTCTAGTTTTTCTACCAGAATTTTCCTTCCTCCATCTTTCCATTTCAGAAGTGATGAAATGAAGTTCAGGACACATGAGCCATGTGAGCCATCTGGACTTCTACAGATCAGATTTTTCCCATTTTAGGTAAAAAAACAAAACAAAAAAAACCCACTGGGTATTAATCTGAAAACTATATAAGGGGGAACTGTGGCTTAAGAAGGGCAGAAATCCTTATTACTATACACTGCCATTCAAAAGTTTGGGATTTTTAATGTTTTTAAAACAAGTCTCTTATGCTCACCAAGGCTGCATTTATTTAATTAAAAAAACAAAAAAACAGTAATATTGTGAAATATTACTACAATTTAAAATAACAGTTTTCTATTTGAAAAAAAAAAAAAAAAAGCCATTTATTCCTGTGATGGCAAAGCTGAATTTTCAGCATCATTACTCCAGTCTTCAGTGTCACATGATCCTTCAGAAATCATTCTAATATGCTGATTTGCTGCTCAAGAAACATTTGTTATTATTATCAATGCTGAAAACAGTTGTGTACATTTTTTTTAGGATTCTTTGATGAATAAAAAAATCTCTCAAAAGAACAGCGTTGTAACATTATACACTACCGTTTAAAAGTTTGGGCTCAGTAAGATTTTTTTTTTTAAAGAAATTAAAGAAATTAATACTTTTCTGCAAGGATGCATTAAATTTATCAAAAGTGACAGTAAAGACATTTACAACGTTACAAAAGATTCTATTTCAAATAAAATGCTGTTCTTTTGAACTTTGCATTCATCAAAGAATCCTGAAAAAAAATTGTATACAACTGTTTTCTACTGATAATAACAAATGTTTCTTGAGCAGCAAATCAGCATATTAGAATGATTTCTAAAGGATCATGTGACACTGAAGACTGGAGTAATGATGCTGAAAATTCAGCTTTGCCAACACAAGAATAAATTACATTTTAAAATATATTCAAAAAGAAAACCGTTATTTTAAATTGTAAAATTATTTCATAATATTACACAATTTTTTTTTTTTTTTTTTTTTGTATTTTTAATCAAAATAAATGCAGCCTTGATGAGCATAAGAGACTTCTTTTAAAAACATTAACAATCTTACCAATCCCAAACTTTTGAACGGCAGTGTACATACTAAACAGTCTTACTCATCAGGCACATTAATCTCGTTTTAAAATCTTGTTTAATTATTTATTTTTTACTAGAAAAAGAGACAAAAAATACTCATTAAGAATTGCACAATACATTGGTACCACATCAGTTATTAGACTTTATTATTAATTGCTTGGTATCCATCAATATTTTATATTATGAATAATCATTTCCATTTGATTTTTCCATTGATTGTCATTTATCAGTTATCGACCATAAGATGAACATAATTATCGCCTTATCATATCAGCCATACTATTAATATTTGTGCATCTTGAATGAAAAGTTATTTACAATTATGCCAAGGTGATTATTTAGGTAGAGGACAAGGTCTTTTTCCTCACTGTGATTTCAAGGCGTGAGAAATCACACTGCTTCAGCTAAGCCAGGGTATTGGATGAGCTTAACCAACAGCAACTAAATTACCCGACTGCTGCCGGCCTGTCAGCACTACAACAAACTTCACATCCGAGTCCTAAACCACAAACACCTGCCTGTCTGTGCCAGTAAGCAATCATTCCTTTGTTCACACATTCCTAGCAGTCATGTCAAGGTGGGAGATAAACAAAGAACAATAGTGAAGAAAGTTTACAATAATTAAACCCAATTTACCCGTGGGAAAGATAAAAGGTCACACTTCTCATGTATGCTCCTCAGGCTGATTGTCTGGTTTGGACGGTTTGATTTCTCAATGACAAAACATGTTGATACATTTACCTCACCAATACATCAATCAGTACATCCATCACGTCTGCATGTATATATAGTCCATGTTACCAAGAGCTCTATGGCTGTCTGCCTTCTAAGAGCTCCTCAGTCATGCTGGCAACAGCATTTATATAAAAACTCACAAAATCTCACACAGTCCTTGGCTCCAGTGTCAGGGTAACATCACCCTGGCATGTGACTCTGTGTTGCACATTACACCCGACTAAAATTAGAAGACACATTCTAGGGGTTTGGAAAAAAGGCCTTTTGATTCTCCTGGACCCCTCAACCAGCATTTACACGTCCCTTCAGGGGGCCGGATGACATACTACATATAAAACTACACAGAATATATACACAAATGTCTTCAAAGGGGATCGCCATTACCTAAACATCTGCTTTTACAATGAGATGACACACAACAAGGCACAAACGGGTCACAAACATTCCGATTAGGCCATGTAAACATACTACCCTATGTGATGCTCCAAAAATACAAACACAGCAACTAAGAGTCTTAAAAAAAGAGATGACTACATTGTTATTCCACCTGAGTCTGTGTTTAGACACAGAGTAAAAGACAGTGGATCACTTTCTGGGATTGAGGCATGTGGTATTTGACAGGTATTAGCCCACCTCATGAATATGCTAAGAAAACACCGGCTGACATGATTTAGTAACAAGTCTGCCTAGCAACACTGCAAATCATTGTACAATCAACAGGGGGCGCGTTTTAATTTTATGAGTCTTTTTTTTTCTTCAGCATGAGTATGCCAACTGTGTTAATAAATAACATCAAATAGCCAAGAGCTAAATTGTTTAAAACAAATCAATTGTTTTTTTTGCCCACCAGTGCCTTAATTTTCTAAATTACTTGGCTTGTGGTTTATTCAAAGTATGTAAATAAAAGAGTGCAAAAACAGTCATGAAGGATTTCAAGTTCAAAAACACAAATACTGTAATTTGACGAAGTGTGTTGCCAAACAAACGTCTACAAATCTCAAAGCCCTCAAACATGCACTGAGGTTAATTGCATCTTGACTGAACTTCATTCAGAGCTACAGTAAAACACACTGCAAACAAGTTCACTTAGAGACCTGGATACAGACTGCAGTTAGTTAGATGGCTCTAACAGAACTGAGCGCAGCCATTTAGCCCTACCGCAGCTGTACACAGCTTAATGTTGACAATGGAGTGAATTAAGGGAGAGCCAATTACGCTTTCCTGTTTTGGCTCAGTCGTATGGGATCCTACTGCTGGATGGTTAGTGCAGTTTAACACACTCCCCAAAATCACTGTCTCCATGCCAGGTACCTACAGGCATTAGCAAATTCAGCAGAGATAGAGTAGCGCACACAACAGTGTTGGGGAGTGATGCTACAAACGTAACATTTGTTAAGTAGAGTGACAGTTGCTCAGTGGTTTTCAAAATAGTACATCTTTTCCAGTTACAAGCTGCTTTTTTAAAAATCACAGCATCACTGTTTATCTTCTCACATCGCATTTCACACTTTAACCCCTTTTGACCCCTTGCTCATTTTTATGTAACATTGGAAAATCAGATTCAATTTTAGTGAACCGTTCATTCAAATAATTCATAAAGAAAGTGGTTCAAAAATTATTTACAGATTAATTTGCTTCATACATCACATTTTAGGTAGCAAATTTAGTTAAATGCTGCTATTCAGCACTATATATTTCAATTCAGTATTATAAATTATGTTTTGTAGTTTTATTAGTTGCATTTTATATAGACACACACTACCGCTCAATTTTTTTTGTTTTTTAAGAAATTCTTTAATTCAGCAAGGATGCATTAAATTTAGAATGTTTTATAAAGTTTTTATAACATATATAAATGTTACAAAAAAAAAAAATGCAGTTCTTTTGAACATTCCCAATATTCAGCTTAAAACAAGGTTTCCAAAATAATTAAAAAAAAAAAAAAAATGTAGAAAAAGTAATGGCTGCTTAAAATTCAGCTTTAACATCACAGGAAATAATATATTTTAAAATATATTAAATTAGGGGAAAAAGGTATTTATTGTAATAATACTTCACAATATTACTGTTTTTACTGCATCTTTGATCAAATAAATGCAGCCTTGGACATAAGAGAATAAAAATAGTGTAGGTAACTACTGTATATACAAAAAATATATGTATATTGCATCCATAAATAGCTTAAGTATAGTTAGGTATGTTCTGTTATTAACTTGTAGTGTATCTAATTATTTTTCAAAAGTGCAGCTTGACTGTAGTCAACACTGGCACAACGTACAACTAAATGCAAACCTAGCTCTTAATAAGGGAGAAAGTGGACGAATAACGAAGGAGGAGAGGACGAGAGGGATCAGATGTGAGAAGAAAGCTGCAAGGCAGATGAGAGGAGGGAGAAACGCAAATCCCAAAGGCAAAACTTCTACGTTGAAGACTCCTCTCCCCCCAAGGCAACAGGAGATGAGCAGACATTTCTCCATGTCTGTGGGGTCTGAGAGCCAGATTAAAATGAATATTCACAGAAAACAGCATTTTATATAGTTAATTCACTGTTTTTTGGATTGCAACAGTCAGAGAATTTGGACTGCTAGGATATCCGCACATCAGCAAAGTATGCATAATTAACATCGCTTTGCATAATTAACTGCCGTGCTATTAGGTAATTAATAGACAGTAATAAGGCCACAGAGTCTGAAGCTTCCTGTGGTGATAACAGGAGCCCAGCGCAGTGACTAGATAAATTTCCATAGCAAGATTAGTGAGACAAAGAAGTGAAGGTCATGGAAAATGGCAACAATAACAGTTTCTGCATTGCTTGGATGAATATTGTCTCACAAATTCCCTTTCTCCCTTCTCGGATACACGCATACAAAAAAAGAACTGAACTGTGGAAAATACAGCAAATTCTCTACTTTTACACAAACAAAAAATTACTGTGGTGGTAAAACTTGTGGATGAACAAACTCTAAATTTACATTAAAGAAAGAAATGCTGTTCAATAAATTCCAGGAACACAACAGAGTGGATCAAATGAATCAGTGAATCGTTTTCTAGAGCTGGTACATTTGGATGCATCATCCTAACGAACTGACTCACCAAATGAATCACCAACTATTTGATGGAGGGTGCATCACAATCAACTCCCTAGCTTCCTGGGTCGTGAACACAAATTGGCACTGGAAAGGACTAAGGACCCTGGATCACTACACAATGACACACTGATGACTCTGTTTCCGGGACATGACAACATCCTCATTGAACAACATCACTACTGGTATTTATGAACAGCAGAACTGACATCATTATTACATTATTTTTAAAAAAATATTATTTCAAGTACATTATGATAAATACTTTGCTTGTTACATATATGTGCAACATTTCAGCCATAAATACATTATAAATGTTAGCTAGATTATGTTCATTACCTGTCTATTGATGTACTGTATTTTTATGCTGACATATTTAAATAGTGCTTTGTTTTATATTAAAAAAAAAAAAAAAAGAAAATTCTTACGAGTGTCATTAGTTGTAGTGAGTTTGCTCACGTGATTTATCTTTCGTGCTTTAGAACTTCGGTTAAGGGAACATTTAGTGAGCATCGATGCTCCCTGGTTTTCACAGTGCATTGTGGGACTTTTTAGGGAGCGAACGTTTCAGTGCACTGGAAGGATTTTGCGATTGAGACAGCCTTTAAAATGGCCGACTCCCTGATCAGTGCCTTGACTACTCAACTAGGGAGCTGATTGACACCAGGCCTGGTTCTAGAATCAAATCACTGAGGGTGCTCAAGTAAAGTGCAGATGTAGGCTAAGCAACAGCTCCACCACAGCAGTGTACAATGAGACATTTAAGATTATTCACATCATCACTTTTACCAATAATAAGAATTTCAAAATTATTTTGCTGCGAATATTTTTCTATTAATCTATTAGTCTGCTGTTACATTGCTTTAATGTGTTACTATTTTAACATGTCATATTTCTGTCCAATGCAGAGTGAATCCAGCATTTATATGTAGATGTCACTTCCGAAACTTTGCAGCATCCAATTAACCCTTTGCAAAGACCCGCCCCTTTAGTTACTGTTGCTTTGTCCAACAAGCCATGGCGCTGTCACGCCACACAGAGTGAAAAATACATCGCGGAGCATAGAGGACACTGACAACACGTCGACAGACAAGACAGAGCAGGTTACTTATGATATTAAACAGAAGTCCCAGATTTCAAATTATGTAATTTTTTAAGAAATTCGAACAATAAAAGCCGTTTTGTGGCTCTTTCATGTGTCATGACAGATTGTTGTAGCGCCTCAGCTCAAGCAGCTTGTGAACCGATCATCTCTTCCTACTAGTTAATTTATAGCATCAAATAAACATGAATGAACATCAGAAGGAATGTTGTTTCAAAAGCCGAAAGACGTCAATACACACCATTTTTCAAGTTCAAGTCCACTGAGGTTAATCTTCTAACTCCTGACTGCTTTGTCGGACAAAATGGCGGATTCGGCGTTATGATTGGTTAGATCGCTTGTCAATCAAACTCCCGGCGAAGGGTCAATTTGCTGTCGGTTCTCTTAGCAGCATGAAAAACAATAGTAGGGCTGCAACAAACGATTAATCTACCGATTATTGGAACGATTAATCGACTAATCATCGATTATTATACTGGTTAATCAGTATGCTTTGTTCGATTATTCCACTAGCAATTAGTTAAAATACTGAGTTATACTTTAATAATTAAAACAAGGAAATCACTTCAGCTTTTGAAAGTGTATTTTTAATGAATTTGTTAAAAATACTGTTAAAATGACGTACTGTGTTTTTATTAAGTCTGGGAATTGTAATAACTTTTTAATAAGAATAAAAATATGATTATGTAATATTGTGCAAAAATTTCTGAAAAATGCTCCACTCTAGATTTCTTCTTTTTTTTCTTTTTACTAACTATCGAGTTTATGGTCACCTGAGGTAAATGTAACATTTTGTGACATATTTGTTTGCAAGCCGTTTTATTGCGGTCTTTCTGCGGTTGAAACTCTGATTAAGTGATTACATTAGAGCTGGATTCATTTCAGTAAATTGTACTGTATCTTTCAACATACTTTTTAATATTCATTCATGTTTATTTCGTGCTGTAATAGCAGAAAAGAGGAAGAGATAATAGGTTCACGTGCCGCTTGACCTGAGGCGCTACAGCGATCTGTCACTCCACATTAAAGAGCGGCAAAACCACATGTATTGTTTGAATCCCGTAGTAAAATTGACAGAATTTAAAAGTTAAGACTTTGTTTTATATCAAAAGTAACCCGATCTGTCTTATCTGTCGGCACGCTGTCTGTGTCCTCTATGCTCTGCTATGTATCTTTCACTGCGTGAGAAAATGGACGTGTGGCGAACAGTGAGTTTGAATGAGAGTTGGTGGCCCTGCATGACAGTATTTTTTGTAGTTAGGCTAAACGTTATGTTTTATGCTATGTTAAACTCCCACATTTTACAGGTTCGACTTCGTTTGCACTATGCACTCTGAAGCACCGTGTCTTCTTCTATTGGATTCGATCCGGGAGGGCTGCATTACAGTATTGCGCTATAGCGCCCCACTGGTCAAACCACGTTACTGCAGGCCCTTCAAATAGATCATATGAGATCAAAAGACTATTCGACAACAAAAATATTTGTCGACAATTTTTTATTGTCAACGTTGTCGATAATGTCGACTAATCGTTTCAGCCCTAAACAATAGTTTTATTCAATAGATTATTTAGGCTGTAGCTTTGAAAGCGAGCCAAGACCACTCCCTTTACAATCACTAAAATGCTGTTGCTTTTTGATTACGATCTCACAAAGTTCCATTATAATCAAAGAAGCTGCTAACAATGCACAATAAATCTCTTACATCGTGTCTACACTTTGTTAATGAGAGGTTTTGCCTGGCGTTTTGAGCAGTGAGTGGATTCTGACTAACAAACTCTGATTGGCCATTGCATTCAAGAGATCAACAACGTGTTTTTTGCAGCAGTGAGCAATGTAGCCAAATCTGCTTCGCCAATATATTATTACAGTATCAACTGAGGGTGCTCTTGGCTTGCGTTTGAGGGTGCTTGGCACCCCCTTAGAACTGGGCCTGACTGAGACACACCCAGAGAGACATTCTAGTTTTATTAGATTTGATTGTCTACTGTGCATAACTATTTGTTGGAAAAAATAGCTTATTACAGGAAAGGACACATTATTTAGGAAATAGCTTACCTATTGTCACGCTACTGAGAAAATAAGTTATTACCATCGCTACTAAATAGTTAGTGTAACTCTCTAACACTGCTTAGAACCAATTTTTTTTATTGTTAACTAAAAACTTAAAAATAGTTCTTGTTACCTGAAATAAATCTGAAAGAAAACATAGCCTAAATATTAGATGAAAAACATAAAAGAAAAAAAAGCATCCTTGCCTCAAGTATGGGGTTAACAGAATGACCTTACTATTGTGAACAGAGAACAGCTCAATATGCAACTCACTGATCAGCCATATCTCAAAGAGACAAGCAGAGTCCAGTCTACAAAACAAAGCATCATCTGTTTCTAAAGGGAAAACAACCTCAGCAATGAACTGTCCTGACACACTAAGAACATTGAGCTCAGTATGGGGATGACCCCCCGCTGTGATTGTGCCAGGGTCTCAGACAGAAGAGGAAAAAAGGCAGAAAGCGACACGTGTATGAGCACATGCACACACAACCACTGCAGACGAATGGATTTCATGCAGACTGTTATTCACAAGCAAGCCGAGGCACCTCCCCCTAAACCCAATCAGCACAAACAGAGTTAACCCAGACTCTCTCTCATAAACAACACGCATACAAAACAAAACCCCCTGTGAGCAGGCCCCGTTTGCTAAATTACAATTAATTGAGCACAATAGGCTGAGTCTGGCTCCAAATGTGACCTCACTAACTGGGTAGAGACCAGAACACAATTACGTTCTGCAGGGCTCACCAGCACCAAACAAAAACAGTAAAAGAACATTTACTAATTAGACTGTTTTTTAAAGATTTAAATAGTGTCTGACATAAAATAAAAAGAGTTTGTATTCTGCAGCATCAGCAATCTTATGGTACAGTGATTTTACCGGGATTAAGGGCTGATGTTACAGTGGCAAAAATCACTTTTCAAATGGTGGCAACAGTAATATGTTAAAGTCACTAAAATAAATACTACTCATGGTTTACTCATGTCAGGTATAAACCATTGCTGTAAAATAGTTTTTTTTAGCAGCAGTGAAGCCAGACATTAACAGTCTTCTCTGAACTAATGTAAACTTCATCAAGAATCAACATCGAGCAACAAAAGACAAGGATCAAGGTCAAACTGCAACTTTGTGATGTTTTAAGAAAATGAACTACATGTTTCCAGAAATGGGAATCCCAAAACATATGCAAAAAAGGGCCTTTAGAATTATTATTACACAGACTGCAATTATGAGTTGAGAGTTTAATTTTAATAAACTTTGATTTTAAAGCTATTATTCTAAGCTTCGCCTATGATATAATCTTTATTTCTAAGTGATTTCTACACACTAAAAAATAATGTGTTGGCTCAACAAAAAAAAAAAAAAAAAAAAAATTAACGCAACAGTTTGCATCAATTTTGAGTTATGAAAACTTTGAGTGAATTTACGTTCAACCAACAAGCTACATTGAGTCAGAGGAACTTAATAATTTGTAGCATAAACAAATAAACAAAAAGGAAAAAAAATAAATAAAAAATAAAAAAAATTTAAAAAATAAGTCGCTCCAACTACCAGAGCTGTAGCCCTGGAACCAATTAATCTTATCTATTTCAGTTCAAATCAACAGCTATCATAGCACATGCTAGCATAACTTAACATAACATGTATATTTAATGAACAAGTAAGATATTACTTGTCACTGGCATTAGCGCAGTCATTGCTTATAGAGTCAATGTAGTGTTTACCTTCATGTATCTACTCTTCAGCACAATGGTAACCACACAAACTTCAACATTACAGAAACTTTTTTAAAATGTCAAACATTACAGCATTAAACACTAACAGGTCTTTCCCTTCAATAAAAACCTTATCCATATCCAGTCCTATGCAAAGCATGCAGGAAACTAGAAATCCACTGTTATCAAGTCAATTAAGTTACTACAACCTAATTTTTTTAAAAAAGCGAATAAACGCAGAAATTTGAGTTTAAATTTCAGACAATATTAAGTTGATTTAATGATTAACATTGATATGTCTACAGAACTCTACAAAATAATTTTTGCAACTTAAAAGGTTAAATTAAAACAACAAATTAGAATTTTTTTGTGGTAACAGGTCCCCTGAATTACTTTTTAGAGTGATGATAATCTTTATTTCTAATTATCAGAACTATTAATTTTTTAATACACTAAGACAGATGATTATGCAGAATTGCTCACAGTAGTTCCAAAATGATTATTTGATTTTTTCCAAAGTGTCCTGAATATCACTTTTGGAATGCAATGTAATAGTGCCACAACACAGAAGCCAGTTCACACAATTCACACACCATTAAGCTTCGCACTCTGGTGTGAAAACAGCATTCTCACCTGCATCCTGAGAGTTCAGCACCTCCAGGGCATGCATCATGGCACTGGCAAATACATTTGCATCTTCTTTGCTGCCAAAGTTAAGGCCGTACACCTGCCGTGCATCTCGCCACTGGTGAAACGTTTGCGTGGCCTGGTTGTATTTCAGCCCCTTGGGAATGGCACAGTTTATTACCACCTGTTGACAGAAGAGAAGAGCACATTTAAACTTAAAATCAATGCTTGAATACCATTTGTTTTAAAATGCAAATCCTAACTAAACTTAAAAGCTCAGAAGACTGTGAATGTTTTCAATGTTCAATGTATCAATGTTTTCAGGCATATTAAAGGGATAGTTCACCCATAAAATGTAAATTCTGTCATCATGCAACCAGTTGACGGAAGCCATTGACTTCCATAGTATGGACCAAAAAAGTATGGAAGTCAATGGCTACTGTCAACTGTTTGGTTACCCACATTCTTCAAAATATCTTCTTCTGTGTTCAGCAGAAGAAAGAAATTTATACAAGTTTGGAACAACTTATGGGTGAGTAAATGACAGAATTTTATTTTTTGGGTGAACTAAATAAAACTGATGTTTAGTATGGCCAACATATTCCATGTTTTGCAAAAACAAAGTCAAGTTTTTCTCATGAGATCAAGTCGATAAAACTCAAGGCTTCAAAAGTTTCAAGTAAAAATCTCTAAACCCTCCCACTAAACCACCTAAAGCAGAAACATCTGCATTACTGAAGATGACAGATAACACTGCATTTCAGGGACCAGGACTTGTTCGCATAAAAGATTCACAAGGACGAACTAGAGATTGAAAAACTGCTGCTTGCAACACCTCTATTTTTGTAGATAACAAAAAAGTAAATCCATTTCTTTATAAGTTTCACCAAAGTTACTGAGGCCAGCTCGGCTCCAGACAGAGGTGTTACAGCATTATGGTAACTGCATATGGGTGGGAGATACTTAAATATCAAACACTTGACTGACTTCCTAAACTCTTCCAAAAAGCACGTCCTCAACAGGGTGAGCTTCTGTGGTAACTGGCTGTTTTCCCAGTCATTTCAATTTCTCATCCTTTGACATCAATGTAATTATCATAAGAAGTGCAACTAATTAGCAAGCGTTATAAAAGGAACTGTGAACTGTAAGCCATCCTGTCACAACTGACAAGTGCAGAAAACTTCTCAGTTTTCTCAACACATTAATGAAACTAAGCAACAAGAATTAAAACTGGGCCACGGTCCTATTAAAAGCAACTTAGTCAAGTTTTTTTGGACAGTTTTCCATTGTTTTACATCAACATCCAAAAGTCTTTAAGTGGTAGTCATTTCTGGCTAAACACAGTATCATACAAAGTGAAAATGTGCATTAAAGACATTGATATGTTAATGTGGGAAAATAGTGTGCATATTTAAGATATTTTTAAATCTGTAAATAATTGTCAAATGCTATATATATATATATATATATATATATATATATATATATATATATATATATATATATATATATATATATATATATATATATATATATATATATAAAATCTCAAGCTGCTGTTTAGTAGAAGTGTCTATTAAATGACTAGTTACTGGCACACTTGCAAGTATAGATCTGAAGACATTACTCAGTTATATATAGATGACAAGGCTATCATGGTAGGTCAAACGTAAAATGTGTGTTGACATTTGGTTTGCATTCGGCACTTCAACGCTTTACTCATTTCGGTCATTAAACCACCATGAACGGCTCATCAACAAATGCCAGTAAGTTTCCTGAAGTAATCTGATACGCTCCATCCTCAGATATCACTGTGATGATTGTGCCGTTCATGAATTATTAACGTAACCAGGACTAAAAAGGCCTAGCTACTCTCAGAGGCAGAAATAGGTTTTCCACGAAGCACTGAATAACCATAAAATAGCAATGAGTCATGTACAGTGACACCACCCCCTCAGCATTTCTGCCATTTGTGTAGCAGGGTGCAACAACCACAGTCAGTGCTGAATAAAGGTTACCTTTAAGTGCACATTACCTTGCACTTCACTTAAAGTGTAGAAAAGTGCCCTCACCTAAACAATGGAAAAGAAAAAAGGTTTCTTTAACGGTTCATTTCTTCACAGGAAATGAACAGATAAAGAAAGAACAAGGCCAGACACTAATTAAATACATATGCAATATAAAGCCTGCAGTGAATTACGTGATATGAAACACTCTAAATTTAGCAAGCAAAGGTGAAGTGTAGTTTCTGTGAAGTAAAAGAAAAGAAAAGAAAAAAAGAAACTAAAAAAAAAACAGTAACTATTTCCAAAAAGGTTTTCAAATCACTCCCCATCAGCCATTGGTTGAATAAACAGATAGCTCCGCCTAAAACTCACGTCATTGGTCAGACCATTGTTGCTATGCTGAGCTAGTCAGAGTGCTAAAGCATAGCAATGTTCAACACGGTCAACACTATTAATGGGAATCAGCCTACAAATTACTTACCTACAAATTACAGGTATTTCCGACTTATTTGGTGGGACAGAAGAAAGTTTTGAAAAAAAAAAAAAAAATACTTTTTACACTTTCTTTAATGAACAAAGGCCTTAGAAACAGCAATTCACTTAAAATAGTCCTTAATAGACAAAAAGGAAACAGCTACAAGTGCTGGACACTCCAGGCTAAAAAAAAAGATGTTTCAATGCAGTGACAATATAGCTGAACACTTAAAATGATGCCGTTTAAAGACAAAATCTTACACAGCCTTCACTAAGTAACCTTCATAGAGACATTGATTGGCTGCCTTTTAACAAGGATATAATGGACAGGGTTATATCAGGATACAGCATACAAATAAGTCCTTGATGATGTCAAGTAATGTAATGCAGACTTTACAAAAAGGCTGTTTTGAAAGGCGGGACAGCATCAATTATATTGGACCTAAAAAATGAAAGGATAATCAAAATTACAAAACATAAGCAAGCGCTGCTACTCATTTCAAATGCAAAGAGGTTGTTTATGCATTAGTCAAAAGAAAAAAGAAAAAAAAAAAATCCCAATCTTTTTCATTCTAAAGGAGAGAGCGAAGGTGGAAAATGATCATGTAACATGAAACAACAGTTTTTGATGCATGAAACCTTGACTTGTATATTATAAGTAAACGAGCAGGGAAAAATTAAAGAAGGACTATCACTTTAAAAAAATATCTATATATAAATACAACTTACGCTCTACTGACCACATCTGTGGCATGCTCATTTGTAAAAACAAGTGAAAAACATGAATAAATGCATGACCAATAGAAGTCTATATTTCCAATGTAAGCACAAAACTGTTGCTAAACAGATGCTTCCATTTTTAAATAACCTATTTTCCAAGTAAAGACTGCAAGAGTACTGGTTTTTTCTGTTTCTCATTATAAACAGTGTAGTTCCTTGATTATACTGCATTTTATGTTTTTACAACAAAAATGTATTACAACCAACATTCAACATTAAAACGAGGTCCCTTGGTTAGTGTTTTGAAGTTTAGGGGCAGTTAATGAAGTCTCTCCCACTACATTCACAAAAACTCACAAAAAGATTACAAAAAGTTAAAAGGTTGCTGAAGCAGCACCGCTCACATGTGTGTAGACGTTTTAGCAATCTCATGAACTTTTAAATACCCTCAATAAAAAGTACTGCCATTTTTCAGTAATATGCCCTCACCCTAGAAGTATTCAGTGCAGAATGTTTTACTGCTACACCATGTTTCCTGAACACGAACATGGCCGTTTTATTTAAGACACGTTAATAGCTTTCAAATGGGACTAGGGTTACAATTAATCTCAGCAAATGCCACCTTAAACCCAGAGACAAATGGCTTCCTAACCACAGAAAAAGTTCTTGTACAGAACCTAAATTGTGAAATTAAGAAATTTTCATTTCCATTTAATTCAGTAGCTACAAGGCATAGTTAATCCAGTATTATTTATATGACATCAGAAAGATGCAGCAATAGTATAAGTAGGCAGGAAAACTGACCTGTGTATTTGGTTATGAACAGTTTTTTTGCTTCAGAAATAAATGGGATTTTTAATGTTTTGGTGACCTTTTTCTTTCTGTTTGACCCATAAATCTCTGAATATTCATTCTCAGGTCACTGAATAGATTGGGTGCTTGATCTATTAATAGCTAGAAAAATAAGGAGGCATTTCTGCAATTCAAATCAATAGAGGAGGTCAATGTTAGTCTGAGTAAAACAACATTCCCAAATCTTGAATAGGCGAAAAGTATTCAGTGCATTCTTAAAGGAATAGTTCACTGGGAGGGGGAAATATCATTTATTTTCTTTCTTCCATGGAACACAAAAGGAGAAAAGGACAATTTACTGGCCATTCTTTCCCATGTAATAAAAGTGAAAGAGGACCTGTGCTGTCACACTACAAAATGACCACAAAAAAGCACCACAAACGTAGTCCATATGCACTATATTTCAAGTCTTCTGAAGTCGATGATGGCGCTATGTAGCAACGGACAGATTAATATAGAGCATGAATCGTTTGGAACACTTGTTTGATCATTTTGGACATTGACAGTATAAATACTCATTCACTTTCATCACATGAGAAAAAAGTAGCCAGTACATTCTTCATCATTTATCATTTATCCTTTTATGTTTCACACAAGAAAGACAGTCATTCTCGTTTGGAACAAATTGAGGGAAAGTAAATGATGACAGAATTTTTTCTTTGTGTGAACTATTCCTTGAAATCCAACAATGAATCACTAAAAGGAAAAATAACAGCATTTTCCAGAATGTACCCAAGCATAACATTCTTGTAATCACAACAAGAACAGGAGCATTTCTCATGAGATGTTATTCTCTTTAAACCACGCTGCGCTGATCTGTGAGCCACTCAAACCTCCTGTGTTCTGTGTCATGGGTCATCAAAGCACTGCAGTGAAACCAGACCCCTCTCTGCAGGGGAAGCCAACAAGGCCAAGCAGACAACTCTCAGTTAAACCCACTGGATGTGGATGGCCTTTACGACGTTCATTTCGGACTAGATTCTAAAAGAGGCCATGCATGACAACACCTTTCAGCTGTGACAATATTCACAATACATTTGCAGCATTATTCTTTATTAAGAAAATTAAGAGAGAAAATATAAGCACAATCAATTTTAGTTTTAAAATATATTTTTTAAAAGAGCAAATATCTACATTAAAAAGCAGAACAAGCGCCTCATAAATGCCTAAAAGTGGTTTGAAACAGAGACATTGAGGGGGACAAGTCCCCCCCAATAATCAGCACCGCTGTGTTTGATGTTAGGATGAAGAAAAAAAAAAAAAAAAAAAAAGTGGTCTAACAGCCCTCATCACTGTCAGAATGAATGAGCTGGCCAATCAAATCAAAGAAGGCGGTGCTTACTGTTCTCAGAAGAAAAGCGCGAATACCAATGTGACTCTTTCGTTTTAGCAGTGAGAGAGTATGTGACGAGTAGGCATGTGACGGTATCAAATTTCCATGTTGCGATTAATTGCTGAAGCTTTTATCACGGTATACGGTATTATCACGATATTGAAATAAGTTGCAAAAAAAAAAGTGTTGTCAAAGTATAACAGGTTTAAGGACTCTTTTTGTAATAAAAAAAAAAAAACTCTGAATGTTTAAATACAATAATACAATACACAAAAAATATATAAAGTAAAATTTTCAAAGAGATTAAAGTGCAAAAGAATTAGGCTATAAAGAACAACAGGTAACACGTCTCATTATTTAATGCATTAACTAAGATTGAGCAATAGCTACATTTGTTACAGAAAGTATTATTTTTTGTTAATGTTAGTTAAGAAATACAACTGATCATTGTTAGTTTTATCTCAGGTCCATTTAATAAGTTCTTTTGATTTTAGTAATGATATTAAACAGTAACTAAGAAATTAACATTAACTAAGAATAATTAATGCTTTATAAGTATTTTTCATTGTCAGTTTGGTAATAATGAATTAACATGATAACTAATGAAGCCATGTGTCTCAAAGTTTTACTGAACAATAACAAATAATCAGAACATTTTTAATCATTAGGGTATGTTGTAGTCCAGATTAAAATATAAAAATGTTTAAGTTTAAAAAGACTTAATAGGCTATTTATTTTTTAAGTATTAAGTATTTGGTGCTGTGATGAACAACATTGAGATTACAAAAAAATGAAAGGTTGTTTGAAGCATTTTAAAAACTTCACTAGCGCAGTTGCTTTGTTTGCGGGGTTTCCGGGGTAACCGCTGCATTCTGCTGTTCCATCAGCGCCCTCTGCTGTCAGAGAGTGAACGTGCACTTTCATTCAGCGCGTCTCTTTCACTCATTCCGTCATGTGCTTCTCATGCACGTTGGGTTTGTTAACATCTGAGCGCGTGTCCTTTCGACGCAGCATACAGCGGAGTTGTGCATTTTATACGGTTGATGGGGAAAGTATTCTTAAATGCATTATAAAAATTGTAATAATTGGTAATAAATTATTATTTACGGTATTATGAAGTGCCCACGATAACAATATCGTGCATATTCATTATCGTGATATATCGCAAGTCTAGTGACGAGTAAGTAGCTGCTAAACATTTGATATTTGATGACTGTTGTATGACTGAAATATTCAGTGACCGACAGTAATATCCACGATGCAAACTTCAACATTTTTATGAAATTTCACAATTTTGAATTAAAAACATGCTATTATTTGATTAATATGATATGATTAATGTAATTCATAACTGAATGTGATGAGACAAGAAACGTTTAACGTTTTTGACATATTAGACATACAAATAAGAGTGAATATATGTTTTTAAATTTTTAAAAAAAAAAAAAAGTTTAAATTGATTACTTAACTACAATAGACCTTTTTTCTATTTCATTTCCCCTTAAATGCCTTTTAATTATTTAATTCCTTTTAAAAAAAATTACCCAAAAAATTACCCCAAAAATGGTTACGGCCTTGGTTTGAAATGTTGACAAAATGTATTATACAATTATTTCATATAAATTAATAAAATATTTATTAATAAATACAAAAATAAAAGTATTTATAAATAAATGTAAATAAATATATAAAATTTATACAAAACTAAGGGTAAATATTGACCTCTCTACCTGTGACAAGAGCATTTCTTTGTCAATCCATCATGCTAATTAATAATTTTCAACTCATTGGAGAGCACAGCTCCACTTTCTCTTACCTGGTGGTCCTGAATTTTACGGCCCACTACTCTGAAGGCGTTGTTGCCAGTGTGGTGATAGATGTGGACTCGACTAAAGCCTGTGGATCCACCAGCCGGAACCCACTTCTTATTGGCGTCGTCATATACCATGACAGCAGCCCGCGCCTGACAGATACTCTGCTCACTGAAAAGAAAGAAAAGAGGCATATGCATGATTGGATGATGGAAAACTTTCCCTGTGAAAAATCTTCAATGGTTAACAAAAACAATTCACTCAATGAAACAAAAATACAATAACTTTTTCTCCCATTTGTTTTTCTGTCCCCCCCAGTAGAGCGTCACCCCCCCTCTGGTCTAAAGTTGCGATAAATATGTTCATTAAATTCATTGAGAATGTAACAGTTCCTTAAATCCACGCAGACTGCAATAGTTAAACGTTCTTTCAATCACAGAAAGCTTTAAACCACAGAGAAGTAACCATCCGTCATGTGATCCTGCATTGGCACTCAAGTGCAGTACACCTTTATAGGTCACGCTTTCATTAAGCAGTCACCCATTAAATGTAAACACTGGAAATCAATTTCCCCTGTCTCTCTGCTCACTTTGCACTATAGAGCAACTCTACCTTGCATATAACACTAAATTATTTACAATGACTTCCAAACTCCCACTGCGTTAATAGAATAGCAAAAGAGCCACTGAAAGGCTTCTGTTGTCATGTGATCACATTGAAGCACTTTTAATGCAGGTGGCAAACGGAGAGAGTGAGAAAGCAAGAGGAAAAAGTGGAAAAAGTACTCTGACCTTGTAAAAAAAAAATACTTCTGGTTGCGCACATCCCCCTACTCTAGAAACCTTGACAATGCATCTTAATACATTTTTTCTTTGACACTTTGTTGCAAAAAAAGACCATGGGAAAGAAATGGAAGCTAGATTTATGTAAGAGTTCATGTCCTAAGCAGTTGCATTTTTTTGGTTGCTGCGCCAAGTCGCACAAGTAGTTCTGATCGGCCTGGTTAAGACACGGCGTAAAACTAACAACAATAACCTGATGTCCAAGCTACCTAATTTACACTAACCTCAGTTCTCACAAGCATTGATGTCACTTAATAATCACATACAAAAGACAGACTCTGGACCACTGGGGAGATGGAAAGACTTCGAGATCAGATGCCACATGGCTAACAGAATCAAGTTAATCTGGTAAAATAAATAATCATGACAAAGCGCTCCAGAATATACAACGACAGACTGTTGAGTGTTTTGTTTTGCTTTTCCCTGAAATCAATCTGGGGACTGAGATGAGATCCTGGGATCATCCGCCTAGCAGATAAGGGCTAATCTAACAGGATTGTCCTCTGAGACCAATCTCTGCACTTTAATTAAGGAAGAAGCATGCGGGCGTGGGCAGAGCGGGCTCTCCGGTGCTCTATGTCATATTACGGTGTAATTGATGGCAGACAGTCAGAGAGCAAATGCTTACAGGACAACTGGCCAAGGGGAGCGAGCCATGACACATACACAAAAAAAACCTCTTTCAACAAAAATCTATGACTCGAATAGAAAACATTTACATCCTGCATCATTAGCCTAAGCGCTAATGATTAAATTAAATTAAATTTTATATTATTATTGAGATCATACATAAAATATGTTTGGTTTTAAAGTCTTAGAATATAGTGATTGTGCTGTATGGGCCTCTTCCATGATAATTTTACCTAATTTTGATCCATGAGAGCATATAAAATACATATAGTACACTACCGTTCAAATGTTTTAGATCTGTAAGATATTTTAATGTTTTTAAAAGAAGTCTCTTTTGTTTAACAAGGCTGCATTTTTTTTTTTTTATCAAAAATACAGCAAAAACAGTGATATTGTGGAATATTTTTACAATTTAAAATAACCATTTTCTATTTGAATATATTTTAAAATGCAATTTATTCTTGTGTTGGCAAAGCTGAATTTTCAGCATCATTACTCCAGTCTTCAGTGTCACATGATTCTTCAGAAATCATTCTAATATGTTGATTTGCTGCTCAAGAAACATTTATTATTATTATCAATGTTAATAACAGTTGTGTGCAATTTTTTCATGATTCTTTGATGAAAAGAAAGTTCAAAAGAACAGCATTTATCTGAAATAGAAAGCTTTTATACTCTACCAAAAGTTTTTTTTAAAGAAATAACATTCAGCAAGGATGCATTAAATTGATCAAAAGTGACAGTAAAACATTTATAATGTTAAAAAAGCTTTCTATTTCAGATAAATGCTGTTCTTCTGAACGTTCTATTCATCAAAGAAACCTGAAAAAAAAATTGTACATAACTGTTTTCAACATTGATAATAAAAATATTTCTTGAGCAGCAAATCGGCATATTAGAATGATTTCTGAAGGATCATGTGACACTGAAGACTGGAGTAATGATGCTGAAAATTCAAGAGATTTTTTAAAAACATTAAAAATCTAACCAATCTAAAACTTTTGAATGATAGTGTAAATAAAATATACAGTCAAACCAAAAATTATTCAGACACTAGATATAATTTTTATATTTTTTTACTAGTGGGTGCAGGACACTATAGTTCATTTATGTAAGTGAGGATAGCAAAATAACTGACATATTATACCCAAAAATTCTTCATACAGTGGACTACCAGTAAAATTGATAAAAAATTTAGGACCAAAAATTATTCAGACACTTCAACCTGATCATGTTTTGCTTGAGCGTTATCTAACATAATTAAGTTTTTTTTTTTTTCTGACACAGTTTAACTCTGAGATCTTGTCATATTTTATTACCATTTTTTAAACTATAATGAATAAACTGTAATAATAAATGAAATGTTCAAGGTGTCTGAATAAATTTTGGTTAGACTGTATATAAAACATAGAAGCAGAACTCTACTCAGCAGACTGACCTTCCAGCTTCATCTACAGATCATAGACCTCAGCATTAAGAGCATCAGTATGAGGGTCAGGACGACAGCTGACAAGGACAAAACAGGCCACGCTGCTGGTATTTGCTGATCACATGACACCTGGAAATGATTGTTTCACCCACACCTTGCTATTGTATGTAAATTCAATCTGACACTTCAGCAGGCCTGGAGAACTGTGGATTTCAAACACACAGTATGACTACACAAAGAATAGTGTCAGCCCACCATTCATGTTCATATAGTTGTTCTGATTTGACAATAAAACAACCTAATAACCTTCAAATAGATAATGTTTCCCCTCAGTCTCATTTCAGAGATGCAAATAAATTCCAAGGACAGAGGGAGGAAAGCACACAGGGCTCTGTGATGAAAGGAAAACAACGTGATGGAATAATGCACGTAGCCAAATTATGACAGCTATGCAATCTATGCTTACATTTTCTCATCAATCATAGGATTAATAAACCATTTAGGGAATTTGTCAAAATAAAAAGCTCCACTGTGCTGGAATTGGAGGCAAATAAAAAAGCAGTTTAATATAAATAAGCTAAACTACTGGTGTGCGGGTGATTATGCATCGAGTCAAGTATAAAATAAAGCTGAAAAACTTAAACCTTACATTATTTGTCTTTCTTCAAGACTCAATAGAACAATGGTAATTATATTAATAATTATATATTAACATTAATTCACAAATAATTTTCTGAATCTCTATTGCATGTCAAGTGTTTGACATTTGGATCAAAAACCCAAAACCCTCTGATATATATAAAAAAAATTAAAAAAAAAAAAAAACAAACATCCAAAGCACTGCAGCAATGCAATCAGGAAACATTTTCATTCCTTTATTGCCTTAACCTCTCAACAGCTAAAAAATACGACATCAGAGAGCTTCGTGCTGAGGCTGCAGTGACGCGAGAGCAAGCACTGCCTGCAAAATGCTCTGGGGAAGAGCATGGTAAACCAAGATCTGATTATGCAACCCAGCGCCCACAACATCAGGAAAAATAATCATCAACCTTCTACACAGCTCAAAGTAACGTCCTCAATGACAGCTCCATTGTCTCTGCCCATGTAACACACTCATTCACAAATAAACTACATAAGTTGAGATGGAGGGATGCTTGTTGTAGCATGTGTGATAATGGCATTGTGCCTATAAACAAGGATGTGGATTCTGAAAGCCGACAACAGACCAAAAATGCTACCAAAATAACACTGCGAATATCATAATTATTTTAATGTGCTTTTTATTCAGCTGTTATGTCATCAGACATGTTATACAAACCTTATTCAATAAATCAACTCTGACTCAACAATATGCTTGCGTCATGTTTACAGAAGCAATTTTTATGCATTAAAAAGTATTAGAAAACATGCAACTAGGTAAATGTTTAATTTGTTGTTTAGGTGCATACTAACTGAAGACTAGAAAATTAAAATATTTGGCAACAATGGCTGTTTGGCTGAAATGATCACTGCTTTTATTTTTATGTAAAAAAAAAAAAAAAAAAAAAAAAAAATCATCCATTTAAGGAATTTCAAATCATGCATTAATGTTCTATATAAAGCGCTCAGCGTAAATGAGTACACCCCCTTTGAAAAGTAACATTTTAAACAATCTCTCAATGAACACAAAAACAATTTCCAAAATGTTGACAAGACTAAGTTTAATATAACATCTGTTTAACATATAACATGAAAGTAAGGTTAATAATATAACTTTTTCAGTTTTACTCAAATTAGGGTGATGCAAAAATGAGTACACCCCATTGAAAGTCTCTGGAGCAAAGCTAAATTTTAGACTACAAATGTCTAATTTACCAAGAATTCAACCACAGGTGAGTCTAATTATTCAATACACAGGTGTCCAGCAGACAGTTGACTACAAAAGGGTGTTAAAACCCCTTCCCATTTCATGCTGTCAGCAATGGCACCACATGGAAGAGAAATGTCACAAGACCTGAGAAAGAAAATAATTTCTTTACACCAGAAAGGTGAAGGCTACAAGAAGATCAGCAAAGCTTTACTTATCAGTCAGAATACTGTAGCAAAAGTGGTACAAAAATTTAAAAAAGATGGAACTGCAACCATCTCACAGAGACGTCCAGGTCATCCACGGAAGTTAAGACCTCGACCGGAGCGTCTTCTGATGAGAAGGGTTGAAGAAAATCGGCATGCAAGTTCACTGCAGTTATCTAAAGAAGTAGAAAGCCAAACTGGGGTGACTATTTCCCATGACACAATACGGCGTACACTGCAGAGGAATGGCATGCATGGGTGCCGTCCACGAAAGAAGCCTCTCTTAAAGCCCAGGCACAAAAAAACTAGAGTTTGCCACTGTAATTCACAAGTTGCAACAGACTACTAGAATTATACACAGATCTTGATATTTGTGTCAATGTATGATGAACTAGCCTTGAAGGTTTGATATGAATCATGCATGTCATGAAGGCACACTCACACTTTAACACTTAGTTTGTTTACACAGCTCAAATTGTCTAACACTATAACTTAACAAGCTGCCATCCCTAAGCCACATCACAAATCCACTGAGACTCTAGCAAACACAAGGATTTAAACCTCCTCACGAGTCAAGTGGACCCACTGACCTCAGGTCCAGATATCTTCTTCAATCCTGCTCAGAGGACCAGGGATTTCTGAGGTATTGAGGGTAAAGAATATCAAAAAAAGAAAGAATGAAATACAGACAAACAGTGAGGTCTCAGTCAAGGTTACCACTATATAACCCTGTACTTCTGTGATGGCTCAAAGTTTTTTCAAACTTCAGGAACACAAACAGAGAAAACCACAATGTGTTTCACACAACAAAGGAATAGAGATCTTGAAGGACACGGCGACAGAGATCATGCTGCAAATCTTCAAGATTGAAATGTGTCCTCTAAACTTTCATAGACAATGCTGCAAGAGAAACAAAAGCCAACAAAGAAGGGACACAATATAGACTTCTTTGAAAGCCATATTTGCCAAGTAAGTGAAAAGCACACGCATTTGAGTCAATTCAGTGAGAAAGAAGGGTATTTTCATGGATGGCAGGTTGTTATTCTGAGTAAGGGCTGGAAATGCAAGAGAAACATCGGGTCATCATTAGGTTTGGGGGAAAACTGGAATGTCCCGTGCCAGTTAAAAGGCCCTCTATGGCATAGCCCTACACTTTGGGCCTGGGCAAGTAGTCTGATTCTTTTTGATGAATCAAAAATCATACAGCATATTACTATATATGTGACCCGTGCTGGCAAAAATGAGTCGCAATGAGCACAGTTTCATATTCTCACATTATTTTCTATTAAAAAAATCTTCAAAATGATGTATGATTTGTTGGAATCCAACAAAAATTACTGAGCTACACCTGTTTGAAGTCGATAGAGTCAGCAAAGTCAATTTCGAGAAAAATCAAGTTAAAGTTTTCTGAAGGTTCCAAATCATCTAGCAACCATACCTTAAAATCACTGGTAATACCACCAAATTTGGCACAAACCAAGTCAAAACCTTATATTATATTATATTATATATATATATATATATATATATATATATATATATATATATATATATATATATATATATATATTTATTATATACATATACACACACAACGTGTTTCCAATTATTCTACAATTGTTTGATTAACATTAAAGAAACAGATGGCCTATATATTAAGACCTACTGTATCACACGGATCGAATATAATGTTACACATCAGATGTTTTTCCTCAACAGTTAACCAAACGTTCACTTAAGACATAACAGATAATGTTTGCGTGAATATTCACCAAGACAGATTTTTTGAAATACTGTAATTCTGTGTATGCGTATATCAGGATTGCACGCTGTCTGAGGCGTCTTTGTGCGCGCGCTTCGGATCTGTCAGTCAGCGTGAGTAAGATAGTTTTGTTTACATCAGCATGAGTTTGAAAATCACATTTCATTGGTTCGCTAAGTTATGCTGCGCTGTACAACAATACCAAACTTGTGCTGAGGGAAGCGCCAGTCGTCGAGAAGTGAGCAGAGAAAAGTGGCATTTTTCATGGTCAAAGGAAAGGTGGTACTCTCAGAAAACGTACAAATAAAGATACTTTTAGATGTTTAATTGCTATTTGGAGCATTGGGATCGCTAGACGAGGGCTTAATGAACTCATTTTTGTGAAAACCTCAATTTCGACCAAAATTGACATTTTTCACTTGTTTTGCCTGTAGCTCGAAATTAGCCCGTGCGCATTCTGATTCTTTTTACCAGCACAGGTCACATATACTGTCTGATTTCAGAAACAAATTACTCTTATGAGCTGGTTCTTTTAACGGCTAGTTCAAAAAGACGCGTTACAGTTTTGATTCAGTCTAAAACACTGAAATAAACCCAAATGAATCAAAATAATATCTGAAATTTAATCAAGAGTTTGGGAAATCTGTATAGATACCCTGCCTTATTTTCAAACAGGGTTCCTGAACAATCACCATCTGTAATTGGTCAGTTAAACAGGTAGTACTAGTCCCCACTCCAAACTCATGCCTTTGGTTGAGCCAATATAATCATGTTCAAGGATATTACCACCACATGGTTTACTTGTACTTATCTCTGCATATTAAAGCTGGGATACGAGAAAGCACTTTAACAATGAAAAAAATTACACACTTCAAGTTTAATAGCAAAATGGACCAAATAATCAATGGCAACATGAAGGGATAAATATCTTGTTTGAACGATTCTACAAATCCCTAAGAGGGCCATACACTCCTAAAATAACACTTCTGCTGCGTCTTACCTACTCAACTAGCCACAGGTGCGTGAGAAAGAGCAGACAGGAGCTATTTTAAACCATACTCCTGTAACAGAGATGGCTCAGGCTGAGAGCTGACTGCTCACAGGGAGCTCGAGGGTCCACGGCATGGTGTAGGCGTAGCAGGGAGCTGGAAATAGGCTCCAACTCCCACTGTGAGATGCATACCGTCTCTCAGCCTCAAGGTGAGATCAGCATACAGTGACAAATAACTGAAACCCTGATCACTGTCTGCAAAATGAGATCATGATGAACCTGACAGGATATAACTAAAATACATACATATACAAGATATAAATAACATAATATATAAAACATACACTACATACAAAATGATCAAAAAAAGATTTACCCATTTTATGTACTCATTTCCTTACTACTTTGAGTAATGATAAAGGATGGAGCAAGATTTTGGTTTACAAACTGTAATGTTACATCGGTCATTCACGTTAGCACTCAGCACCATTATTGATACAGTTAATAATACGGTTCCCACATGTGCACTTCAATAAATTAATGCTGATGGTGAGAAATTACATTTGCAACATCTCATAATGTACGACAAACTGACTAAAAACTTCCCACTGAGAAATGTCATGCTCAAGTCATCCTTGCGTTTGACATTCGGGTTGAATAACTAGTTCTTCCAATCTTTCATTATCGGACTCATGCTCGAATTGATATGGTAAAATCGACGCCATCATTACTGTCTTTACAGTGTGTACAATCTCTGAGGATTTAGGAAATTTCCAGAGTTGAAATTCAGATATGGTACTGAGCCTTTCGTTTCCGACGCGCGCTGTAAGTGGTCGACTAATCACATCAGACTGGGCCATCTGACCAATCAGAGCAGAGTAGCTCTCAGAAAGGAGGGGCTTAGAGAGACTGAATCTTCAAACGAGTCGTTTTGAGATTCTCTGAGAAATTAGATGATGTGCAATGTATATTATGAGAAAATGAAAGTGTTTTTGATATTTCATGCATGTAAACGTGTTGTAGGAGACCTCAAAAACAAAATTAGGAACCTTTAAAATACCTTAAATAGGCACTTTAAATAATTTTAGTTTACAGGTGAACCGCACTCCTACAATTACAAGCATGAGCAAACGCTTTTGAGGAGTAGTCAGGCTAGGTGAGGAAATCTGAATTTTGCTCTTCCTATATGACTACATAGGAGGCAGTTGGAAGGAGAGGATGTCGAACTTACTATATGAAGCAGCATGTCAACTGATTCAGCACTTGTATCTGTTTTCCTGTGCATTTAATTTCCTCCATTTTGAGGAGATACTATCCGTGATACAATCTTCATTCCAATTCAAAAGATTTCAGACTCCGTAGTGATCGCACACTAGTGTCGAGAGAGACATTCTCATAAGTCACAATCCCTCGTTGGTGTTTTTGCTCTCTTTTGGTCTTTTTATAGACTGAGGAATTAAAGCCATCACCTTAGCAACACTGTGTACGTGGGTGGATTTTATGTGTAGCTCCTACATAATACTGGGAAAAAAAATTCTGTATGAAGGGGGGGGGGGAGACAGAGCCATTCAGGCTTCTCTTTTGCTTGCCTTTTGTTTTGCTCAATAGCACAAGCTCTGAGTGAATGATCAGCGCTAAATAGACAGTAAAGTAGTCTATCACGAGTCTATCCCGAGTTATATGAAAATATTCAATGGACGTTAATACTCTCAACCCGGTGTTCATTGTTCACCCTTACTATGATCCTTTGCAGCTAACGACACTGACTGCTTCCTTCCACAGTCGAGATGGAGAGTCCCTGAGCTGCCAACACCTCACCTCCTCCACAGAAACCGCAAAAACTGGCTTAAAAATACACTCCACTCACAAACCATGAGTCACGCAGAACACCCGTTTCGGAAGATGCCAGTGCAGATTCATTCATGCCATGCTTTGCAGGACAATGGAAGACATCATCACTGTATAAACAGCCCTGGTGACATCCTCTGCATGGGCAGCTATTTGTGAGAAGAGTCTGCTTTTAAGCCACTGGCAAGGGGACAAGAACACACTTAAAAAGGACAGAAACCAATACGAGCAGTGCGCTAATACGGTTTTAATTCACTGATTTTTGAGTACGCACACAAAACGGGCTATATGAAAACTGGGGGAAAAAAGTCAGCACCATCAGAAACAAAAATGTGCCAAATATTTATTAAATATAGACAAATGTAGCATTAACTTTAGTGAATCAATTGAGACCATCTCTTTGTCTGGACATCACAGTAATGTTTTATTTATATTATACACATTTAATTATGATAACACAATACATTAAATAAAAAAAAATATTATTGTTTATATTAATAATAATAATCTACATGAAGTGTTGAGTTTCATTTATAAGTGTTGAGTTTCATATATAAAATATCAGTTATAATTTATCCATCTTTTATCCATTATATATAATCTTATTAATCTTTAAACATTAACAAAAAGATAATGATTCTGAGAATAATAAAATGGTAATATGGTAATGGTAATAAAATTATATACAACATATACAGTAATACATACATACAAAAAAATGATGCACCTCTCGATGGAAATAAATGTTGTGATGTTATTTCCATCAAGAGGTGCATCAATTTTTGGTCAAGATTTTGTATTGACAATGCAAGAGGTGAGCACTCTGTAAAGTCTCTTCCAGCACATCCCAAAGACTTTCAATGAAATTAAGGTCTGGACTCAGAGGTGCCAATTCATATGTGAAAATGATTCTTCATGCTCCCTTCCAACCATTCTTTCACAATTTTAACCCTGGTGAATCTTGACATTGTCATCCTGGAATATGGCCATGATGTGTCTTCCTACATGGTTGTTTAAGAAATGAAAAGCTACACACTCCATCTTTAAGGGTTAAAAAAACCATTGCCAAACATATAACATGCTAGAAATCACTGTATAATCACTGTACTAATGATCCATTCATAGATTCTTAAGTATTTGCCTATTAAAATCCAAACAGCAACTTTTTTTTGGCCGGGCAGTGTATAACATTAATATAACGATAAAGAATGTGAGAAAAATAAAATGAAATGGTACATTTCTGTTAAGAATATTGTGATCATCTCTAATTTCAATTTGGAAATGTTGCTAAGTCTTATGCAGTCTTATGTGTCAAGCATCAGTGAATTATGACCTTTCCTCCTCTCTAAGACACACTGAGGAAACCACAAAGCACTAAAATTAACAAGGTTAAAAACCTTGTCATTGTGGAAAATTAGTGTTTTGAATGTTTTAAGTCAGAGAATGTGTTGGTGAACTGAGGTTTTAATACTTTTTAGACCCCAAAACAATTCAGAGAATGTCTGTTCTACCCGATTTATAACATGCCAATATCTATTGCAGCGCAAATTTATGCCATTTTCCTTCAGGCGTCCTTGTTTCACTGGCCACTGAAAAACATCAGCAAAATACTGCTATCCTAAATACATTTTCTCTTTGACAGCTGCCATCTGTCATCTTTATCTAAGCAGTGTGTCGGGTATAATCCACACAGTTTGACATGTAGGAAATTCAAGGTGTTTATGGTTGTGTAGTAAAGCCAGATGGATGGCATTATGAAGTAGAGATATTACTTCCTTCTTTTTAATTGAGGAACTTTTACAGTAGGTTTCCAATTACAATTGGAACTCAAGCTGACAATAATTACTGTGATCTTTGACAGCATCATGAAAACCACAACCTCTCCTTCACACACACAAAAACTCTTCTATTATATCTAATCACTGAATAGTAAAATCACATGTATGTGTACATATATACTTAATATATATATTTTAGATATTTATATCAATAAAAATATTTAATATTTATATTTATATATACATTTGCATATAAGTGGAGTAAATGTTTCCAAAGCGAAACAGTGTTCACCAAAAAAAAAAAAAAAACGAACAGTCCCAACTCATAAAACAGGACCAGCAATACTGGTTTTCCTTAGCACAGTATTGCAAAACATAAACATCAGCAAAACAAAGCAATTCAAAGAATCTTCTCATTCTAGAAAAAGCTACCACAAACATCTGACCTCCAAAATGACCTGAGGCTCTACGAAAAGCAGGTTCATACTTCATACTGTGTTTACATACACCAAGGCAATTTATTTTTTAACAAAGTAGCAGGTGAGTTTTGCCTCCACGGAGCAGCCATTCACACCCAAAGAACACACAGCAACTTCTCACACCAAACCTTTTGCATGCATGGAGGTTCCCCTTAAGAACGTCATAAGTGATACTTAGTAATGGCAGCGAGTGGCAGCATGGTTTATAAAAACACCCCATTCATTGTGGCTACATGAGGAAACACCTTTCCTGAGAAACCAAATTTAATTTGGTCGAGACCCCTTATCAGTAAAATGAGGACAAAAATGAACTTTGATTTGGTCTGCAGGGCAATAATTGTGCGATGGGATAAACTAGACATGAATGTTTGATAAGTGAATTTGCAGTGCATAAATGTTGGTAGCCTGCCACTGGTTTTATAGGCCAATTTGTGCATCTCCCATCCATTCCACAGGGAGCTATTAGAGCAAATGAAACTGTAATCTTACTGAAAACATTTTCCACCACACTTCCTAAAGCAGCTCACATCCTCCATAATTACAATAGAGCACTGCTTTATTAAACCCATAATCCCAGAGAGCCAACCATGAAGTAGAAATTAAACCGACGAGAACCTAAACATGCATTTCAACAATGTCTTTGAGCTACATTAAGGATGCAACAGTTGCTCATATCAGAATGCACAGGATAACAAACCTATGAAGCCTGTGTGCGTACGTACGTACCGGTGGACTTCCATTTTCGAAGACAGGGCGCATCTTTCATTCAGTATGAAGCCGGACACCTTGCATTGTGCTGCAGACTGGAGCTGCATGGCTTCCCCCGGCTCCGACGCTGCGGATTCGATCCCGATCACACTCGCCTATTCATTGTGTTCCCTCTTTTCTGAATGCATCGGTGATTCATTATTTAGAGATGGGCGCAAGTCAGCGGCGCTTCTCCATGCTGCTCGCGTACACAATCCTGCTTTTCACAGTGCTGGACGGTAACCTGGCAACAGGCATTTGAGTTCTCACAGTTGTTAAAGGAGATCACGTTTGGGAAGATGAAATTGCTACGCTGTGTTAATACTGCTCAACTGAGCAGGCTTTTTCCCGCCCTGCCTCTCTCTCTTTCTCTCTCCCTCGCTCTGGTCTTTCCTACCCCCACCCTCCTCTCTTTATTCTGTGCTGCTCTGTTTCAATAGTGATTTATCTTTACTGGCTAAGCTTTGTTTTGAAGCAGCATGTGCATGCAGTCATCTGTGTAGGATGAGGTAAACAATACTTCAAACGCATGATATGCAAAACACTAAATAATTAATAATTGAGAGGTAGTTTTGCCATCAAAAAGAAGGAAACTCTTATTTTTGGCCTTAAGTGACCTCTCAGGTCACAAATATACTATAAGTATATACGTAAATGTGAGTGTTTAAGATCTTACGTTGGCCTGACAGTACTCAAGGTGGTGCTAAAGTTGCCATTAGATGTTGTTGTCATTAAACCAGATGTGTTAGAATTCAGGTAAGTTACTATATTGACTTCAAAACCGCTTAGGGGTGGGCAATATGGCCAAAGATATTATCACAAAAAATTCACATCACAATATGATGTGACATTTCATACCATTAATGGTGAAGGAAAAGCTTTCCACATGTTTGTTAGACCTCAATAATCAATGTAAACAACTAGTTTGTTTACAAGTAAACTCTACAAAAGTAAGCTACCTTTTAATTTAAGGCCTTATAAAATTCTTTGTTTTCCATTTTATTTTTTCTGGATTCTTTTAGGATTTAAAGGGTTAGTTCACCCAAAAATGAAAATTCTGTCATTAATTGCTCGCCCTCATGTCGTTCCAAATCCGTAAGACCTTCGTTCATCTTCTGTGTCAGTCTCCTACGCCGTTTACGTTCAGCACTTCCAGGTTCTACGTCAGAACGCCGGCTCAGTATTGGCCGACGCTGATCACGTGAGCAGCGCAACGCATGCGTGTGATGCTGACGCAGGAGCTGGGCCAATAACGAGCTGGCATTCAGACGTACACACCGAAGCGCTGCACTGTGCTTACTACATCAACTGCGTAGGAGACTGACATGGAAGAGAAGATATTGTTGAATAAAGTCGTTATTTTTGTTTTTGCGCACAAAAAGTATTCTTGTCACTTCATAAAATGAAGGTTGAACCACTGCAGTCACATGGACTATTTTAATGATGTCTTTAGTACCTTTCTGGACCTTGAAAGTGGTGGTTAAATTGCTGTCTATGGAGGAGTCAGACAGCTCTCGGATTTCATCAAAAATCTCTTAATTTGCGTTCCGAAGATGAATGAAGGTCTTACGGGTGTGGAACAACATGAGGGTGAGTAATTAATGACAATTTTAATTTTTGGGTGAACTAACCTTTAAATACAAATTTGTTATCAAAAAGGTTGTCTAATGAAATTAGTTATTTTTAGTAGTATTACTACTACTACTACTACTACTACTACTACTACTACTACTACTACTACTACTACTACTACTACAACAACAACAACAACTACAACTACTTTGAGAAGTACATTTCACTATACAATAGAATACAGTTGTCAATTTTAAGTTAAACCGAACTTTAATTTTGTTTTTAGTGAAATCTGATCATTTTAATGTAGGTAAAATGTCGAAAATTACTCCATTTATTATTGATATTGTGGATTTTATATATATATATATATATATATATATATATATAAATAAATAAATAAATAAATAATTGTTCAACCTTACATCCCGCCATTATAGTAGTTCACCTATTAAAAAAAAAAAAAAAAAATTGAAAAATTGAAAAAGGCAGTTTATGTTAATATATGAAATACAGTAACCCTGATCTGATACCCTTTGTAACAACACACAAAACCGAGCTTGTGTAGCTAGAAACGTCTGTGTTCACATACTTGCATGTTTTGGGCACTCAGTAGAGAAAGACAATTCATCAATACTAAAGACGTACTATTGTATAAAACATTTACAGTGGTACAATATAATTCACTTCAATTGAAAATGTGGTAAGGTACTGAACCTTCAAAAACCAGGGAATGATTTGACCAGCACACTGAATTCAGCTTTGTTCCAACTGCTTGAGGCCAAAAAAATGAGCAATCAATCTACACAAAATTGCTGTGCGCTACCTCGATCTCAAATGGGAACAGCTCAACATGATACTTACAACAGTGCCACTGAGCTGAAGAGAGCAATAAAGTCAAATCAATTAAATTATTTATGTATTTTAAAGCATGATCTCAGAGCAGTAAAACAGGGTAAAATGTGACAGATGCACTCTGGGATCATGTGGTTTGGTGCATGGCACAGATCCTGTGGTTTGCGATTGTCTGGCTTGTCTCCACAGGAACAGATGGGTGTGAGTGACAGGTCAGGTGCAAAAGAAGGGCCTTGTCATTTTTGAGGGTGGGGTTCACTGCGCAGACGCCTGATCATAATGCGCGGTCACGCTCTAAGCATCCAGCCTGTAAACTCTGCAATTAATCACTCAGGCGCTGACGAGGGCAGCACCGGTCAAGGACCCATCCAAATCAACAATCACTGACAGGGACGGGTTGACAGCAAGAGCAATCGATATGACTTTGGTGATTCTCAATAGGGCTTGTCAAGATACCAAACTTTTAGTAGTCAATACCAGTGAAATTTCATACCAATTGCCACAGCAAATATGCTAATATAAATAATATTATTATTATTATTTTTATTATTATTATTATTAATAATTTATTGAATTGCATTATTATTATTATTATTATTATTATTATTATTATTATTATTATTATTATATTATCATTATTTCAACACAACAGCCAGTATGCTAATATATAATACTAATGTAATATTTAATAATAATCATAATAATAATAAAATGTGGTTGTCAATTCACCTTTTAGTGCTTAATACCGTTTTGTACACTAGTGTTGTCACGATACTGGAATTTCCAACTTCGATACAATATCGTGATAAATATCGATACCATATCGATACCATGGTTTTCATTGTAAAAATTAATTACAGATTAATGCTTTACAATTAAAGTTACAAATGTTATTCAGTCAAGAGCAGCGAGTCATTTTCTCTTTGTCTTTTGTTCTTTGATTAACATGACAGATAGCAGCAGGTTTATTGGGCTGCTGTCACTTTAATGCACGGATCCAATACACTGTTACACAACATGCGATTTCTCAAAAATATTCACGTTCTAAAACTGACTGTATTTACCTGAATACTCGACAAGACAGGCATTTTGACATAATTTTGTATGTATTTGACCATTTAAGCGAAATAAGCCACAAAAAAAGAAGTCAATTTGGTGCTCGCGAGCTGTTTGAGAGGCAGCTTTATGGAAGCGCCACTTATATAGATCAGTGGTGCACGCGCTTTTGGTGTGAGCGCAAAACCTGCGGGAATGACCCATGTGACCCGCTCCTGCCCACTCTAATAACTTGATTGCTTTATGAGCCAAGCCTAAACAAAAGGCCAAAAACACTTATAATCAATAGACATGGCAACACTGCAATAGACTGCTCTGTGTAGCAGCCTTACAAACAAAAGAAAACACGACGGCTCTGTTGATGGTGGCTTAGTTAAAATTGCAGAACATAATGCACCTTTAGTCACTGTAATACTACCTTTGTCAAAAAAAAGAGAATACCAAACTTTCAAGATACAAGAACGTTGCTGTGGTTACCACCGTGTTAATCATCGCATTTCAGGAGTCATGTTCCGAACGCACACAGAATGATAAGTTAGGGGATACGCTGCCATATTTAGTGCAGTTGTTACTCCTGAAACTTTACAGTGTGGCCACAGTCTAGCAAGAATACAAAAATCGAAAGTATACTGCCTGAGCTCCATGCTGGCAAATTTTACAAATTGTTGGGTTGGATTTAACACTTGCTGAAAGCAGACCATTTTCACTCTGATTTTCCATTTCATTGATGGAAAACAACTATTTTCAGACCATTGAGTGTTATCGCACTCCAGCAAATGTGCAAGTCAAGCACAGTGACAACAGACTCTCGCGTTTAGAGAGCAGCGCAATTACGCAGGAATCAATTAGCTACTCTGGATCTGACAGCAGTATGCTAATACGCTACGGACTACTTCAACAGCAAACGTAAACCTTTCGAATCTCACGCAGACTGTAGTTGGCGTGCAACATCCCAGACTTGTCAGGCACTGAGAGAGCCACCTGGAAGCACCAGGTTCCCGTGAGTGGGCAGCGCAATCGGGTCAGGCTGAGAGTGTGAAACCTTGAGCCCGGCATCAGCGGAACACATGGTGCATGGGAGGATGCATGCAACACCTCTGCTTATAAACCACATGTCCACAGGAGGCCTGGCACTGCCGTTTCAAGCTTTATGCCTCTGCAGGTGGTGGCAACACCACCATAGAGCCAGTCTGGGCTTGTCCCTTTCAATAAAACCAGTATTCCATAAGAATATAAGTCACTATATGAGTGTCTTCAATTCTTCATAGAAAGTCACAGTGGTTAATCTTATAAGGGCTTTTAAGGTTTCATCAATTATAGAACTGCATTGCTTAACCTAAATATGAACACTTAAAAAAGCTCCAAAATAAAAGTCCTCCTTTTATCAGAAAATACGAAAACTGAAAATGACAAATTACTAGATTCGAGGGCTGCATGATTAATCGTATTTTAATCGTGATAACGATACCTGCTTTTCCCGACTAATTACAAACATTCGTCGCTAAATGGGCCCACCGGTTATTTGCCCTGAAAACGTTTTGAAAATTTGACATTTCCATTATCTTCATTGGTAACAAGCCTTCACTATCTTTCCTGTTTGAGGTTGCCAGATGTCAAGAGCATAAATCCTCCAAAAGGAGCTTTTCTCTTAAAAGGATACGTTTTCTGTCCAGTGTTTTATTTAATCCTCCCAACCTGGCAACCATATGCACACGTTCTGCTCTCTCTGACCTGCAAAAAAGCGCTGATGATCTGACAACACCGACACATGTGTGTTGAAGTTTAGAAATGTCCATTGTGAAATTCTGCTCAAATGAAAGTATCATACAGCCAGTCTGTGTTACTTCGAGGCAGCATCTGCGATTTGTTGCTACTAATCTGCTAGTGAACCTCTGTGACAAACTGTAATAAATCCAAACATGAATCTCGACCATATTGTTTGCGATCATGGTTGGTGAATAAATGCACTTATGCAACCTCTGTGCTATGATATAAAGTAAAAATACAACATTAGAAATTAAGATTAGGAGCCATCAGTTTTGTATTGATTTTCCTTTTGATAATTATATAAATAAAGTTTATATATATATATAAAAAATAATTTGGAAATCTGGACTGAGTAAAATTTTACAACAAAAAAAATATAATAAATATAATTAATGTAAATACTTTGGGTATTAATGTAGTAATCAATTGAATATTAAATCTTGAATTTTTAACAGATACATTATTAAAATCAATTTTTTTTACACCTCTAATTGTGATCCAAATCTTGAGCTGCTCAAAGCTGAAATGCAAAACCATGCGAATGACTTTACCTTTACATATGCAAGCGCTCTATCCTGCCCCTAGCAACAACCTCCCAGCATGTTGCTATATTCTAATACATGTGACAGCAGACAGACAGACAGACTGACTGCTAGGGTCTGGCTCCAAGCAGGATACCAAACTAAACTCAAACCATCTCAATGTCACATGAAAAAACTAAACGCTACAATAGGTATCAAGCATGACATTTAAACCATAAAGAATCACGGTATTGCTTTACATAATACTTTTGGACTTGAGTTATAACTTAAATAAAACAGTATAACCCCTAGCAGAAGAAAGACCATGAATCATCTGAAGTGGTGAGGATACGACTCATCCGCTCTTAGACTAAACAGACCTCTGAATAGTGCTGACAGCAGAGTTTCTTCATACCAACACTTACAGGCAAAACCTTACAAAAGGTTAAGAGGTCACCAACAAACTACCATATATGATCACTACTGACCAGCATGGTAGAAAGTCAAGATATAGTACTGATTCATTGGTATTTTAAGTTTGTATATGCGTAACTTCACTAAAGATTAGAATCATAAACTTTTTAGCAAATCCAGTTCGATTTCAGCTCACATCCAGTCATTTATTAATTTTTTAAATTTTTTTTTAAAGTACTGGTAAACTGGTTCTGAATAAGAACCATTCTTGATTCCAATGATAATTTTCATTTTCACTTCAAAAAGATGGAGGAATGAATATTGTGCCCTTCAAATATTCAAAAAGAACAGCAGAAGGCCACAGGGCTCTTGTGTTCTCTGCACTCTTAGAAGCAGACAGACAGAAAAATCCCCAGATCAGTACCACACATCATCCTCGGAATAACAAATGGAGGGAAGTAATGCGGCACTGTACATATTCACTCGTTCTTCCTCAAATACATGTTTTACCTTGTGTATAGATGCATGGCATCTACAACCTTATAATAACGACAGGTCACGAGATGAGATGTTAATTGAGGAAGCATTACGGATGATCTCACCGGGACGCCAGCTATGCCGAGGGGTAGAAAGAGACTGGATTAGACCAGGCAGGACAAGCTAGGCAATACTAATGATCTACTGCAGCACAGACACACAGACCCATACAGAGCATCAATATCCCAAACAAACACATACGGCAGTTCCAGGTGACTTATGCAGCAATCACTTCAATCAGCTCAGCAAACTATAATGACAGTACATGCCAGACGCCTGCTGCGTCATGACAGAGTGCATTATAAACCAACAGATTTTATATTTAGACCCTTGTTAGCATATAAAAAAAATGCAGCTGAATCCTATTATATAATAAAAATCCAAGAAAGAATCTCCCGAAATAGCGTGCATCATTTCTACATTCAAGCACACAGATAAAAGAAATGTTCAAAAAAATTATTTAAGCAGGATTTTCCATCCATTTGCAAATACAGGAAAAAGTGTATGTATAGCCCCGTTTTCACTGCAGGAACTTTCCCTAGGAACTTGGGACTCTAAGGTGGTACTCTGTGTGTTTTGAACGCAGGAACGAGGGTCTAAATAAAGTTACAGGTAGAAATTCTCCCCTCAAAAAGTCCCTGCTCGTGAGGTAGTACTTTTTCAAAGTTCAGGAACTCTCGGGGGTGGGACTTTTGCACTGAACATGCTGATTGGTTGAGTTCACGCAGCATTTTATTTCAACCACCATTTTTAAAAGTCTGTTGCGGTGTGTGCAGTATTCGATTCAACAGCCTCGTTTCCACCAAAATTACCTGGAACAATTTGTCCCAGGAACTTTTTTTCCCCAGACCTGTTTCTGTCTGTGTTTCTATAGCGGTCTAAAGTACAGTAAAGATTAGTCTGGTGACATAGGATTGCGTGTGACTTTCCAGTTCCGGCTGGATTTCGTCCTCTGCATATAAGCTTAATAAAGCCTGAACCTCGTCGTCGACTCGGTCCATCGGTCGTATTTTTAACCAACCAATCAAAATGCTGCGTGAACTCAAACAATCAGCATGTTCAGCGCCCAAGTCCCACCCCCGAAAGTTCCTAAACTTTGAAAAAGTACTACCTCATGAGCAGGGACTTTTTGAGGGGAGAATTTTTACTGGGAACTTTGTTTAGACCCTTGTTTCTGTGGTCAAAAAACACCGAGTACCACCCCAAAGTCCCTAGTTCCTGGGGAAAGTTCCTGCAGTGGAAACAGGGCTAACAATGGAGTTTAAAAAATATGAACGATGGACCGACGACGAGGTTCAGGCTTTATTAAGCTCATATGTGGACGAAATCCAGCAGGAACTAGAAAGTCGCACGCAGTCCTACATCGCTGGACTGTTCTTCACAGTACTTTAGACCGCGATGGAAATGCAGACAGCAACAGGTCTAGTGAAAATAAGTTCCTGGGACAAATTGTTCTGGGTAATTTCAGTTGAAACGAGGCTTATGTATGTATCAGAAACACACACGCTCACACATACATGCATACATACATAGACAATAATAAAAATAAAAAAAAAATCTTCTGTTTCTTACATTCAATAAACTACAAATTTGTATGTAAAACAAGGAAATCAAAAAAAGTATGCAAATTTAAACAAACACAGCAGTGGAAAAATACTCATAAATCAACTTTTTTATCCTGAAGGTGCACCAAGAGTGCACACCAAACAAAAGCATCAGGGGAATTGTAAACACTTGTAAATACAAGACCTGTGAGACTTGTCTTACAGAAACCACTCTGACAGAGGTGACTGTCAAATATCATATTGAAAACAAGTCAGTTGTATTTGTACAGTGCTTTTCACAATGCACATTGCTTCAAATCAGCTTTAGAGAAAATAGTGTCTTAGTACCCCTAGTGATAAAAAGGCAACAGTGACAAGGAAAAAGCTACAAATCACACAATATTGTGATTCTGAATAAACTATTTTTTACTGTATACATAAAACCTGTCCCTGACTACACTGCTGAGCTAATTTACATAGACACTGAGGAAAAGAAAAAAAGCCACATCATTCCCCATCTGTTAAGGATATATGCACATGCTGGTGAGTTGCTAATTTATTGTTGAACACACGAGTACAGTTCAGCAAAAACAAACCCAGCTGGCTGTGTGAGGACAAAGCAAACCACAATGACTATTAGAGTCCACTGATTCATGATACCTGTGAGGACAAACACATTACTCACAATATCTAGTCAGAAAAGTTCATACTAATTTCTACAAAAATAGAACATGCCTGGAAACACCAACATGACTTTCATTTGGCAAAATATGAATATGTCAAGTCAAAACTGCATCACTGCTTAAGAAAAAAAAAATAAAGAGAAGTTACACTTTATACTTTTATAAAAAAAAAAAAAAATCAAAATGACGCAATTCAGAAACTGAAACATGTTCAGTATATATAGTATGTAACTTAACATTAACTTAAATTCTGTAAAAAAAAAAATTCACTTGTTAATTTATATCAAATTAATATTAAAAAATAAAAATGTAATTGATCAAGTATTATACTGTCTTTACTGTACAAGCTACTCTAACCATGTCACACTTTGATAAGCGGTCTCTATTTTGGTGCTTTACGCCCTTCTCTGGGCTCAAAATAATTAGGTTGGTCACTCCGTTCATCCTAAATTTAACATAGGGTGGTTGAGTTTAATATTCACTTTATGTCACGATAACCTCAATCCACTTTTACTTCAAGTTATAACCTAACCAGCAAAAGCCAAAGGGTGCAGTTTATAGTCTCTATTTTTACTCAGACATCAGAGAACACCAAGATTAGTTATCAGGAAAGGCATCAAGTATGATTACTTTTCCACATGTTCATGATACAGAAATATCCAGAATTCATTTACAATAAATCCTCTACATGTCCACTACATCTTACAGGCCTCAACTGACCACTTTCTTGGGACTTACACGTCACGTGTCATTGTTGCGTGTTCCAAACCTCCACCCGCAAGGAGTCTGCCTACTCCTGTCCTTCTCCAATGTTTCCAGATTCCTCTGAGCCCGAGGTGTCCTCGAAGCTGTCAGCCTCCAGACGGGTCTGTGGGACTCAGAGACGAGGCCGGGACAAGCTTTGCCGTTAGAACCCCTCCCTCAGGGCTAAATCGGTCCGGCTGGGCAGTCCCCTCAAGAATGTCCTCTCTCCCCAAAATAAACCTGCTGACTGAAGGGTGTCATGAGCTCACTGATTCTTTTTCTCTTTCGCCCCACATCTCTCATTCGTTTCCCAACTGGGGCAGTGGAACAGTGACAGTTCATTTACTGTCCATTAAATCAAACCCAGATGGGATGATATAAGTCTAACAAGCATGAATGACGACTGGTAGTTAAAAAGCTATGCTTCCATGAAGGTCACAAGAGGGCTACAAACCACAGGCTTTGAAATGAATGCAGTATTATGGCGAATTCAACTTTAATAGGTCTTGGTCAACTTTCAGAATTCATATTTCACGTCAACATGCTCCTGCCCAATATTAACAAATGGCTCCCTTTCATATAAGAAGTTGGAATCTGAATTGAAATGACCACACTTCACAGGAAGTTGAATTGGAATGAAGGGAAATTTACTGAACCTTAGTCAGGTTAGACACCATATAATGCTTTATAGAGTTTTTGTCTACCGAAAGTTTTTTGGGAAACACGTTTCATTAGCTGAAGTCAGCTGAATATCAGTATGTTGTCAAAAAAACAGTACAATCCATTGAACGCATTGTATTTTTATCCCTCACAGCTTCACTATAAAAAATGTTGGGTTGTTTCAACCCACGTTTGGGTCAAATATGGACAAACCCAAATAAATTTTTAAACCCAACGGTTGGGTTTGTCCAATATTTGGTCCAAACATGGGTTGAAACAACTCAGCATTTTTTAGTGTGTTGTTTTCATTTGTGTCAAAAATAAATATGGCGCTACCCTGACTAAGGTCCATTGTAATACAGAGAAACTGCAAGTAATGCATTCTGGGAAATAAGTGTTCTTTCATTTTTTCTTTCTTTTCTTTTAAACCAAGCTTTGCCAAGCCCACATTCAAAGTTCATCTTGACAAACTCTGCTTTTCTGGCTAATTTTTTAGTTTAAGTTTTATAAATTACTAAAATTATTTTGAATTATCTATGAATTATTCATTTTAATTCAAATTAAAATGAACTGTAATTCTTAATAAATATACAAATAATATTTAAATTGCAATTACGCAATTCAAATTCAGGAATTAAATTGGAATAAAAAAAATAAAAAAAAGGCATTCTCAATTCAATTCTGAATAGGGCGCAGTACTCACCTCTGCTTTCAAATGTTCCAAGTGGTAAGGAACAAGAGGCTAAACACTCTGAGCTCAACCCTTAAGGTCCATTTCCACTCAAGCAAGCAACTTCAGTACATGTTGTAGTGATGTAACTGGGAGACAAGGGGTTAGTCCTTCAGTCCGTGGAGGCTTTTCTAAAGTTACCATGGTGAGGAGCTCTGCGGTGAAATCCTATCCTCGAAAGAGAACGCACAGGCCACCGAAACCAAACTACAAGTCTGAATGAGCTGGGATCTAAACAGAGGGCCACTATTAAATAGATCCCTTAAAATGCAGACAACCTTGTATCTTTCTCCAAGCTAACCTTTCAATCCTGGCCATTTGTTGAATTTGTCTCTATGGTGACTTGGCTTCGTCCGTCCATCTGAAGAGATGGGACCGATAGACTTGGAGGGGATTGGAAAGAAAAAGGGAACAAAACTTTTGCTGTTCTCAGACTATCTGGAACTTGGTCGAAACATTCAGAAGGACAGCCAAAATCATTTTCTCCACCTCTGGTTTGGAACAGTTGAGAGTTTTTGTGGTGTTTCACGTAGCAAGTAAAGCTTGAGTGAAATCCCATAGTAGCAACCACAGTGAGGGCCTGCATGTTGTCATTGAGAAACTGAGGAGCAATACAATAATTCAAGCATGTAGTCTGGCAGAGTCTGATCTGAATTCTCAAATAAAAACCTCTGTGGCAAGGAGTGTTTGCTAACGACAGGGTGTTGCTACAACAATGTGAAGGTAAAGCATGCTGTGAAATGCAGTTTTCTTCTTTGAGCTTGTACTGTAAATGTTGCCAAACATGTCTCACCAAGTGCAACCAATGCCCTGAATAATGTGACAAAAACAGGGGACAACACTGGGTTTTACTGGTGCTGATTTGAAAAAAAAAAAGACGAAAAAAACCTATCAGTGCACTATTTTTGAACATAAACAATTCAGTCTATGACCGAAAACAAATCGAGGGTAATTTTGATCTGCTGAGCAGAAACATACACTTCAGGCTGTGGCCTTCTTGTAGCAGCTGCCAAACTTGTGTCTAGTTGTTGACAAAGCGCTGACTATACAGCTCTGCACCCAGTTTCTCAGGAAATACTACAGAAGCCTTTGGCCATCAGTATTCTGATCTCTATACAACTAAAGTAGCCTCTGGACACTGCTTTCAGATGCACTTTTCTTTCTATATCAAAACACAGAGAGCTGCTGTTACATGGAAACAGGTAAATATTCAAAAAGAAAATAAAACACATTCTCCATGTCAACAAACATCCATCGGAACTATTTACCTATCGCATTAGATAATCCAATGACTTCTTTGTTAATGCTTTGCAAGTAAGGCTAAATTCGGTAACATTAGTTAAAGGAATACTCCACATTTTCCAACTCCCCTAGAGTTAAACAGTTGAGTTTTACCATTTTCGAGTCCATTCAGCCGATCTCCGGGTCTGGCGGTACCACTTTTAGCATAGCTTAGCATAGATCATTGAATCTGATTAGACCGTTAGCATCTCATTTAAAAATGGCCAAAGAGTTTCGATATTTTTACTATTTAAAACTTGACTCTTCTGTAGTTACATCATGTACTAAGACCGACGGAAAATGAAAAGTTGCGATTTTCTAGGCCGATATGGCTAGGAACTATACTCTCATTCCAGCGTAATAATCAAGGAACTTTGCTGTCGTACCATGGGTGCAGCAGGCGCAATGATATTACGCAGCGTCTCTCACAAATGTCTCCATGGTTGCAAGGCACGCTCCCTGTGCAAGCAGGGGGTCACAGGCGCTGCGTAATATCATTGTGCCTGCTGCAGCCATGGTACGGCAGCAAAGTTCCTTGATTATTACACTGGAATGAGAGTATAGTTCCTAGCCATATCGGCCTAGAAAAACGCAACTTTTCATTTTGCGTCGGTCTTAGTACACGATGTAACTACAGAAGAGTCAAGTTTTAAATAGGAAAAATACCGAAACTCTTTGGTCATTTTTGAGCGAGATGCTAACGGTCTAATCAGATTCTCCTAGAACCCCTAGAACTCTAGGGGAGTTGGAAAATGAGCCTATTTTCAAAAAAAGTGGAGTGTTCCTTTAATGGATTAGATATCATAAAATAATGCACAATACTTTTACAGCATATGTTATAAACATTTCAAGTTTTATAAATTAATGTAAACTAATGGATTATGAACTAACATAAATGATAAATGAAAACAATTTTCATTTTAAGGTGACTATCCCTTTAACAATGAACAAATGTATATTTTAAAATGAACATTTTACTAGATAAATTAATGATGTAAATGGCTCATTGTTAGTTGATGGTACCTAATGCATTAACTAATGTTAATGAATTGAATTGAGGTTGAAATCAAGCAAAAATATTAGGATCAAAGGGGACACCCTTACAAAACACAGGGAACAAAACCACACATTTCGTCTAGGCTATGAAAGCCTCAGCTCCTGACTTGGTCAACTAAAAAAACCCCAGGTCGTCCTCAGTGCTCTGTCACTCAGCTTACCAGCAGATTTCAACAGGCAAAAGCTGGATTTGGGCTTCAGTGATGCTGAGACCATAATCCCTAAATCTTTTAATATGATGTAGAAAATTTTTGGACAGAGGAGAGAAAAGTCATGGACGAAGATGAGGTCTAACAGCTGGGTCAATAATAGATGGTAGGGGTGGGGGTATGACAAAATCATATCATGGTACATGTAATTTTAAATCACAGTAACAGTATCATAAAACTATTCTTGCTAGAAATGCAACAAGAAAATGTTTTTAATTTACATAACGTGGTACTGTCTATTTTTGGATTATCCAGTAGTAACTAAATACAGTATAAATGAATGTACTGTTTATTATTGGATCATCCAATAAACTAAATACAGTATAAACAAATGTTACATTTCATTTGTGTATTTTTTTTTTTTTTTTCTTCATATGGTCAACTTACTATTGAGGGCAAAAAAAAACAAAAACAACATTATTTCTGTGGATTTGGTCATTCATGTATTCCATAACGAAACGTCTTCAGTGGTATTTAGCTCACAGGAACACTAATCTCTACAACGGTAACTTTAAATAACATACTCTTCAGAATTATGAATCAAAAAACTTAAGTGGAGAGCGTGTAAGGCCTGGCCAGGGACTTGAGACTAGAGTGGAATTTTCTCACTCAAACCACTAACTGCGGCTGCTTCTGATTGCTTTTAAAGGGAAAAGCTGCCCATAACTGCTGGTCTAGGATCAGTTATCTCCGTAATAGCATGTTGGTGAAACATTTGGCAAACGATCCATTGAAGTTTTCTATTTACAACATGTTTTTGCAGTGTTGCGCAATGTAGCCAATTACAAACACATCTATTGAATTTTGAACGCAATGGCCGATTAGAGGTGTAGCACTGAACAAAAACTCTGGCACTTTAAGTGGTGAGTGGATTCTGAGTTCTGCACGCTCACAAATCCTTTCATTATAACAAATAATTATGTAAATAAGAGATTCATTGTGCAGAAAAACAGAACTTGAGATCACCTGCCGCCTTCAACTATTGACCCAAAGTCTTTGGTACACTTCAATATGCCACACTACTATTGCTATTTGGTATTGTTTAATTGAAGAGCTTTTGACTCATGTTTATGAAGTGCATACTGCATAGGCATAATGCAAATGGGTTTGGTGTAGTTGTAGGCTGGACTACCTTATGTTTTGGCATTGTATTAATATAAAACAACACCATTCTATATGTTCTCTATGTTCTGTTCTATTGGGTTGACCTTAGAGGACATACTTGTCCAAATAACTCAGGACACAATATCCACTGACCATGTACACAGTAGCATACTGAATGTTTTTGACCACAAAACTGATACATTGCATTGATTGTGTGTAGTCAATTCTTAAGGACTGAACATAAAAGATCTTGTAGGAAACATCTGACACAAAAAGATACACAGGAATCCACACTGATATCTACAAGGTCATGATCATCTATTCTTCATCTTTGTAACATCATCCAGCATAAAAAACACTATTAACTAAATATAAAATATACATGCAACTGAATTTTGCAGTGTATGCTAAATGTACTGGTAGTGTTGACTGTATCTAGCTACACCAATTTAATATATACCTAATTATCACAACAAATTAAATTAAGATAAATACCTAACTAAGACAAACTGACTGAAACTAACAACCTGGCCAACAAACTAGCCGACTAATTACCAGATGACCAACCAACTACATACCTACTCAACTAATATCAATACTGAAAAAGTTTGGTTAATAAAGTTAAGCGACTACAACTTGTTTTAAAAAATAGTGACAAAAACACTTGAGGAAAATGATTTTGAATGTTTTAGATACAACTAAAACAAAAGCAGAGCGGTCATCTCCCCAAAAATAAACTCTGAAGCCAACTGAAATAATGTTCTCATTAATACCCCTCCGAGCGCAGGGATGTTTAAGTCTTTCTCTCGCGATTTCACTGAGGTAATCAAGTCCACATGGAGGTGAGAGCGAGCCGCTCCGGTACCAAACATGGCAATCAGTGTGTGATGAGTCATGCTCCCCTTTAAGCTGCCTTAACCCCCTGCTCTCCATTTTTCACTCACGTAGAATAACTCTGGAGTCAGAGATCCTGATGCGTGCGGGTCTCCACATTCCACTCAAAGCTGGAACTTTAAGTGATCTGGATTGTTGAGCTCATCAGTGTGAGCTGAAGCTACTCCAAAGAGGACCCAAAAAAGAGAAAGAAATCACTGCATACTTTCCACCTCTTCAGGCTATCAGTCATGGGGGCACTGAAGCTAAGCACAAAAGCAGCACAGTACACTTCAACCATGCAGAAAAAAAAGAAAAACTTAAAAAAAAACAGCTTCATGATAGGTAGACTTGACTCAGTTATGTTTAAAGACGATGTGAACCATGCCAGATTGCTGTGGTTAGCCAATCATAACAGAGATCATTTATACGAACACCACCATTTAAAAGTTTGGGGTTGACAAGACTGTTTTAATGTTTTTGAAAAAAAAAGAAAAAAAAAAAAAAATGTCTCTTATGCTCACCAAAGCTACATTTGTTTGATCAAAAATACAGTAAAAACAGTGTGAAATATTATTACAAATAAAAATAATTGTTTTCCATCTTAATATTTATTGTATTTATTCTTGGGATGGCAAAGCTGAATCAGTTTCATATGATCCTTCAAAAATCATTCTAATATCTGATTTGGTGCTCAAGAAACATTTCTTATTAATAATGTTGAAAATTGTTGTGCTCCTCTTTTTTTTTGTGGAAACTGATACATTTTTTCAGGATTCTATGATAAATAAAAAGTTAAAAAGAAACGTTGAAACATTGAAAAGAACATCAGCAAATATTTGAAATAGATTTTTTTGTAACAAAGCTGTGAATATATTCATTTTTGACCAATTTAATAGTCACTTTTGATCAATTTAATGCATCCTTGCTGGAAAAAAATCTACTTCTTTTAAAAAAAAAAAAAAAAAAAAAGAAGACCCCAAACATTTCAAATGTAGTAGCATACATACAAATTACTTTTAAAGATACAACAGCCTATTTAATTCTAATGGTTAGAGAGGGTGGGAAATGGTCATGTAAAACTAAACTCTGGTCCAAGAAACCTTGACTAACATCATAAGTGATTTCAGTGGGAAAAATAAAATGCTCTAAAAATGTAGAATATAGACCCTTTAAAACCAGTTGATGTGTCCTAAGCACACTCAAGTGTCTCAAACAGAGGACAAACAAATAATCTCATGTGCAACAAAGATTATACCAAGACAAGATAGAGTGTGATCCAAGGCACATTTGACAATAATGCTAACTGATCTGGCAGCAGTTGTCTTAATTAAATCCCAACTGGCTGCAGGACCTTAATTACGGAGCAGAAGCCAGCCACGGCCATGTGACCCTGGCCTGGCCCTGCGCTAACACCCGCTGCACTCTCAAGGGACAGCTGCAAACTGCATTCACACAAGACCATACAGTCTCCCTTGGTTTAATGCTACGTTCATCATACCATCAAACATCCATCTCTATTGCATAGGGATGAAAGTATATAAAATACGAAAAGTCAGCATGAAGACTTATCTTTGTTTACATTTTCATTAAAGATGCAACTGATCCATTCATCTGCTGATGTTTATTTGATGAATATTCAGTAATACGTAGAATTTGATCTTCATAAAAAAGCATTATGAAGTGTATTTCACCTCAAAGGTTTAGCTGTTATATCAAGTGTTCTTTGTAGAGTGTTTTAGAGAGAGAGAAAAAAAAAAAAGTAGTGTATCCAGTCATTCAACAACTCTATGGCTTTAACGGGCAAGCTGTAGTTAATCACGCTGTGCGCTGCACGGCTCTTAAAGTCAGCCCAGACTCTCAAGTCAGCCAAAGAGTCCGCTTGGGGGGTTTTCAGCAAGACTGCAGCCTGAGCATTTTCAAGCCATCTGAAAAGAAAAACTCCTCAGTGGAACGCAACCATATTCACATTTGCCATCAGACCCTATGGAGTGTGTAATTGATTTAGATACTAATTGACTTTAAAATTACACCATCTCACTTCTTTATAGGCTTCTAAGAGAGATTTATACTTGAATATGTAGCTGGAAATAAAAATCTGACCCCATCAAGACAGAAACATTCATGTTAACTATACTTCATCCATGCTAGTAAGCACTCTAGTTCACCGGACCAAACAATAGACCACCAAATAAATTGATTTCCGCAAATCAGTTTAGAGAAGCTGTCCATTTTATCAAACAATTCAAAATTATTTGTTTGTTTCATGACAAAAACATTTACGGAAGCATCTGTGTGGTATTTGTCATGTATTAAAATGTTTTAGTAAAATACATGTAGGTGAATATGGTTGTTTTACTCTATATTGTTGATTTTAAATAATAATATCTTTCTCTCTTCCCTATCACCATTCATTTAGGGGGCTTTCACACTGGGCTCGTTTGCCCAGTCCGAGCCCCCCGCAGCGTTGGTCTGGTTTCACACTCAACTTCATTCTATCAAACCCTGGTGCGTTTGCATTCATCTTACGTCATCACAAACGTGCACGACGCATGATAGAAAACAGAATGCGGGTCAGTAAATTGTGTTTTTTATTATTTTTGTGCTATTATGTACAGCAGAGTAAACGACACTTGGGTTTACTGTATGTGCGTCGCATGTAGACGGTTTTCCGCTGCTTGTAAGCAGACTATTTTGAGGAGACAACTGATTGCCATTTATTTGCCGCTCTGATTGCACTCGCAAAGCGCGAATATGCTGCAGGCTCACTCCTGCTCGAATCCATCAACACTATCATCTCTTACATGTGTTTTATTGAAGTAAATAGATTATAATCGGCTAAAACGCATACACAGGTTACTTTACTTCCTAAACAAGTGCGCACCCGAGTCCGTGTTGCTTTCATATTCACGCAAACCGCGGCGCAAATCGAGTGCAACCGAACTCAGACCACCTCCTTCAGGTAGTCTCGGGTTCAGTACCCCGGTGCACACCCGGGTTCGCATGACAGCTTTCACATTATCGATTTTTCATGCGAACCGTGCCCCGTTTCGAACTAAACTGCCAGTGTGAAAACCCCCTTAGAGAAGAAGTGTGGAAAACTGGCCTTATATTAAAAAAAAAAATACATTTTAAAAATCTTCTGGCTACAATGGTTAATGTCTAAATATTGAAGAAACAAAAAAGCAAACAATAATCAAAAGGTTAAAGGGTTAGTTAAAGGGTTGGAGCCGGCGTTCGGATGTAAACACGGAAGCTCTGCAATGCGTTCACTGAGCCAACTGTGTAATAGGCTGACAGGGAAGAGGAACAATTGTTGAATAAAGTTGTTATTTTTGTTTTGTTTTTGCGCACAAAGTATTATGGTTGAACCACTGCAGTCACGTCAACTGTTTTAACTATGTCTTTCTAGACCTTTCTAGACCTTGAAAGTGGTGATTATATTGCATTATGGACGAGTCATATTCCTCTCGGATTTCATCAAAAATATCTTAATTTGTGTTCCGAAGATGAACGAAGGTCTTACGGGTGTGGATCGACATTAGGGCGAGTAATTAATGACAGAATTTAAATTTTTGGGTGAATTAACCCTTTAAAAAAAAAATAGAGATTGTGTTACATATACCACATAATTCACATAATTCTAACACTGTAAATGATCTGCACCATTCATACATTTGGGTTACTCCATTTCATTGAGATTAAAGCATATTGGGAAATCTTTCTTGAGAAAAACCGCTTTGATACTTGGCTCTTGATTAGCAGAACGGGTCGAGACCACGTGAGGAACCCTTTCAACGTCTTATTCCTCTTAAATCATAATTTCTTTCTATTAATTACAAGCTGCTTTGCGCTGGGTCTAACACTCTTCCTTCGCTCTGCGCCGAGCACCATATTCCCTCGCGGACAGCGGAGAGAACATTGATCAAATGAGAAAAGGGAGAGAAGCGGAGAAATTCTTCACATATTCACTCTGTGGCTGGCCACGTGCCATGAAAACACTCCAGAGGCCCTTTCAGCACATGGCCGGTGGGAGGACGGGGGGGTGAAGAAGAGAAGGGAAGGAAAAGTGGGAGGGCTGGTTAATATTCTGACAGCATAACACAGTCAGGCTGGATGCCGCAATGAAACTACACCAAATTCCTAATGTGGTCCCACTGGCCAGCAGGAGCAGGGAAACTGCACTGTCCTCTAGACAGCCCCAGAGGACCAGCAGCACACATATAGATGTGTGCCAGTAGTTGTAATGACCATCTTAATTGAACCAATGGTAATCAGATCATGTGCAAGCAAAAGCATCGTGAAGACAGAATACTGACCACTTGACAAATAACAACTAGCATGTACTGCTAAATACTCTGGATCATTCTATGCATCTGTCCATGAAACCCTGTTAGTCTTTATTAACCCTCTCTGGGAGGGCTAACAGGTGTGAGAACATTCTGCTGTTGATGGCCTAATGAAAGGGAAGGCCCTGTTGTCTGATGTTGACTGAGGCTCACCTGTTTCTCCCACTGGTGCAAGTGTGTTTGGGATTGACACAAGGACAGACAGAAAAAAGACAACTGCATGTTCAGCTGTTTTAAAACCTTCAATGCTGGTACGTCAATGTTGGTAACACATTTAAGGAGATAGCATATTCAGGCACTTTTCTCTTTTCTGCCCGCTAGCAAATGGCTCAGGACAATTCGAACATAATATTCAGGAATAGTTTCTACCCCAATGCCATAAGACTGTTCAACACACACTAATATTTAACCAACACTAATGTTTAACACTTATGTTAGTGTTAGGTAAGAATACTGGACACTTCATAATGTCAAAAATGTCACTTTGTCACTTTATTGTCTTATGTCACTCATTGCCTTATTTATTCCAGGTTCTACGTCAGAACGGCGACTCATTGGCCGGCTCCTGCGTCAGCATCACACGCATGCGTTGTGCCGCTCATGTAAACAGCGTCGGCCAATACTGAGCCTGCGTTCTGATGTAGAACCTGGAAGCGCTGAACGTAATCAGCACAGAATGACGACACAGAAGAGAAGATATTGTTGAATAAAGTCGTTATTTTTGTTTTGTTTTTGCACACAAAAAGTATTCTCGTCGCTTCATAACATTAAGGTTGAACCACTATTGGACTATTTTAACAATGTCTTTAGTACCTTTGTGGACCTTGAAAGTGGTGGTTAAATTGCTGTCTATGGAGGAGTCAGATACCTCTCGGATTTCATCAAAAATATCTTAATTTGTTTTCCGAAGATGAACGAAGGTCTTACGGATTTAGAACGGCATGAGGGTCAGTAATTAATGACGGAAATTTCATTTTTGGGTGAACTAACCCTTTAAGCAAAACAACTTGACAACTTTCTTGACAACTTTCATGAGATTCACCTAATTTATGAAACATCATATAAGCTGGGCTTCCTCTGAAAGGTCAAAGAGAAAGAGGTGCACCTTGAAAGGGTGGAGTTTATGTGAACATGCCCCTTTGTTAGTAGATAAGGCAGGTGCAGAATATGTCCCACTAACCTCAGCACACACCCAAAACCTGGAACAACAATAAGGAAAGAGGTCAGAAATCCCAGTACCAGCAGTAACGTAACATAACTCTCAGACTAGGAAAACAGCAAGAAGAAAAACACTCAGGGGTAATAAAGACGGCAACTACAGGACAGCTGCTCTCTCTTTCGGACAGATGGGTCAACATAAAGACCACCTGTTCAGTACATACACCCTGAGAAACCCCAAACTACAGACCAAAAGGGGCAAAATGGGTTAGAAATGGGTGAAGATTTCATGACATTCTGAATAAGAAATATGCTCATGAAGAGATGCAAATTGCCCTGCATGGGTGGAAGAATGGATGCTTTATTGAACCCCAAAGAGAATATGATGGGGAAAAAAACGGTGCAGAGAAGTCAAGTACTCTTTACTCTGCCTGTGCAGAAAGGACACAAATGCTACACCACCAACCCTAAAAGCCTTGCATTTCTCAGTCACAACATTTGTTGTAATAAGTGTCTTTCAGCCCAGGGCTGACATATATGCTTGTTTCTGCCCACTGGTCAGCCTCAGGACAATGTGTGTGTGTGTGTGTGTGTGTGTGTGTGTGTGTGTGTGTGTGTGTGTGTTCATATAGAGCATTAAATAGCGCATTAAAATCACGATCGTTAGAAATTCTTCACACTTACCGTCAAAGACCAACACTAAATATACTCTTCAGAAAGAAAGAGCAAAAGTTACTGGTTGTTCTATTCATTCATGTTGCAACTTAGAAAATTCAGAGTCAAGAACGATAATCATTTAGCTGATGTACTAAAAGTAGCTGTTCAACAAAAGATAACCAGCATGCACAAAAGAGAGGACTAATGGGAGGAAAGGACATACAACTAGTAAACAAGGGCACAATTCCACTGTAGAGGAAAAAATTATTTTTTGGGGAGAATTTGCTGTAGACAGGATGAACAATGCATTCAAAAATCTTACTTAAATCTTACTTAATCATTATTTTTGTCTTGTTTTATAGTAAAAATCCTTAAAATAAGAAATTTACTTGAAGCAAAAATAATCTAAGAAGTTAAAACTAAACTTATCAGACAATATATCTTGAAAAGCATTTCTTACACAACTGGCAAATTGTTTTTCTTGTTGTTTATCTCACTACATTGCTATATTTATGCTTCAAACAAGAAATTAAGTACCAAGAAAAATACTTAATTCAATATATATTCTCAAACAAGATTCAATATCTTGACAATTCTGCTTCAAATAATTTTCTCTAATTTTAAGGATGTTTAGATATTTTAACAGAGCTGACAATAGGGTCATGGTTCAAAACGCATTCATTGAACTGATGGCAGCTTCAATGGAACCAATATTTCTTACACATACACACGTCCTTGCAACAGCTATGATTAAAGGCATCATCAACCAGTTCGACTGAAAAGTGCTGAAATGGACAATCTCAAATTACAGTACTGGAGCACAGCAAAAATAAGTAATTCCTAAGATTAATATCATGGAAAGAGAGATAGTCACACCATAAACTCTTAAAAGGTCAAATCCTCTAGTCAACCCTTTAACAATTTCACAGTAACATGATACACAACGAGACACACCAGTAATAAAGATACTGGTTCCAAAGATAATTTATCTCACAAAAACAGCTCACAATCTCATGGCACATCAGCCATCTCAGAAAACAGAAAACTTTGCTTCTGGCAAAGGATGGACCTGAGAAATTATGAAGATAACACATTAAGTGTGTTTTGATGTTGCTTTTGAAATTCACAGCAAACAACTAACACAGCAACAACTATGCAAAGTCAGTTCTCTAAAATGAGACAATAACTTGGTTGCATTGTTGAACTTGGCATTGTGAAGAATATCCAACTTTCATTGAAAAGTGAATTTTGAATCATTGCTTACAGCAGGCAGTGCCATTATGAGTCTGATTAAGACATTTGTGATGCTGTTTTTTTGTCGTTTTTTTTCAGGGATGTTCTCTTGGCTTGTGTGCTGTGAATGGCACAGCTTGAGGTGGGCAGAAGGCAGACGGGCTGCTGGGTTCAATCGTGCAGCTGGATTAGGGCTGTGCTCACAGATCTTTCAGAAGCACATGGGATGACACAGAGCTGCTGCATGGCGTACAGGCTGAAAGATCACGTGACGCTTCTTAGCGGTGGCATATTCAATAGGAAATGCAGATGTATCCTTTACATTCAATCCGATATTGATAAAAGGACACAAAGAGGGATTAAAGAAAGACTTACAAAAGACAAGCTCACAATAATGAAACATTCAAATATGAGAAACAAGTATTAGTATTATCAAGTACAAGTATTACCATGGGAAAAAAGCAAGTATTAGAGCTGACTATCCATAAAGAAAGAGGAGGAAAATATCAGAGAAATAAACTCTTGTGCTTGTTCAAGTAGGCCATTTTTGCCAAATGCCAAAGTGGAATATAACAGTATCTCAATCTCCAATAGTTCGATTGGAGCTTTCAAGGCCGATTTTGATAAACAGTCTTTAGAATCCACAAGTTCTGTTTGATGGTTCCTCTATGGTCGGGACTGTTTTGTTAATCGGCTACAAAAGCCAGAGAAGGTTTTACAGCCAGTGTCCAACAATCCAGTTTCAGGGTCGAGCTCTATTGTTGCACTCACAAAAGGGAGATGTTTTATTCACAATAGCAGGGCACTATATTATGTAGGGCATCAGGGGCCTGGCGACAAGGAATGCGGACCGATTGCGGACCGACTGCCTCTCAACCTTCAAAGCTTCTATTGATTGTGCAGCTTTAGATGCTTTTGTTTATATTAATAGACATCAGTGCATCAACAAATTCCAATTTCATTCAATGCCACCAAAGCATCCTAGTTGGATATTGTGTGATAACTAGATTTTAATATTTTATGGAAATGTGGTAGTAGCAAAACGCACAAAACAATCGGGCTAGCAACAAGACAAACACTGCAACAATATTACAATAATTTTAAATTCTTAATTCCTCTAAGGTCATTTTTACTACAGCTAATAATTGAGATGCAAGATGGCGCCAGTTGGATTTTTTTATGAAACAAGAGACTGATGTAAGACCTTAAAGTAACGTCGGTTTTAGTCACCCAGGCAGATATACGCCATTGTCATGGACGACAAGGAGTACTAGGAAACATCCGACTGTTAAATGCTGCAACTGTCCAATCAGAATCAAATACTCTAGAAAGGTGTAAAAAGTGCTGATTTTGATTAGTGAAGGATTTAAGACCTTGCCATAGCAAGGATTGCATTTGCTGATAAAGAAAAGTCCTTATCCAAGTCTTCTTTGAGATAGCTGTACAACTGTGCAAACTCATCAGATTTCTGTGTTGTGATAACATTCACAGCTGTTTCAACACTCTACACATTAGAGTAATTATCCGTATCCTCCTCCGCAGCGGCGAAATGCAAGCACCACACGCTGCCCCTTAAGCTTCTTACAAACCCAAACTTCACATCGAAAAAGTGTCCTTTTATAGTGACAGCAGCCTAAAGGGAGAGTGCCTGCCGAACAGTGGTTCCAGCTCAGAAACAGCTTCACCAACACAGAGGGACGGTGGTAGAAAGGATCCGTCGCTTGCTGTTGTGCTGTGTAGCAAGCAATCTTAAAAACAAGATGAGGGATGCTGGCCAGATTTCTAAACCGAACGCACCCACACACACACACACACACGCACAAAACATCTCATCTTAAATTCAGATGCTGTATCTGTTTAAAGTGAAATGGCCTTAATTCTGGTGCAGAGATTCTGAACAGAATGCAGATATTGGGGATTCTTGTTGATTGGCTTCACTTAGAGGAGAATCAGTTGGACATCTTGTGGAAAAATCTAAGCACAGTTTGTGTGGTTGTAGATAGGGATGCAGCCAGAAGGCCACAGAGCATGATGAACACTACCAGCTCTCCAGTCATGCAGGCATCCAAAATGAAAGGGCTGGTTCCTCGAGGGGCTCAGTTGAGTGCCAAAAGTCTGTGTAAGATGCTGGTTCTGGTACTTCAAGTCTGTCCAAGTTTTCCTAGGGTAGAGTTAGGTGAAGGTGAAAACTTCATGATATTAAATTAGCTGTTTTTCCACCGTCGCTGAAAGGTTCTAAGAAGGATAAAGAACAGTTCCGGTTAGGTTTCCACTTGAGCCTGGTACGGCGCGGCATGATTACAAACCATTCTCAGCCTGGAATTCTCAGCATGGTTGGCTAACCATGCTGAAACGTGCTGGTAGAACGCGTGTAGCGATGTCAGGATTGGTCACTTGTCTGTTGCATGGCTACCAGTTTCTCTCTAGCTAGCGAAGAGCACTGTTTGAGTGACGTAAACACAAATTAATAATGAAATTAAAAGAAATATCTGATCATCCTCCATAACGCAGTCGCTATTTACATCTCATATCATCTGTAACGCATTTGTATGACATTCCAAAGAGCTCCGTTATCAGTAGTAAATGAAAGCACATTCGTATCGGCATGGCCGGTTTGGCATGGAATGGACTGGTTAAGCATCGAGAACGGTTTGGCCCAAAGGTGGAAAAGCAGCTAATCATTTAGAGTTGGGTCGCTTTTTTAGCTCCATTTTTCACACATCATTTCATTGCCTGAAGTCAAAAAGCTAAATAGTCCCAGCATAATTTTTCCACCCAGAGCTGTTGATAAATGACTGCTGATTGACTGCAATTTAACCAACAAGAGGTGGAAAAGTGTAGCATTGTTCCTTTCATAGGAAGTACAGATGAGCCCCAAGGCATTAATGCATACTGCATTATGTTTGGAGAGAAAGATCACGAATAAGCAAAACTAACCAACTAGTTACACCTCCCCAGCACTTTCCTGCAATTTTCTTGTTAATCAATCCAACAGACTTGGCACTTAAAAAACAGATCACAGCCAGCTAATCCCATATTCCCATACTCTTGAGACATGAGCACTGGTCATGTGACAATTCCCATAAGTGGTTTTCCAAAGTGGGATTTTATTTAGAAAACTTTATTTAGAAATTATGACGTCAATTGAAATGAATCATACAAAAGCAATGCACTAAAAATGAGAATCACTTTAAATTAAATTCCTCTAGTGCTATAACTCATAACATTAAGTTCCCCCCAAAAAATAAAAATAAAAAAGGTAAAAGGGTGCATGGAACAAGGGTAGGGAACAATTCGCTGCTGATGCTGGATATGTAGTTGTTTAGATTGGGAAATCATGCAATAGTTAGACAACGCATTCACTTCGGGACAGAAAGACGTCTCATTTAGTACAAAGATGGATCACTATGAGCCTTTCTCAGATCCATAAATTAGCATATTTGGACTGAGGTTAGAATATCACTCTCAATCACTTGATGACATTCATTGATCGAGAAGAAGGCATTTAAGGTACTAGTATAAACAACAAAACATAAGTTTCATAGTCAGACACAAGGGTACTTTGGACAAAAAGCTATGGACAAAAAAAGCATTTTTCCAACGAAAAGAAAAAGCTCAATGGTCGCCGCTTACACAGTGCTCACAGTAAGCACCTGTTCAGAGTCTATACAATGGATAAAGGAAACAAAATAAGGAAAATAAAGAAACCCAAGTAAACTCATATGGCAGATAGATGGTTCCTGCTACCTCTCAACACTTAAGAGACCCACATGTTGTAGAGTCAGCAAGGTGCTGAGAGGAACTTAGGCTGGTTACATGCCACATGCAAAAGCAGCTCACATTTATTTTGGTGTCCACATTAATAGGTTAGAGAGTTCACACTGCCCACACAAGCAAGCCTCTATAGGTGCAAACAGAGTTTTGGTTTCGGTACTGAGCTCATTTTTACTATGCTTTGTGCTTAGCAGAAACTTAGCAGAAACACATGGATAAACCTTGTTTTTCAACGCGGAAATAAGCTATATTTTATGAATGTGCGAGACTTCTGATTCATTAGTGGCTAAAGGGAATAAAAAAAAGTGGAGTAAACATTTTTATTTGCGCTACAAACCAATGTGTTTATAATTACGACAATACATTAAAATAATATTGTAAGAAATACCAGTTTGGGCTAGACTTAGGGGGCTGGGGGCCCCTGGGCTTTAGTTTATGTTTGGGCCCTACCTACGTTACAAATTACCTCAACTAGAAGATTTACACAGACTGTTTAATGCAGCTCAGACTAGTGTTGTCAAAAGTACCAACCATGATACCAAGTCGGTACTGAAATTTTAAAAAATATGACGCTTTGAGCGCTGTTGAGCGTATTCGTAATGCCTCTGATTGGCCTTTTTGTTCACACGCTCATCAGAAATGTCTGTGATTGGCTACAATGATCAATGCACAGGAGCATTTGAAAGCACACGGAAGTGTTTGAATTTGAAAGTGTTTTGAAAGCGGGAGCATTTAAAAGCAGATGTCTATTAGCGGACCGGTCCGCTGATAGACGCATGCTTTCAAACGCTCCAGTGTGTATCTGTGTAAGCGCTCGGTGAAGAGCATCATTGATGTCTATTTACAACATGTTTTTGAAGCGTTGATCATTGTAGCCAATCACAGACATATCTGATGAGCGCGTGAACACAATTGCCAATCAGAGGTGTTTACGAATCCGCTCAACAGCGCTCAAAGCATCACATTTTTAAATTTTCAGTACCGACTTGGTATCACAGTCAGTACTTTTGACAACACAAGCTCAGACATGGCATGAATGGATTTACACAGCAATTATAATTTCATAAATTATGATAAGAGATTAATGTTTTACACTGTATTGCTAGGAGATGCAGAAGTTCTGCTGTTTGTTCTATTTTCATTGACGAAGCAAAAACAGAAAGTGTCTATAAAAGTTACTCCGTAACTTGTTTATTGAACTGTTGTATAAAATTAATGTCACATTTGAGATTGTGCAGATGTTCGGAAAAACAGCACTCTTGCTTTGTGATGACTCCTATTTCATAGGCTGTTATAAACGTGATTCAATATGTGTCCTTCTATGTGAAATAATGATCGATACCAGTTTACGCCTTTTGATTATGGCCTTGAAGCTGGCAGTCAGAGGCTATTAGCCGCGGCTGGCCCGTTTATAGCCCTGGCTTGCACTGGCCCGACAGTGGAAATGAGGCTAACAATTTCTGACTGGCATATAACTGAACAAATCAAACGAACGAAAATAGATAAAGGCGGGGGTTTCTGTGAAACAGACCTTGGGAGGAAAAGGTGATGTGCTACAAACAAGTTCTTATGCAAATGTAACAGGAACTGTAGTGTATCTGTAGATACTATCAAACCTATTCATGACAAGCCTATTTTAAACACTCTGGAAAGCTTATTGGCTTATAAAGTGGCTGGGGCATAGGGGAGAAGACTTGGGCATAAGAGGTAATCAGAATCACTCAACCTGATGCTTGCCACTGAATCATTTCACTGAAAATTCAACCTGCAGAGAGCCGTGATGGCAGGTGTGATCATAATAATCATCCCTAGCAAAAATAAATGAACTCCAAAGTGACGGAATTTATAAGACCAGCAACGGTAAAGGATTTGTGAAGACCACTCAAATGCAGTCACACATGAAGAGATTTGTTCGTAAGGGACCTACAAAGCCATGACAGACTGTTAGATTTCACAATCACATGCAGATCTGGAGCTAACAGACAGTGTTGTGCTCTAAACTCCAGGAAAGGAGTCAGAAACACTTTTTATTCTCTATATTGTTTATTTTTTATGTCTGATAGCAGCAGACTACCCAACAGATGTCTATGATGAAGAGGGAGCTAGATTTAAAATCTTGTTCCTAAAATACCGGTCAAGCTAAGAATGATCCTACACCACCTAATTCAACGCTCATCTGCCTACCCAAAAACAAGCCAACGTTTCAAGGTGACTGCTAGCGAAAAAGTCATGCTTCAATGTCTCACTAACTAGCAACAATGAGTGTTAGGGGAAAATTATATTGTCATCGATCTTCTATTAATGTTGCCAGCAAATGTTGGCTGCAAATACATGAATAACCATGGAAAAGACTGATGCATGATTATTCAATTTTGTGATAATCAAAGAGAAAACTGAATTCATCAACAGTTCAAATCAATCTATGTAACATTACAGAAACAAAGGCCAGAAAAATTATATAATGCAGTACATACTTTCTGTGTTATTGGAATTGCGAAGTACAACACTGCATGTAACTAGTCCACTAGCCTACAAGTTTAGCAAAATGATGTCAGCTAAATATATTCAGAACCTGCTTTGGTACATTCTAAGCACAGATATTAAATGACGTTATGAACTTGCTTTAAACAAAGTACAAATCAGTGGTAATCCACTATGATTAAATGCATTCTTGATTGCTTTTGCTTTATCTAAATTCCTCTAGAAACAACGTAGAGGTAAGGGAGGAGTGCAACAGGATGAGTCTGAGCCACTGACGTCAAAGATAGAACTTTCACAGAGAGCTCTGTATCTAAATGAGAGATGAAATGGAAAATATAATAGGTGACAGGGTGTAATAGAGAGAGGGGTGGGGGCAGATGAGGTAGACACAGTATCTCTACCAAAGAGAGTAATTACATAAGGAGAAAGGGAAAAGTTTAAATGGCCCCTTCAATACAATTGCGCTCAGATATTATTCTGTTCTGATTAGGCATGAATATTCTGAGGGGACTCGAGTCTTTTCTAATGGCAGAAAGATACAGCGAGAGCATACTGATTAATTCATACAGACACTTTTCTCTCTACAAAACTCAGAAAGCCTTGATTAGGCCTAAAGATCAGAGCAGCCTGATTTGAATTTGCTTAAAAAGTCTTAAAAGACACAAAAGTGCTCAAGAAAAAAGTTCAGTTAAAATGCACTAATGAAAAAAAAAAAAAAAAAAAACGACACATAACTTATTCAAGTTCATTCAGTTAGGCTGTCTGTAACATGAAAGGCACTTTCATGATCTATGAACCAGACAGCAGTGTTACTGACCTGGCCTTCCTGGAATTTTGGAAATCCTGAAACTAGCCTTTCAGGGGGGTTGATTAAATTCACTAACCTAAAGTATACACTACCAGTCACAGGTTGACACCCTACTCATTCTTCACAACTACTTTTTTCCACATTTAAGGAAAAAAAGTGAAATAAACTAACTAACGAATTATGCTTTTTACAGTATATTGAAGAAGTTATGCATGCTGGACACTTGATACTTTTCATTCACTAATTAGACCATTTAAAAAAGTTATAATTTATAAAAACAAACTAAACTAAAATACATTTATAAATGTAATTTGTAAAGAAATTCATGCACAGGCACGTTTTAAGATCAGTATATGCAGAAAAATAAATGCAGTCAAGTGTATTCAAACTTTTGTCCTAAATGAATGAATTTGATTCACAAAAAGGATGTTAATACAATCAGGTTCGTACCTCACACACACAATAAACCTACAAGTCGTGTCACACAGTTAAAAGCTTGACACTTCCCAACACATGCTCGTGATGAGTAAGAGGGAACGGTCTGGGTCTAAAAATCACACAAACCACACCTGTTATGGCTAACAAACATGAACATTCGCCTCCACTCAATCACCCTCCCGAGCGAGAGACAATCCTGTTTTTGACACAAGAGGCAACCCACGTACATCTGAAGTGCTTTACTATGCAACACCACGGTTCGTGGGAAGACAGGCCAAATAATACAGAAGAGATTAATCTAAACCTAAGGGGAAGGTTATGTCATATCATCCAAACTCTGCTTTAAGGGCAGCTCGTTTCTGCTGAAGGCTGCCAACAGCTGGCTCTTTCTTCATATGTCTTCAGTGGGAGTGTGGGAGGAAATACTTAGTTATTCTGATAATCAAAGCAAGGCTTGAACATTTTAACACATGCTCTCACCAGATCACAAGCCACTGGGAACATGCCTACATCACAATGTAATGTAATGGATCCCATCCTCAGGCAATCAACTAGCAAACAGTGTATGACTTGTGTATATATTTAAAAAAAAAATGAAAGACAAACATCACTAAATTTAAAAAAAACAGCAATATTTCAATCTAATAATAAAGGCAGGGAAATGACTGATTAAAACTGGCATCGTCCTGTAAAATGAACCCAATGTGTTAAAACACTGTTATGCTCATTTTCTTCATAAGGTGAACAGAAGTGTCAAAGTTGTCACATAAGCTCAACTATGCTTATATGATGCATCCTAAACAATCAAGATCTCTCGAGTTTAGTGCCATGCTATATATTTACATGATACTTCACATACAGATAGGCCTATATATGTGTCTTTTCCTCACACCCCATATTAAGTATATGCAAGTATGCAGCAGCGCTCAAACTGATTTTACTAATTAATCAATTTAGTTGTAATATTTTGAATGATTCATTTCACAATACTATAAATTAATTGCAGTACAAATGCTAGGACAATCCATACCATAAACAGTATTTAAAATCAACTGTTTGTTTATGAATTATTTATAGGCAGTGCGCAAATAGCCACGCACAAAATTTTCCCCAAACAAGAGCAGCGCATATATAAATGCCTTTGGGTTGAGATTCAACTAGATTTTACTTACCTCATGGTGATTTCCGCGCTATTTATTCGGTGTTATATAATTTCAGAGAGTTTACAAAGTTCGCACTTGATCACAAAAGATATGAATGAAACGCCGCAGGACCAGAGAGAGTTTGTATCCCGAAAAGTGAAAAAATAAAAATTAAAGTAAATAAAAAAAATAACTGGATCTACATGATCTACCGCATTGCAGCTGTATGTGGATGCTGCAGCACAAAGAAAAAATGTAAGTGAGAATGTAATTTTCTGTTTGGTCTTGCAAGCGCCTGATCATCTAATAGCGGCAACGTGCCGCTGGGATCCCCTTCTACAGCCACAGCACAGACGCATAGCTTTACTGGGCTACGTCACCACGCAAGGGACGCACAGGTCACGCCCCCATTTGATAGTTTGGCAAGGATTCAGACAGATATGTAATACTTGTAAAATATTAAGATAAAAGTAAAACTGAATATATATTATTGTAATATATTATAGTATTATAAATACACAAATATCGATTTTTTTCGGCAGAAAATGTAATTAAAGATTATATTTAGTAGTGCATTTGATCACATTCATTCAAGCCTTCAGCATATTGACAAGTGTATGTCATCTGACTATGACAGTGTGCTGTCAGCTGTTCATAAAATGAGCCAATGGTGTGCTTGCTTTCATAGCAGAGGTGAAGGATCTGATGGTTCATCGCAAGTGTTCAAACCTTGCGACTCGATCCCCACATCTCAGTTCCCAGATCAACTACCACTGTCACTCATGCATCTCTGATTCCTATGTGATATATATGTGGGTATATGTGGCTAGGGTCTATGGCTAAAGGCAAAATGAAAGGGAAATCATTTGAGATACAATTTGAAATGTTGGTGTAAAAATCCAGACTTAAAAAAAAAAGTCTACACTGCCATCTACTGGTGCACTCTTATACAATTTAGTACACATGCTTGAGTCTCAGGACCCCTGTATTATTTTCTCCGTCCTACAACTGTATCACAGTTATGCAATTGCTTTTTAGACCATATTTAGTGGTTGATATAGTGTTTAAGTTACGCATTTTTCGTGTCACAATACCTTTCCAAAGCAGTTTTACAAAAAACATATTAACATCTTATATAGGCTATTGCTTTTCCAGATTTGATAATTACAATGTAATTCATTCTATATTTCATTTATTTCATATATATATATATACATATATATATATATATATATATATATATATAATAGGTAAAATGGTACACTTTTTGCCATTGAGATGTCCCAATTATTCTGAATTAACCCTATATTACAGTTCTTTATATTCCTCTAGGACTCTCTTTAAATACACGTCAGTGCTGCTGTCGTTCACCGGCCCTTTACGGGAAATATTTGAAATTAGTACTTTTCTGGGATACGATGAGATAGCTGTTTACCAGCAGGAAGCGCATGGTGGCTCAAAATGCCTAATCCTCCTCTGAGCCGTATTCAAATCACATGAGGTTTTGTGTCTTCCTGGATACATTTGTAACGATAATGTGTAATCGTTTAAAATCTGTTATTACAAGCGATATGTACCTAATATAACCTAAGATAATCATCAAAATTCGATTTAGCAATTTCTATAAAATGTTTTAAAATAAATTCATCACAAATAACTATGATTGATCCGCCCTGAGTAGTGCTTTAAAATGTCACAGGTACCACGTGACAACGCGGCACCTATGCCCCGCCCGTCTTTTCATTCTAGTCGTCATTCTATCTACACGCTCATTCTATTTCTATGGACCAATCACAATCCTCAAATCCGATCACGTACACTACGTAGCGACTACTCATCAGTGTGCACGTTTTATATTGGCCAGTTCAGCTGCCGACCAATCAGAGTGCGTTTTTGTACGACTAAAGGTGGCCATATTTTATGCCACCTGGGTTTTGCTTCTAACAGCTGTATTTTGCTACGCCTCTAACGTATTTAATAAAATACCCTATATTTAGTGTTTATCACATCATGCCTTATTATCAGACGTGGGACGAGTTTGCGAGAGCTGCAGAAAAACTTTATTTGACGGACCCGATGAAGGTAATTGATAAATAACCGGCTACAAGCACAGCTCATGTTCACATTTTTTACAGCCAAAAAGCTGCTTAAGTTGTGTCAAATGTATTATAGAGCGAATTCGAATTGTTGTCGATACGTAAAAATATAATATCATGTATATGTATGCCTGAAAATGTAACTGTCAGCCAGTATTCAAGCCTGATATGTACTGATGCACTGTATCTGTCTTGTTAATGTTGTTCATTCAGGTCAGAGTGGTTCTAAAATATCGACACTGTGATGGAAGTCTCTGTATGAAGGTCACAGATGATGCTGTGGTAAGTTTTGAGCCCTGACTGTTTTGTTTGTGGTCTTGTGTAGATCATGTTATATTCACTATACGTTTCTTCTTAGTGTTTACAGTACAAAACTGACCAGGCCCAAGATGTGAAGAAGATCGAGAAACTGCATGGGAAGTTGATGAGATTAATGGTCTCCAAAGAGACCCACAGTGGATCCATGGAAACGGACTGAATGATTAAAAGGACCTGTTGGGATTGGACAGTTTGTGACTCAATTCGACTGACAATGAAGAGAAACTGATATACAGGAGGATGGAGAAGAAGTTTGGTTGATGTTTCACTGTATACTGAGAATGTTCAAGATTATGCTCGTTTGGGGAGCAAGCAACAAGACCAGAGGAAACATCCTACAAGAGGCTGAAATTTGTGTTCTTATTCTGGAGGTCGGACAACGTTGTAATGGTCATACAGTTGTTTTCATTTGGTCTGCCTATTATTTAACGTTTGGAGAAAGTGGGTTTTAACTGCAACAACATCAAGGGAATACATTTCGAAGCAGGACCTTCTTAATTTCTTAGATTACAATAAAATCCCAGTTTTGAAGTATGTATGACTATGCATGATGTAACGTACATTGAACCTAAATAAATGTCTTTTTTTCATCCCATTTCATTTTGCTTCTACTTTTTAACAACATTGCAGTCTACAAGCATTTAACGAGTGCATTTAAAGTTAAATTAAAAACAATTATCATTAGTTATTTAAAATTTAATTCAAGACTTGATAATATGCTTACACCCTATGGTTGTGCACAGTAATATTTATTATTTTTAACCTTTTTTTTTTTTTTTATAAACAATGTAAACCTGCTTTGGTTTTATATTTGCTGGGACTTAAGTGTTGGTAGATGAAATATGGATAACGTTACAATTTACTGTTCCCAAAATCTGTCTTACCTGTTAAGGATGACCAACCAGTAGTTTACCTGTCAGGTTAAAAATGGCAATTTTAGCATATTTCCTCATGGGAAAATGTAAGGATGTACTCCCACTGTTATAAATGTACTAAAAACTTGGCTAGCACATCTTGTCACGCAGAATATACTTCTTAGTATGCGTTACCACAATGGAGAAAGTATTTTGTGAGTAACGTTAGGCCATCCTAATCTGGTAGATTTTCAGCGCTGTCGTCGTTCAGCAACTGCAGGTAACCTTCACCCAAAATATTATTGTGGCAATATGTTTGTTTAATGACATTCTGAAATAATTTGTCAGACAAACGTCTTTTACCTCAGAAAACTCGTCACCCCTTAACAAAGACCTTTTGCCTGCCTCCCTTTCAGACTGCGCGCGCTGCTACAGTCCAGTCAGTTGTAACGGCTTTTTCGCGAGTGAGAAAGTGCGCCCTTTCAGTCTTTACGCACAAAAGCCGAAATAATATGATCAATCACAAGTTGCGTAAGTGAAATGTTTGCCGTTTTTAAAAAGTTTTAATTTGGTTACTTTTTTAATGTTTTGATTTAAAAAGAGAACGTCTTGTACCATTATCTATCTACAATCAAAAATGTAGTTTTATGAAATGTGAAAACGTTTGTTTGGTGTGCAGTTAGCTTTACTAAAATAAAACCACCACTATTATCTGAAAGAAGAAAGTAAATAAATTTCACAGAATTACAGAAATGTGTTTTCCGTAAGTGAAAGGGATTGTGCGCAGCGCCTTCGTGACTACATTTCCCATAGTGCATTGGGCTTAATGTTACTGCGTCTTGGTCAGTCTATGGTCTTGGTGCTAAACGATCACAGCATTACTTTGCTACTTATTGAGGTGAGTGGGCATCATGTCTGGTGTTATTAATCATGGCGTTTTTGTATGTTTTAGCTAGTTACTTTGTTAACTAATATTTATCTACAATAACAGCACACTAATCGGTTCGTGTGCTGCATTCCTGATGTTGTTGTAGCTCATCTCTTATTATCATGAAATAAAACTGATTATACAACTTCCTGCTTATACAACTTTCAGTAATTTTATTATGGTAAATGCATTTGCAAGGAACTTCTGTGCAGGTTCTGTTAGAGACTCATCGTTTCTTTTCTTTAAAGAAAAAGACTGAGAAGAATTTAGCTTAGTCTATTGCTATAACTCCTATAATTATCTAGCCTGTTAGATTAAATAAATTAAGTTTTTTTTTTTTATGAAAACAAACTATTTTAATTTCATTTAACTGCAGAAAAAGTAATTTGTCATGTGAGGTTATGTTGCATGATATTTCTGTGAATAATTCATAATTAGATCAGCACACATTCTGAGATTCCTATTTACAAAGTATTTACTGTGCATTAGAAGCTAGACAGAGAAAAGCTTTGTCATGCATTGTGACCCACATGTTGTTACCACAGAGCTTTGTCCACCGTAATCCCAGTGCTGGGAATGTTGTGCAACAATAAACCTTTGCTCCATTTTCGTGCGTGCACTAAAATCATGTTGCCTAGTGGTTGAATGATAGGTTACTGGTTCAGATTCTGCAAGGGGTGATCCATGAGCTACCTATCATCAATTAATAAATATTTGTTGCTTCATTCCAGGCCCTTAAACCATGTACATAGAGTTGGCAATGGCGTTGGGGCTCGGAGCAGTGGTTGCTCTGGTGTTCCTGAAGAAGAGAAAGAATGTCTTGAAAGCTCAGGATGGGTGGTGGGGTGTGGGAGCTTGTCCCCAAGGACCTGAGGATGATAGTATCCACCCGTTTAAAGTTGAGACAACTCCAGAAGAGATTGAGGTAAATCCTGATGTCATCATCAGAATAAAATTTTGCATAATTATTTCGGTGGAGATACTTTTTGGTTTTGTCTTTATTAAAAGCTCCTTTATATTCCTTAGGATTTGCACCGCCGGCTGGATCAGACCCGCTCCTTTCCTTCTCTTGAAGACAGTCAGTTTAACTATGGCTTCAACTCCAAATACCTGGATAAGGTTGTGTCTTATTGGAGGAATGATTTTGATTGGAGGAAACAAGTGGATAAATTGAACAAATATCCTCATTTCAAAACCAAAATCGAAGGTGAGTCTTAACTAGTACATGGCTATAGAGAAATACAAAGCTCTGTATCTTTAAAAAAATTCTGCTGATTTGCAAAAAAGCTAATATATATAATTTAATTTGATGATGCTGAGTTAAAAAATGTTAATAAAATCTTTCAATCATGTACATTATTTTTACAAAAGTGAAAAGATGAAGATTTTTCAAATTATATATGTAAGCAGAGTGTTTTCTGAAAAATGGTCTGAAAAATTTACAGAGAGGTTTGAAAATTTGAGTCTGGAAAAGTATGGAATTTTGAAATGGAAAATGTGTAGGAACCCTGTTGACATCAGGATTAGGCCTAAAATAATGTTATACATGAGAAAACTTAACAAATAGTTCTAACTTGGCTCAAAGAAAGATAGGAATCATGTCTTTGTGGCAGTTTTTCTGGTGATTTAGGGATAATACAAGACTTCTTCACCTTACAAATGGTTGTCGAAAGCAGAAATGCTACGAAATGCACATCATGTTTTGTGAGAAAGTGTGACATCCTAGAGCAAAATGGGAAATGTGTTTGGAATCATCACCCAAGGTGGAGCTATTATATTCACAGATAGACATAGTACACCACAACAGATTTTATATTTGTTCTGTGTTGTGTTGTCCTCTATAAAAAAGGTATTGATATTCACTATGTTCACGTGAAACCGAAGAACCTGCCAGAGGGAACCCATGCAGTACCTCTGATGATGGTACATGGATGGCCAGGCTCCTTCTATGAGTTCTATGGTATCATCCCTCTGCTTACGGAGCCATCCAGCGCCGATGACATAGCCTTCGAAGTCATTTGTCCCTCAATACCTGGTTATGGTTTCTCAGAGGCCCCACATAAGAAAGGTAAATGGCAAACACCTCAAGCCAACAGATCTTTTGTTGTTTCAAAAACACATAGATTGGTCTGTTTTCCATAGAATTCTATTTTTTATGATCATAATGTGTTTTGCACAGGGTTTGACTCTGTATGTGCAGCGCACATATTCAATAAACTGATGAAGCGTCTTGGTTTTAACAAGTACTACGTTCAGGGAGGAGACTGGGGCTGGCTTATTACCACTAATATGGCCCAGCTGGAGCCCAAGTATGTATAAAAGCAGTGGTTCTCAACTTTTTTTTGACTCTGAGGCCCTCCTTTGTCCAAGACAGTATTCAAAGGCCCTCCTATTTTAAGCGATATTTACCTCTGGTACTTAATAAAAAAATCAACAAAACTCAAAAAATGTCAGTTTAATGTTGTACAGCTTTATTTTTTATTGTTTTAGCATTTTAAATACGATTATGTTAAAATAACTAAATTTGAATGATTTTAAGACTCGTTGGGGCCCCCTAGTGGGCCCCTGGTTGAGAAACACTGTATTAAAGTATTTCATCTCATTGAAATCATTAAATTAAAGTCAGATATATTAAAGGAAGATAATGAAAAGATTTCAATAAGTACTTTTGTTGTTCACCTTTCCTCTCTTTAGTGCTGTGAAAGGCCTCCACGTTAACTTTGCTCCACCTGCAAAACCAGGCCTTCTCATGGTGTTGTCTATACTTTTTGGTCGACGATTCCCCAAACTGTTTGGCTTCACTGAACATGATGTGAAACGCCTTTTCCCTTGTATGGAAAAGCTTGTAGTGGACGCTGTGAAGGAGACTGGATATATGCACATACAATCCACTAAACCTGACACTGCAGGTGAGAGACATATTCAGAGTGAATTAAATGGATATAATGTGCATCTTTGAATAGAGAGCAACAGTTGAGTTCTGGAAGTAAAAACTCCATTGATTTTTTTCCATAGGGAAATTGAATTTAAACAATAACTCATAAACCTTTAAAGACAGACCTACTGTGAGCTACGAGGTTGTTAATCCATGGTATTTACTTCTGCTGAAGCCAACAGCCCACATTATTTCATCTTATTTTTAAAACAATCATGTTTAACAGTGGAATTCCTGGTGAAAAACTACATTACCCATGATGACGTACAGAATATTAAACGAAAAAAGCAACACGCACCAAAATAGCTCCTTAGCTCCGCCCACTCCCATGAAGCACTGCGAATGACGTAATTGAGTCGATCTCTGTGTGTGTGTGTGTGTGTGTGTGTGTGTATATATATATATATATATATATATAATCAGCATTTGTAAACAAGTAGTTTTATATTCATCTGTCATTTTTTTATTTAATTATGCTGTTTGCAATGCTTAATGGGATTGTAGTTTTTTCCCCTCAATAAAGCCGCTAAGTACAGTCTTGTACCTTTGTCTTTTTGTGCACTTTTCTAAAACTGTAAACTAAGTTTGTAGTGTTGTGATTCACCTCGTAGAAGACTGGCTTGGTTCATAGCTTATAACTCTTAAACGAAGACCTTTTTTTAAAAATCCCTATGGGAAAAATGAATGGAAAAATTCCGAAACCAGCGTCACTGAAAAAGGGGGTGGACACTGTTGCACTCTATAGACTCCACATATGAATATGTTGTGATGTTGGGCCATTGGATTATATACTTGGTATTATTGAACACTGAAATTGAATTTTGATTTGAAGCTTGACTGTATTGCACAGGCCGTGGATTGAATGACTCTCCTGTTGGTTTGGCTGCCTACATTTTGGAGAAATTTTCAACCTGGACTGATCATGAATTTAAGAACCTTGAGGATGGTGGACTGGAGAGGTACTACTATTTTTAGTTTAGCTTCATTAAAAGTCAGTGAAATGTGTGTTCAGTTAAATAATCTGTTGATTCCCCAACAGGAAGTTTTCACTTGATGATCTTCTGACGAATGTGATGATCTACTGGACCTCTAGGTGCATTATATCCTCAATGCGTTTCTACAAAGAGAACTTTGGCAAAGGCTTAAACCAGCCCCATGCAAAGTAAGAGAAAAACAGGCTTTGATTTACATAATTTGAAGATGCATTGTTTATTCAGTACTAGTCAATAGTCAGTACTAGTCAATATAGTGTTCCCAAAAGTATTTGAAGATGCTAGACACAGAAACTGCTCTACATGTAAATATGTACACTTCCGTCTGGGGTTGGTAAGATTTTTTAACATTTAAAAAAAAAAAAAAAAGCTTCTTATGCTCACCAAGGCTGCTTTTTTTTATTAAAAATATGGTAAAAACAGCAATATTGTGAAATATTATTTCAAATTAAAATAACTATTTTAATATATTTTAAAATGTAATTTTTGCAAAGCTGAATTTTGGAGCTCAATTAACAGTTCTGATAATTATCGATATTGAGCAGTTGAGCTGCTTAATATTTTGTGGATACCTATGTACTTTTTTTTTTTGAGGATTTTTTGATGGTTAGAAATTTCAAAAGAACAGCATTTATTTGAAATAGACTTTTTTTTTTACTGTCACTCAGTAAATACATTTTAAAAAATAAAATAAAATCTTACTGACCCTAAAGTTTGAATGGTAGTGCATAATGCAAAATCACTTCATTAATGTGCCATTTCTCTTTCACCAAATAGGCTTCCAGTTTACGTTCCAACAGCTGTGGCCTCTTTCCCCAATGAGTTGATGCACACCCCAAAATTGTGGGTGACACAGAAATACCGTAGGCTCAAGACTTACACTCCCATGGCCCGTGGGGGCCATTTTGCTGCTATGGAGGAGCCGCAGTTACTGGCAGAGGATGTTCAGAACTTTGTCAAGATTGTAGAGAAGAGAAAGAAGAAATGAATAATTCTATGTCATCTTCATGGGACTCTCACAAATGCATCTAAACAGTGATGACCATGAAGTAAAAACAACCCTTGGACCACAACAAACTATATGAACAAATGTATTACATTTATTTTTTAGGTAATAGTGCTGTTTAATGCTAGGCATATACTAAAAATAATTTATGTGCCTTAGTTTTAGTTTTATTGTAATTAAATGATTATATATTGACAAGAGCTTGTTTTTGATATATTTCAGTGTGATTATTTCAGAAGATGCTGAGGTGTTTTAACAGTGTTTGAATAGGACCACAAGATCAATATAATTATGATAAGAAACCGTATGAAAATACTTTACTTTATTAAAGCACTTTTTAAGCACAATTACTGAATCCTAGTGATATGTGGCAATGACTGAAATCACAAAAGACAGTCAGGAAGACATTTTTATTGTTATCAAGACAAATTTTATATTACTTTCTCATTACAAACAATTCATCAAGAGGAAAAATGAATGTTCATGATTCAAAGTAATGCCCACTAGAGTGGCTATCGGTTCCTCTATTTTGCATGCATCTATTTAAATAAAATGATCATCGCAATAGACGCTCTGCAGGCCAATGCAACTGCCTCTTTTACACATAATGGAAAGTTCTTAGTGAGAACTTTCACGACCAATCAAATAAAGAGACACTAAGTGAAGGCACGCCCAAAGCAATGAAGCTGGTCAGACTCCATTGCTTATGGTATTCTGGAATGCATATTTGGGAAAATAAAATAGGAAAACTTTCATAAAAATAAATATTCTCATAATATTTATACAAACATAAATATTATGTATTTAAATATTTATTTTGCACTAATAAGTGTTGTGCTTTCCATATAAAATGTGTTTTAAAAATGTCATAAAAAACAATTCTCACAGTAGAGCTCAGTGTTTTTTTCTCCGCACAGGCCCCCCAAGGTAGATTCTCTTAGGGTTACACAGTTTTAGATTGTAGGACAGCATCATTTATAATAGTTCAGTCCCTGCCTGTGCCTTGACAATTTATCCAGTTATAGGCAGATTTAAAATATGCTTGTGGTGATTTATTCCTTCTTTCATCGCACAAAAGGGAAATGCGTTCTGAATTAAGACACTCTTGGGAGATAATCATTGGAACAATTCAGATGCAATATTCAGTCTGTAAATTCAAGTGCTCTATACTATTAAAAGTTCAGGTGTTTTAAAGCATTTTACACACATAATTCAAGTAATTTCAGGTATGACAGATGGCAGCTCTTCACGCGATTGATCCAGTTTTGCATACTACATTATGACACTAATAATGTTAAAAACAATATCTTTTACACAATGAATACAATAACAGAACATGAGAAATCAAGCTGTTTACATTCTATATTAAAGGGATCATCTGTATTGGACCATGTGATTGGAATGCTCAAGTTACTAAATGCCAAACTAATTTCTTATTTGCATACCTGAAATAAATGTCATTATTAATCTAAAAGATTGAACTGGATGGATTAAAAATAGTGTCATTGTTTGTTAAAGAATGATTGAACACACATCTGCTCCGTAGCAGACGTTTGAAAACAACTAGACTAGGCTAAAAAATTGATGTCATAATTCACAGCTGTCAATATATTTCTAAAGGTGTGAAGATCTTATGAAATGTAGAGTGGTCATCACTCAAGTAACCCTTGGGGCCGTTAATTCACACAGGATGCGTACTTGCGTTTGAAAACAAAGGATTGCAATGGAATGTAAGGATGCGTTTAAAAAGTTTAACTTGAAATTGTGTGCATTGCAATGGAAAAAATAACCTATATTATTATGGGTAAAGAAGACAAATTTAAGAGTGTCTGGAGTCCCTTTTTACTATTTATTGAACACAGAGATATTAACAATATAATGGAGGAGGAACAAACTGCTTAATAATTAGGTATTATATTCATATGAAAATATACTTTAATGGACTATATTAACCCTACTTTATTGCTTATATTTTTGGTTATTATATGCAATCTATTGTTAACTCTGACCAAAGTATATATTGTATTACCCAATGTTGTTTGTGCTATTAAACTTTTTATGTAAAATGTTTTTGTTTGTTTGTTTTGTTTCTGTACATTATGTGTTGTTACAGATATGTGATGTACATTGTTGTGTAAGTGTTCAAGAAAATGCAATAAAAATAGTATAAAAAAAAAAAACAACTTGAAATTGTGTCCTAAAAATATGACGTTCATCGCACGATATGCTGAAAAAGCTGGACACAAAGTATTTTTCAAACATCTTTCAAACACAGCAAGACGGATCATAACGGAATCGAACTGAATACTTGACACGCGAGAAGAAGTGCAAGTAATCAGATTACTTTCTTTAAGTAATGAGTTAAGTAACGCATTACTTTTAAATTTACAACAAAATATCTGAGTTACTTTTTCAAATAAGTAAAGCAAATTACTTTGTTTTCTCATTTATTGAGTGACACCTCTACTGAACCTATGTTGAGAGAAATCTGGAGTGAGGAGAGGTGTTGTGTGCACTGTGTAAACATGATGGTTATTGTAGTTTTAGACTAAATGTGAGAATGCTTGCAATCTCACTTGCACAAAAACAAATTCAGTATTCCTCGAAATGAATAAAAACAGTAAGTCAGTCTCCTACACTGTTGACATTGTAAACACAGTGCAGCGCTTCCGGGTTCTATGTCGGAATGCCAGCTCATTATTAGCCAGCTCCTGCATCAGCAGCACACGCATGCGTTGTGGTGCTCACTTGTACAGCGTCAGCCAATACTGAGCCGGCGTTCTGACGTAGAACCCGGAAGCGCTGCACTGTGTTTACGTCAACAGTGTAGGAGACTAACAGGGAAAAGAATAAATTGTTGAATAAAGTTATTTTTGTTTTGTTTTTGCGCACAAAAAGTATTCTTGTCGCTTCATTACATTAAGTTTGAACCACTGTAGTCACAGACTATTTTAACAATGTCTTTAGTACCTTTCTGGGCTTTGAAATTGGTTATGACATTGCTGTCTATAGGGAGGTCAGAAGCTCACGGATTTCGTCAAAAATATTTTATTTTGTGTACGAAGATGAACAGAGGTCTTACGGGTGTGGAACGACATGAGGGTGAGTAATCAATAACAAAAATTTCATTTTTGGGTGAACTAACCCTTGAAGGGCAAAAACACATTCTGTGTGAACCGACTTATGATTCCACGAGACGAACATGATTCCACATAGGATGATTCTTTGGAGACAAATGTAAAACTGAAACCTGTCACCAGACCAAAATGAGACACCCACAATGAACAAACAAACAAAAACAAAACTCCAACGGATGCGAGACTTCAACAAACTGTCGACCCAGAGCGCATAACCTGAAAATATAACCGACTACTTGTGTTTGTGAGATTGTGACAGGTTCAGAGAAAGCTCTCATTCCAGTCATAGGCACAATACAAGGACCTAGGAAATCTAACAGCAACTACAAATGGTATGGCTTAGACTGAGGTTTGAATTTGGACTAGACAGCAAAGCACAGAAAATGCCACTATAACATCAAAAACTAATCAAATTGGTTGCAAAGAACTCGAGTGCAATCATATCAATTCATATGCTAATACTGATAATTATGGTCAGTAACCAGCACTGAAGTTTCAATTCTATGCAGTTAGTCTTCATAGTACTCTTGATACTATAACAAGCATCTTTACTTCTATATCTAAGATCAAATATGTGAATAATATGCTATTGTAACTTTTAAAGAACATTTCTAAACATGACTGTTTCCTAAATAATCATCTATACCAAAATAATATGCAATCTAGGCAAATATAAGCATTTTTTTGAGATGTTAAAGTATAGTTAGCCAGGCTCTCTCAATGCAAAGCATCATGGGAATTCAATAGTGGAGAGTCCAGATGCTTAAAAACCATCCTATCAGAGTGGGCCATGCTCCATTTGGGTTAGGTTATGAAACGACAAACTAAAGAAGCAATCCAGTCACAAAACTACATCATACATTCATATGAGGAGGCACTTGTCACAAACAATGGGCTTCAATGAGGTAACTACAAATTAAACATGCATTAGATTCATTATATCTATCATAATATGGCACTTCTCCACTGCAGATGACACGATGATACATTTACATTTTTCGATACTAGCCATTCTTCATTTGCTGTAAACTTTTAACTCGGTTTAGTGAACACATTGACTTTAGCGCTTTCAAAGGCAAACAGAATGGAAAGGCGAATGGTAGTGAACTTTGGACGAAACAAAATCTTTGGGAGAGAAAAACCCCGAAACTTGAATGGCAGTGACATTAAACAACGAAATATTTGTGCAAACCGCGGTCTTTCTCGTGATCAACCATCCATCTTAAACCTGGCGTTCAGTATGCTTTCTTTGATTTGTGCATGTGCGTATATCACGACCCAGCAATATTCAACTAAGTAATCTAAGTAAGTAATCTTAAGATTAAATTTAGGACATGTAAACTAAAAGATTTAGTTGTGTCACATTAGCTCAGCACATCTCAATTTGTTTAACAGTATCTCAAACACAATACGATTTTTATGACAGACCACTGACATCATAAAGTATCACATATAAACAGGACAACCCCTCACCTCCATCGCTGGCAGTTCAGGGCACAGCGTACCAGTTTTGCAGAGGGCCCACGACACAAACCACAGCTTATGGACTTAGGGTTCTTACCCAATGTAGCAGGAGGGAACAGTGAGATTTTGTGAATTTGACATCTTAACAGATGTTTTCCTCCTTGAGCCCCTGGGAAACTAAGTGTCCCTTAGGTCTGTCGTAGTGTGGGAGATTTCACAAGGCTGTTTCCTGCACCGTATGGGCCAGGTTACAAGTTGGCTGGGCGGTTATCTGTACTCCCTCCTCTTCCCTGATCTTGTCTTCCTCTTTAGTGCAGGCAACACCGTTGATCTCTTTCTGGGCCATCTGGTAAGGCTGGTGGCCCACAACTTTGGACTATAGCATAGAAACTGACATAAATACCCATTCATAATGAAAGAAGGAATGTTGTAAATGCAACTAGATATTTTGTAAGTGATGTCAACTAAGCATTCTAGTGAGTTACCTTGTCTTCCAGTGGGGTTACACAGCATAGTTTCTCCTTGTACCGTTGGGGCAGAAAGAACAGCAAATTGCCAAGCACAGGGTAAATCGTACCTGGGTTTAAGTCCTTCTCCTTCCATGGCCCTGAGTGGACACAAAGCACAATATATATATATATATATATTTTTTTTATATTTATTTATTTATTTGCAGCATAATAATCAGTGTTTTTGTTGTAAACTAAAACGAAAACTATTAAAGATTGTGTTCGGTAACTGAAATAAAATAAAATATAAATATTAGATGAAAAACTTAAACTCAAAAAAACCTAGAAATGTTGCCTTGCAAATGAACTGAAATAAAAAAGTTGAAATAATAATAATGACTAAAAATTAAACAAAAATAAATAAATAAAAAATTGTAAAAATGACAAAAGCACATAATAAAATTATTGAAACTTAAGCTACAATAAAAACTGAAAATATAAAAATAAAAGATAATTCAAAATTGTAATAAATACTAAACTAGTATATAAATAATACAACAATACTACTGCTAATAATGTCATTCTAGACCAGGGGTTTTCAAACTTTTTAGCACTACCCCCTTATATAATGATACTGTTGTGAGGGACCCCTTTACTAAAATATAAGGCATCTATATATTTTTATGTGGTCATTTTTCTTTATTTTATGTGCAAAAACAGTAATGTTTCCAAAAATAAATGATTAGCTTTATATGTCATTGATTGTACTAAAGCAAAAATAAACCTGGAATATATTTACTTTGTATACATTTAACAGTGTATCTACCCAATATTAGAACAAAAGAGTAACAATTTCAAGTTGAAGTGTTTAGAAACACACTTTACCTGTGAGAAAGCTGACCAGTAGTCCCACCACCACAACCGTAGCAGAATTATGAGCACTGTACCACATGTATGATAAAGAGTACAGAGCCTGAACTCCAGTAGGCCTGAAAAGACAAAATTGCTGGTTTAGTCTGTAATATAGCTTTCATTTTTGAAAAGGCTTTATGAATTGTAATCAGGGGCCAACTGCACAATGCCACAATGTTAAAGTCGGCATGAAACGGAAGTTACGATAGTCTTTTCATCCTTATTGTGACGTGTGTATATATATATATATATATATATATATATATATATATATATATATATATATATATATATATAAATGGCTTCTCGAAGAAGAAAAAAAAAAAAATGTAGGGCGGGACTTGATTTTATCCATTTGATTGGATGGTTGGATCTTTGTGGTTTGCTACTGCTGTGATGTCATGTGAGTGACAGTTTGTCCCACCCTTGTGCGAGTAAACACGTCATCATACTTCAAAAAAGTTATGACAAAGTCTTAAAGATACAAGATGACTAACCTGTATGACCAGTTTATGCAACCGGCCACAGATGCTAAAATAATCTTTTTTTGATTGGTCTAAAGTAATCAAGCAGGAAATGGATTCTTAAGCACCATTACTTTCTTATAAACACGCACCTGGGTTTAGTTGTGATGAGTGTCGTCATGACAGCTGTTGTCATGTTTCCTACATCAGGTATGATGGTGGCATTTATCACAGGTGGTGGAGATGCAGCCATTCGTGAAACAAAGCTGCCGATACCGATCCAGAAAGCCATGACCAGCCCTGATGCCAGTCCAACCAGAGCACCCTGAAACAGTTATTTTAAACTGTAATAAAATTTCACAATAATACTATTTACTGTATTTTTTATCAAATAAATACAGCCTTGATGAGCATAAAAATCTTATAGACCACAAACTTTTGAACAGCTGTGTGCTTTGTTTGAATACTTCGCTTTTTGACTTACAGTGGAATTGGCCCAAGGGAAAAACATCCCCAGACAGAAAACGCCAAGAAGAGGTCCTCCCACCATCCCAAATATACTGAGTGCCGCCTAAAGGTGTTAACAGAGGGGGAAAAAAAAATCACATAGAGATAGACAGAAAGATTGTGTTAACTATATGATCACATTTTATTAAATTACACCTCAAATTTACTTGTATTTATCCTATTATTATATCCATGTTCGATAATCATGGACCTCACCTGCAGCACAGAGCCCATTAAGGATGCGATGTACGCCATGGCTAGACACACAAGCCCATAGCCAATAGCTGTGGGGGAATATAATCACAAAAAAAAAAAAAAAAAAAAAAAAAAAAAAATCACATGATCCCAGGATGAGCTTTCAGTTTAGTAATGTACAATATCTTGTTAATATCACTGTACTAGATCCAGGAACATAGGGAAAGGAGATGGACCACACATAGAAAAAAAATGAATGCATGAAATCAAAAGCTCTGCCTATCAGATAAAAATTCCCTTACCCAACATTTTTGAAAACAGGGTGGCACGAGCCTCCGTCATGACAGGGACATGTGGTTTAATCAGGTCCTCCATGGTAACCGTTGCCAGGGAGTTGAAGGCAGATGAGATTGTGCTATAAGATAAAAGCAAACACCGTTTAAAGAAAAAAAAAAAGAAAATTACAATGAAATTTGTTTTAAGATTATGCCAGACGAACTGTTATTACAAAATATACCTGAGAGCTCCACTAAACAGGCAGGCAACAAACAGTCCTGGTAAACCAGGAAGATCTCTTAACACATCCATTACAAAGTACAGCACCATCTACAGAGAGAGAGAGAGAGGTGGAGAGTGACTTTCTCATGATCCCATTAATGAAATTAACATCCATTACTACTTAAAAGTTTGGGCTCAGTAAGATGTTTTTTTTTTTTTTAAAGAAATGAATACTTTCATTCAGCAAGGAATCAGATGCATTAAAGGGTTAGTTCACCCAAAAATGAAAATTCTGTCATTAATTACTCACCCTCATGTCATTCTAAACCAGTAAGACTTTCGTTCATCTTAAGAACACAAATGAAGATTTTTTTTAATGAAATCTGAGAGCTTTCTGTCCCTCTATTGACAGTCTACGCAATTACCACTTTCAAACCCCAGAAAGATTGTAAAGACATCATTAAAGTAATCCATGTGTCCCAAGTGGTTCCTCATTTTTAAAAAAAAAAAAAAACATTTACCACTTTATTTACAAAATATTAATCTCAATGCATGTTCACGAGAGCACCAAGACACATGCATGTTGTGTTGACTTGAGAGCACATGTTGTTGTGTGAACGAGGGTTGGAGATTAATATTTTGTAAAAAATGAGGGTAAGTAATTAATGACAGAATGTTCATTTTTGGGTGAACTAACCCTTTCAATTGATCAAAAGTGACAGTAAAGACATTTATAATGTTATAAAACATATCTGTTTCAAATAAACAGCTGTTTATTTGCTGTTCCTTTGAACTGTCTACTCATTAAAGAGTAATGATCGGTAATTATGCTGAAAGCTTTAACATCACATTAATAAATTACATTTTAAAATATATTAAAATAGAAAAGTTATTGACAACATTACTGTTTTACTGTATTTTTGATCAAATAAATGCAGTCTTGGTGAGTATAAAAAACATCTTTCAAAAATTGTTTTAAAAATCTTACTGACTCCAAACTTTTGTACAGTAGTGTATATTCAACAATGGTGTGCTGAATAACAGTAAATTATAAACTCACACACAAGAGAATGATAAAGGGTATAACCAGGGCCTAAAACAAATTTTTTGCCACACCTGCCAATGGCCGGTGACTATTTTTTTTTTTTCTTTAATGAAACAAAGATTAATCCTTATTAAAGTTACAAAAGTTATTCAGTTAAGAGCAATGAGTGATTGTTCTTTGTCTTTTGTTGTTTGATTAACATTAAAAACACATACGACAGCTGGAATATTAGGCTGCTGTCACTTTAAGAGCTAATGCATGGATCCAATATACTTTTAGACATGCGTTTTATTTCTTGTGCACTTAAGACATAACTGTGTTTACGAGGATACTTGCCTGTATGAATATTTCTGTTCAAGCAAAAGAACAATGAAAGAGAGCTCAATTCATTGTTCGCGCACTGTCTGAGGCACAAATTTTAGATTGCACACAGAAAACTTCCCACACTGTGCGCGAGTAATGAATTGAGTTCCCTTTTGCGTCTTCTTGAATATTCGTGCTTGAATATTTAAATTGGCAAGGCTTAAACTTTCGTGACTGGCCAGTCAACTGTCCCGAGCATCAACGTTTGTTCACGTTCATGTTCTCACAACATTGCATTGTTAGAATTCATAAAAATGTTACCGGCCAACTGGCAATTGACACCGTTTCATATAGGCTACTCGCCAACACAGATTTTTACTTGCATTTGGCACTTGGCGAGTGTTAATTTTAGGCCCTGGGTATAACACTTTTAAGAAAAAAACTCAAAAAATTGTTGCATAAGAGTTAAACTAAAAAAAAGAAGAATATTTTATATGATTTTTTTTTTTCCGGACCTGGTCATTAGTTTTGACGTAGCCCTTATCCAGGGGGCTCTCCTCCCCATATCGAGCGTACATGACAAGACCCATTAAGCAGCCCAATGTGAGCACGATCTGTTGGCATGGAAACACAGCATAGCAGGACCTGGAGAACAAGACACCCCAAAAAACACTTCAAAATGTACTGGCCATTTTATGAAATCAAATATTAACCACCAAAACACACATAATAATAAAACATGTCACTGTGGTGCTCTGAAATCATAGAGTTTTGTTGCAGTAATTTAATATAACAAATGCACAAATGGTCCATAAAACAAGTTTACAGTTTCAAGTTCTATTGACTTAACCAGAGTGAGGAGTTTTCTTACATGATGGCCTCTTTCTCTGTGCGTGAGCTGAGGTATCTCTGGACCTGAGCCTGATTCACTCCATACAGGGCCAGCATGAGGAAAATGCCCCCCACTCCTAGAGTCCAAAACGTGTGCCTTTCTAAGGGGTCAGGGTTCAGGCTGCCACAGGAGACCATAAAACAATGAATGTAAGCTTTAATTGCAATTCTGGTATGTGGATCAGTGTTTGTTAGATAATCTTAAAGGAACAGTCGAGGTTGAGTAAATAATGACAAAACTGTAGTTTTTGGGTAAACTGTTCCTTCAAGTCAACTCATATCTGAAACAAAATGATATAAAATCACTTCACTCACTCAAGGCCTGAGATACGGCTGCCGTTTTGTGCTTTCCTCCATACTTCGGCGATGCCACCAGCCTGGTGGGTACCTACCACGATCACTGCCAGCTGCCCTGCAAACATCACGATTGTCTGGAACACGTCTGTCCAGATCACTGCTTTCAGACCACCCTGGCACAGAGAAGAGAGGAACAGGTGAGTTATAATGTAGATTACGTTCAAAGGTTTGGGGTCGTAAGATTTTTTTAATGTTTTTGAAAGAAGTCTTTTATGCTCATCAAGGCTGCATTTATTTGATCAAAAATACAGTAAAAGCAATAGTATTGTGAAATATTATTACAATTTAAAATGATTAATATATTTTAAAATGTAATTTATTCAAGTGATGGCAAAGCTGAATTTTAAGCATCAATTGCTCCAGTCTTCAGTGTCACATGATCCTTCAGAAATCATTTTCATATGCTGAATCGGTGTTTAAGAAATATTTCTTATTATTAATGTTGAAAACATTGCATGGCTTCATATTTTTGTGAAAACAGCAATACATTTTTTTAGGATTCTTTGATGAATAGGACAAAATTTATTTAAAAAAGAAATCTTGTGTAACATTATAAATTGATTAACTAATTACTTTTGATTCATTGAATGCCTCTCCAACTTACCAATGCTGTATAAAGCGTGCTCACCAATCCCATGGCTAGTACTGCCCCCCAAAGGTCAAAACCTGTTACTGCGATCACAAAAAAATTCAAAGAAACAAGAAAAAACATTAAATAAACTACTGATTTGATATACAGCGACATGCATTTCTTGTAGTGCATAAATAAAAAAAATCTCATTTACCTGCATTTAGTGCAAGTGCGGGAGCATACAGAACAACTCCCATATAGATAACCTGCAGAAAAATACATAAATAGACAGATTTATGCTTGCTTTTCTGCAAGCACACTAGATTGCTAACTTTTTTCTCTGAATTTCCCCGTCTAGTAACTGATAGTTTTGAGAATCATTACACTTTATATCCACAATGCTGAGTAAAATATTGTCCATATCAATGGGGGGTGTCAGAATAGACTTGTAGGTGCAAGTTCAAGTTTTTATAATTGACAATAGGGCGTCTTTGTGCTTAGCAAAACTGGAGTAATATTACTTTAGATTATTAGATAATACTCCTACAGGTTTTAATAACTTGTTGTACAACCAGGTGCTGCACATAACTCACCATCTGAAAGATGAAGGTCACAGTGCCACATATCCGAACACTTTGACTAAAACGAAGCTCCAGATACTATGAAGAGGAAAAAGAATGCAATTTAATACAAACAGAAACAGTGTATAACATCATAGAGCAGTTTTAGGTTCAGTTGGAAGACTGCAATTTACAAAAATGACAAAATTACATTCAATCAACATTGATAATAATAAGAAATGTTTCTTTAGCACCAAAACAGCATATTAGAATGATTTCTGAAGGATCATGTGACACTGAAGACTGGATTAATGGCTGCTGAAAATTCAGCTTTGCCATCACAGGAATAAATTATATATAAAATATATATTAAAATAGAAAATATTATTAAATTGTATATATTTCACAATATTGCCATTTTACTGTATTTTTGATCTTCTTTCAGAAACATTTAAAAAAAAATCTTGCCCACCCCAGACTTTGGAACGGTAGTGTACATCTTATTTACTGTCATAAACTGTATATTTGATCCTGGAATGCTTGACTTTGGTTGGTCAGAATTCTGCTGTCAAATATTTTTGTATAATGTTGGGGTTTATTTTGCTATGATGACTGATGGCCATTACAATAATACATTTTAAAACAGTCCGAGATGACAAGTGAGTTTCATGAAACACTGCAAGACAATTTTAATGAATATCAAAAGGTTTTTCCATGAACTTTCCAGTTGTTTAATGATTACTGGATAAGGATTTTTAAAAAGACTAAATCACTAATGAATCATTCACTGACTGATTTGTGTTAAAAAAGAACCAATTCCGATTCCCAAACTGTGGCACAGACTCCAGTCTCTCAAACAAACAAATGCAGTGAATTTCTAAAGTTTTACCTCATAGGCGCTGCTAAGGCGGAGCCGATAGAAAACCGGTATGAAAATGTGTGCAGGGATGAGCAGGCCCAGGAAGTAGGAGCAGCCCAGGAACCAGTACTGCGTGCCATGTGTGTAAATCTCAGATGGAGCACCCAAGATGGCCACCGCTGATTGAAAGGTGGCCAGCAGCGAAAGGGACACCGGAAGGCAGCGCATGCTGCGGTCGGCCAGGAGGAACTCCTGTGTGGTCCTCTGGCGACCCCCTGAGAAGGCATAGTAAAGGCCGATTCCAGTGGAGGCCACTAGCAGCACAGCGAAAATCACATAATCCACTGTGCTGAAGTGCATTTGAACAACGTCCCCCATGATGCCGTGAGGTATGGGGAGGAGCACACAGAGCGATGTGGCCCCTGGATGATCAGTGAAGGGTCAGTGGATAGTTAGTTGCCCATTGGGTCATCATGAAGGACTGCTGGTGGCGTGCTGTAAAAAATTAAAAGACTGTTTAGGCCAAAATACAAAAAGAAAATCTAAGTTATACTTACTGATTATCTAGATTTACTGATTAAACATTTTCAAGATTTAATTCGGTAACACGTTATTTTACAGTGTCTTTGTTACACGTTACATGTAGTTACTATAGTAATTACTATAAATTGTGCTTAATTACATGCAACTAACCTAAACCACACCCTAATCCTAACCGTATAGTAAGTACATGTATTTAATTATTATTACTCAGTACTTAAATGTATAATTACACTGTAACACTTTTTTTTTTTTTGCAGGCAGAAAGAAACATTTACACTAATGCATTAAACAATATGTGCAAAATGGCTAAAAACACACAATAAATTTTAAATCACAATTTTGTTGCACTCAAAAATAAATGCAAGTGTGCAGTCGATTGTGAAGGGGCGGGGTTTAAGGGGACTAAATGATTGGAGAAGTCCAGCACGTCACCAGCAAATATGGATGAATAATTTGCCATAAGATCTATAACATGCATTTGCAAAATAGATTTAATTTAGTTTCGTTTTTTTTTGTTTTTTTTTTTACATTCGTGAATTCTTTTACAATTCTTCAAAATATCTTATGTTAAACAGAAAAATGAAAATCATGCAAGATTGGAACGATAATCTTGTCAATGAAATTAGTGACAAAATGTTATTTGATATTGTTACAATAACAAAGATGAGACCCATCATGGCGAGAATTAAGCTATTTAATAATTACCGATGAGATTAATCAGCTATATCCATAACATAAATGCATGAGAACTTAGCTTATGTGTAAGTCAGTATGTGAAATACTGTTGCCAATTTCTTTTATAACATCAGTAGAACTTCTAGAACTGCTGCTGCAAAGACAGAAATGTCACTAGAGTTAAAGCTGAAAGCACCGTTGGCTCACTCTCCACTTGATTAAAGCTCTACATTATGTTTTCTGAGCTGCTGGTAGGTGGCCTTAGGACACAGCATGGTTTTAGCAGTCCTATTCGACATAAACAAAGGTTTAATAAAAACCCAGAAGACACCTCATCTATGCTAAAGATTAATCTGATTCTGAGTGTTTTGGTTTTTTACATTTTTGCCACTCAAAATTTCCACATATGCAAGTATATAATTAAAATCATTTAAAAGCTATGAAGTCTCGTTCTCACTATTCCATGAAGTTCCAGACACTGATCAAAACAAAATAAATGAGTCTTAATGAGCCAAAAGAAATTATTCATTTCTGTGTCTTATTCAAAAAAATAAATAAATAAATAAAATTAAAAAAAAAAAACAAAAAAAAAAACACCAGTTTATCAATCACACAACCCACTGGTCTTGTGAGGTACATCATGAGTCATCATGTGACTTAGAAATCTCTTTTTAATTTAATATTGTGCCTCTAGGGCTTCTTGTCTATTCAAACCAGATTACACACAACTAGTCTAACATATTCTGACATTCTGTAAGGTTCAAGCTTATTCACACAAACATGTGCTGAATGCAAAAAGCACTGTGGTTTAGTGTATTCAGTCCAGAGGAGTCAGACATGACTCACGAGGAATAAAAAATAAAAAAATGTAATAATAGGTGATGCTGATATGCTGCTGCTGATGAAATAGTAAGCCACACTATTCACTATTCACACTATCACATAGCTTTATTCCATCCAAGAATGTGAGCATTAATCTTACATGAACACAGATACACTTGGGGTCAGTAAGTTTTTGTTTTTTTACAGAAATTAAGCAAGGATGCATTATATTGAAAAAAAAAAAAGACAGTTAAGACATTTATGTTACAAAATATTTCAAATAAATCCTGTTCTTTTGAACTTTCTTCATTAAAGAATCCTTAAAAAAAAACAAAAAAAAACTGCATCACTGTTTTCATAAAAATATTAAAATAATAATAATATTTCATATTTGTAATAATATTTCACAGTATTACTGTCTTTACTGTATTTTTATAAATGCACCATTGGTGAGCACTTCTTTCAAAAACATAAAAAAAATCTTATCAACCCCAATCTTCAGAACAGCAGAGTAAACCTCAACAGTGATCAGAAGGGAGAACTATTTCACTTTGTTGAATGTTTCCACTGTTTAAATTCATCTGCACATATTCAGTAGCAGGCAGGTTACACAGGATCCCATAAAACGGTTAAAGGTCAAACATCATACTAAACTTTCTTGCAACTGTGTAAGTTTGCTAACTCATTTACTGACTACAAGGGCAAAATCTGTAAATTAGTTGCATACAATGGAGCCACAATCCTGTCCTGTCCAGTGTGACAATGCATCCTATAATGAGAAACCATGTGGGTCTAGTAAGCTGCAGGCAGGGGATGACAGAAAATATGGTATTTTTCATTTTGAGGTAGAGCTGCACGATTCTGGATAAATTGAGAATCGTGATTTTTTTTTGTTTGTTTCAAATAGAGATCACAATTCTCCCACGATTCTAACCAGACAAACTAAACAAAATAAAATGTAATTTACTAAAGGTTCTGATAAAATGTTACTTGCTGCAGTCTATTTAAAAATGTTTAGTTAATTTGAATTATTTAAAAAAAATCCATTTGAATGAATGATTCAATGACTCACTCATTAATACTTCACTTGTTTCATTACTGGATGAGCAGTTTTGCACAAATCTATTGAATCAATGATTCAATTACAAATTTGCCACTTGTCATCTGGTGGTGTAACGATGTAATTACTGCGATCATTATTTGAAGCGCCAAGTTACTTTCAAATGGTGATTTGCTTATTTGATCGCTACTACATCAGTGTTTATATCTGAACTATAAACTTTTATCCCAGTACTTCTGTGATAACTTGAATATTTGTACACTCTAAAAAAAAAAATAGGTCTAATATGGACAAACCCAACTGTTGGGTTAAAAATGTAATTAAAAATTTAACACAACGGTTGGGTTTGGGTTGAAACAACCAAGCATTTTAGAGTGTAAGACACACAACCATATAATGTTCAAAAGACTGTTTGCAAAGCTGTTTCAAATCTATACATGATAACTGCTTTCCATGGGTCAGCGACAGCGCAAACACAGATTTGAATGTTCCGGTGTGATTTTGTCAAAGGTTTAATAGACAGGCAAATTGTTGTCATTTAGGAATAGGATCGCATGGGTGTTTGAATTGAGGTGAATTGAGGTGAATTGAATTGTATTTTGAGGTGAAGAATATTTTATTTATATATATATATATATATATATATATAGACTATATATATATACTACTATATATATATATATATATATATACTCTGACAGTAGGTGAGTACTTTGAACAACAATTTCTCTGGAATCTAAGCAAATAGTAACAATAAAAAAGATCAGCATTACTTTATTGTTTTATAGGATTTGATAGTCAGTTTTTTACAGTATCAAGCATAAAACTCAAGCAAGAGCTCAGTTCAAGATTCATTCTGTGTGATCAAAGCTGTTGTGTTGGCTAGTTTGCTAAAAGATAAGTCATGTGTGGCATGATAAGAACATGAGTAAAAGACTCTGACCTAGAAGCTCTGTAACAACTCAGATAACATCATCACACAAGAGATGTTTGGGCTGGAATGGAGGGATTCACACCAATGTAATCTTTCTAATGTCTTATTTGAAAGGAAAGTAAGGACAAACTGGTTCTTATCTGCAGAACAGTGAAGAAAATGCAAGGACACACAGGCCAAGATTTGTCAACCCTTCTTCCCTGTCACGCTGGAAAATAGCTTGGGTTTTTTAGTTCAATGCTTTAAAAAAAAACGAAATCTATGATGGATAAGAAATGAAATTTGATGTATCCAGGGCAAAAAAGGAACAAGCCTGGATCCTTTCTATGGTCACGAGGCTTTTGATGATCAAACAGTGGGATAAAGGTGCCGCAAAGTGTCTGTCTGATTTTCCTTAGCCTCTATGATCAAGCCCTGCTCCTGCATTTGAACTATTAAACACCGTTTATGACTCATCAACAGCATCAGAACCCACTGTACAACACAGCGTGCCCTGATTCAGATGATTAAATAGTAAACATCAGCTGTTCTAACCATCCAATCAACTAACAAACCAACTGTCCCATTATTTGTGCTAGTTCAGCATGGGTGCCTCTAAAACTCAGTTTTATCTTATAGGGCTGTTAATTTAACACATTATTTTAGTTGGATTAACTCTAAAAATGCAACACTTTCTAGTACCAAAAGAGTAAATTTAGCCTGAAGTACAACTTTCAATTTTCAGCTCTAGTCTAGTTACATGGCGAGGCTGTCAGTCAGGTCTATTTACATTATAACATTTTTTTTTATATATTATACTTTATTTTGATTTCCATAACAGGTTCTAATTTCATAATATAATAATATGTTCTAATTCATAATATGTTCTAATATTACATATGTCAGAAATTAATTCTCACACTGCCACCTGAAGGTACAAATCATATATGCAGTACATCTCTAAAATCTAATTAATATTTCAAACTGAAAATAATAATAAGGATCAGCTAATCCGATGTATCACTGATAGACATGGCCCTACAATTATATATATGAATACAAAAAAATAAACTATGATAATAATGACAATAAATAGAAATAAAATTAATACACAGCAACTTTAACATCAGTAATAATAATAATAATAAAGCAAAATTAATAAACAATATAATATAATGTAACATAATTAATACTTAATACTTAATAATATAATTAATATAACACTTTTAGAGTCATATATAAAACCATAATAATCTCTAGCTAAAATCAGAAAACAGGAAATAAAACAGGACAATGATATTGAATAGAACAAGTTTTGACATGAATTATAGTACTGGTGAAAAGTAAAAAGCTGTCACGCTACTTAAAATACCAAGCTCACAGCATTCCAGAGGGCCAACCAACATGATTAACAATGCCTGAAAAGTCATTGTTTCACCACCAGGATTAGCAACTTGAGAGAAATGGACTGTAAAATGCCAAGGGGATGAAAGGGAAAATTCTGTCATCATTTACTCACTTGTGTTGGTCAAAACCCATAAGACTTTAACTAACCATGAAACCCAATTACTTATTGACAAAGTGTTCAGACAAAAATAATTGGTTTCTGATTGCCAAATATTTGTGGAATATATCCATAGTTAATGTGTTGCAGTACATTTCTGGTTACTCTGCTGGACTGCTGTGTGAACTTAAGTGAAACTGACTTCATATGTCTACTAAAATGGCCAGCTGGTTAAAAGAAATTGCAAAAATGTTTCAAAAAGTAAAGTTAGTTCTGAGAAAAGATATTTTGTTTACAGATGCCAAGGATCACTTTCCAGGACCCCCCTTCGCTATCCAGTCCTGGCCCCCCTCGAACACAAATAATTACAATCCATGTTCTACCACTTCTAAATCAAGCAAAAGACAAATAATGAGTAAAGAAGAATGTAACAAACATAGTTGTTCACAGTTGTTTTACTAAATAATAAATTACATTTTGGTTTGTTTTTCACCAAATCCTCGCCCTCAGAATACTTGGAAAATATACAGCATGAGTCCTATTGGATCACTCTGTGATACTTCTGAATTTTTTGTGCATTTATTGCCATTATATTAATGAGCATGAACAGGACATTTCTCATTTTGAGGAAGTGTTGCAAAAGTACCGACTTCGATACCAAGTTGGTACTGAAATTTTAAAAATGTGAAGCTTTGAGCGCTGTTGAGCGGATTTGTAAACACCTCTGATTGGCCATTGTGTTCACACACTCAACATATATGACTTTTGACAACACTATTTTGAGGTCTGGAAAAGAAACAAGGTCACATGACATTAGAACAACACCAGGGTGAGTAAATATTGCAGTTTGCTCAGGTATGCACACATGCACTTTATGTAGTCTTGTGTAGTCTGTATATAATGCTTAACTCTTATTTTAGATTTTTTTTAGTTATTTATTTTTTTTGTTTAGCCTATTTAATATAATTTAATTCTGCATTCTGTGTTTGTCTTATGTAGCAACGTGGTCCTGGAGGAACGCTGTTGCGCTTTCCTGTGTACTTTCCTGTGGCTGTATAGAGCTGAAATCACAATAAAGCTGAACCATTCATTTAAACTTCTCCATCCAACAAAACATTAATTGGGGCTGTATATTTTTTTACAACAGCTTATGCAACCTGATGTTCTAAAACAATGTGGCTGATTTGGTTGCATTAACTTTACTGTTTAAAGATCAAGATCAGTCAATATAACGTGATAAATCCAAGCACTTCGCCATAATGACAGCCACTTACTGGCGCATTGATACATAACGACAAATGTCCTGGCCACGTTTTTAATTATATTGAAGGCATATAATTGTTTCTCACAAGTTTACACTTATGTATTTCAAAATAAAATACAATCTGAATTCTAGCTAAATAATATGGGGCTGAAATGAATTATCTTACAGATAAAGTATAGCTATAAATATTCACATGAAAACAGTTCTACAAACACTGACTTGTCGCGCGACACCATGACATTTCCCTGTAAGATTTAATGGCGGGATACAACACTTTTTAAAATTATAATCTAATCACAATATAACAAAAACGACATTTGATGTACGTAACATCAGAGAAAATGGCGTTTAGGTAAATAAAAATCGTTCACTATTACCGCTCAATGTCTCTCAACCCACGCGAGCAACAGAGCCACGAGCTCGAGAAGGAATATATTGCGCGTGTGCTATTGAGAAAAAGCGGATATGGACATTTGATTTCATAGTCAGATAAGTTACAGATTTAACCCGATGTAACGTAAAGCTACGAAAAGCTGTATTGCTGATTGCCACTACGCGTTTACTGTAGATGACTGTCCTTTACATGTAATCAATAGCTGCGGAAAATACCACGCTGCCTAAAGGAAATGACATGCTGATGTACAAGGGTGACACCATTTCGTCACGAGAAAGCGCAATGTGCGCAACCCAGTAAAACATATACAGTAATAAGTGTACACTGCAACGCAAGTAAATAGAACTCTCCCATTATAATAAACGAAGCTGCCTACGCTGCAGCGCGCAATGTGCGCTTGCATTTTTTGACAGTGTTTTTCAGCGACCTTATCACTCATTCTGCTCAGCTATCATGTATTATCTCACCTTGGTCAGAGTTCCTGCGATGAATAACGAGTGATGAATGGAAGAAGGTTTAAACCAGTGTCGGTTCAGACCACCCCTACTCTCCTTGACATCACGGCAAAGGTTGCGGCTCCATAGTTGATTCACATGTGCTCCTGACGTCACGCTGGAACGTCATCATGTTGCTACCTCACTCACGACCAAAAATGAAACCCACAATTAATAATAAAAATGCCCCTATAACACAACCTCAAATATATATATATATATATATATATATATATATATATATATATTTATTCTTGGCAGAATATGTAATTGCTAATTTTAATATGAAATTTTAACTTTAATAAAATTACATTTATATTTTTACATTTAATAATTTAGCGGACGGACTTACAAATGAGGAGAATGGACTACTTGCACAACTACTTCCGCGTTTTGCTTATTACCAATCTCTGTTATTACTACTCGGGAGTTTCCGGTAACAGCGCACCTCTACATACAGACAGTTACTCATGAGAACGCAGATTATTACTACGTTTTATGGCTGTCTGTCAATTTATTAAAACATTCAATGTTCTCTGCGTTAACATGAATTATCTTGAACCTGCTGAAATGTTCCTACAAACATATTTTCTTTCCAACTGTGCATTCTGAATAATAATTTACATTTCCCCACTAACCTGCAGCAGTCCAGTGCTCTTCTCACGTAGGCCTACACGTAGCAAGGTTTTTTTTTTTGTTTGTTTGTTTTTTTTTTTTTATAAAAAAACATAGGTCGAATAGAATTAGAATAGAAAATGAGTCTCGTGTTGACGAAAAAGATGCATCTTTAGCCATTTTCAAGACTCAGCTTCTCTGGTTGAGTTAGGCAGGTCATTCCACCAGTAGGGAACAGTCAAGGTGAAGGTTTGTGAAAGTGATTTTGTGCCTCTTTTGGGATGGCACAAGGTGCCGTTCACTTGCAGAACGCAAGCTTCTGGAGGGCACGTGAGAGTCTAAAGTAGTGAGTTTATATAGTAGGGCCTATAGGGGTGCAGAGCCAGTGGTTGTTTTGTAGGGAAACATCAGTGCCTTGAATTTGATGCGAGAGGCTATTGGCAGCCAGTGCAAATTGATGAAGAGAGGTGATGTGCTATCTTCAGTTTGTTAATGACCACTGACCACTCTCGTTGCCCCACTCTGGATCAGTTGCAGAGGTTTGATAATATTTTTCATAATAAAAAACTCATAAAAATTATGCAAAAAGGATTTTAGGGATTTCATCGGGGTCAAGAGAAGGCAAAAACGGGCTAGCTCACAGAGGTCAAGCCCGGCCTCGTATAATCGTTCTAGAACTTCACACAGCCTCGGAACTAGGTAGGGCCCAGAGCGTGCAGGAAGCTAAGCCAAAACATGGGATAACCAGTTTTAGGAATTTCAGCGGGTTCGGGACATAGTCAAACCCAGCTAAAGATTAAATCCAGCCTTAGGGTGGGAGTATGGTTCCCGGAGAGCTGAGCTTAGAGAGGCAGTTAAGCAGAAAGGACCTGAGCCTGCAAAGCAGGGACGTCCAGGTTGTAAAACCTGGCAAAGGTGGACAGCGGGGACCAGCTGGCCGCCGCACAGATTTCTGCAATGGATACACCGCTGGACCATGCCCAGGATGTGGCCATGCCTCTCGTGGAATGTGCTCTGACCCCGATGGGGCATTGAAGGCCCAAGGAGGAGTATGCAAGAGCTATCGCGTCAACTATCCAATGGGATAGTCTTTGCTTTGTGACCGAAAGCCCCTTGGTACGGCCACCAAAGCATACAAAGTGCTGCTCCGACTGCCTGAAGGAGGCGGAGCAGTCAATGTAGATTTTTAATGCCCTGACAGGGCAGAGTAGATTTAGCTGCTGGTCCTCCTGTGAGGGAGGGAGTGCAGAGAGCGTGATTACTTGTGCTCTGAACGGGGTAGAGAGCACCTTAGGTAACCATGCCTAGGTTTCAGGACGACCTCGTTAAGCCCGAATTCAAGGCAGGAAGGGCTCACAGAGAGTGCCTGTAAATCTCCAACTCACTTAACAGATGCCAATAGCAGAGCGGTTTTGAGCGATTCAAAGGGGGGACTTTTAAGCGCCCTCAGAACCGTAGACAGATCCCACATAGGGATGGTAAAAGGGCAAGGGGGGTTTTTATTAAACATTAATCTCCTAGACCCTTTTAAAAAACGGACAACAAGGTTGTTCCTGCCGACCGATATTCCATCTATAGGAGCGTGAAAAGCTGCTATAGCCGCCACTGTAGAACTTTCCAGCAGGTGTCACTATTGTTTTGCGTATGTATATTACAAGTGATAGATGTTATTATTATGTTCTGGGGTATTTGAAGAAGTAAGTGTGTATATTTACCATCTTATTCTAATTGCAGGCACATTTATGTTATATTTCATATATGTTATAATCTTACTAGGTTACAGATATGTTTTATTATCGTTCCTAGTCACCAGATCGTGTATCTGTATATGCGTAATTAGTCAGTGCGCAAGCGCCCCCTTTAGGTTCATTTTCATTCTATTGTTGGTCAGGACTGGTACGCTTGCCGGTGAGTGTCTGTAAACTGGCATTGCTAGTAATTCAGATCAAGAATTAATATCTCATGATTGTGTAACTTCATTAGTTAATTCTGATGTTTGTTTTTGTGTCTTCATTGCAGGTTTACAACCTAGCAACCTAACTGATTAGTTAACTGACGAGCTAAAACATCATACATAACTAGCTGATAGGCTAGTGTAGCAGTAGCATTCAGGCTACCTAGCTTGTGAATGATTATTGTGTATGTGTACGCAATAAAAGCTCAAAAAGTGGCTCGAGTTGTATCCGCCATGCTTGTCCTGAAACCCTTCCAGTGGGGAGCTTATTGAGCTATAGCAGGTAGCTTAGTAAAAAACTGGACAGCCACATAGACCTTAAGAGTGGAGGGGGTGCAACCCTTATCCAACAACTCTTGAAGGAAGGACAATATCGAAGATATGTCGCATGTGGGTGGATCCTCACCACGGTTTGTGCACCAAGCAGTGAAAACTGACCATTTAAGAGGCACCTTGTGGACGGAGCCCTAGCTTGAGAAATGGTATTTAAGACACCCTTTGGGAGGTTTGTAGGCTCCCATCGAGAGGCCATAAGTGTAGGGCCCACAGCTCAGGCTGAGGGTGCCATATCATCATGTTTGGCTGAGAGAGTAGATCCCGTCTCTGGGGAATGGGCCACGGAGCTGCTGTGAGCAGCTGAGACATCTCCAAGAACCAGAGTTGGTTTCTCCAGAGCGGGGCCAGTAGGAGAACCTTGTGTTTTTGTTCCCTGGTTCGTCTGATAACCTGAGGGATCAGGGCCAGCGCATCCCTTTCCTTCGAAAAATAGATTGGGCAAAGAGAGTTGTCTTCTGAGGTGAAGTGGTCAACACCTGCCTTTCCAAAGATCTCCCATATCCTCCGAACCGTCTGGGGGTGGAGCATCCACTCGCCCGAGGGGACGTTGCTCCGAGACAGCATATCTGCTCCTTGGTTCAGTTTGCCCGGCACGTGCACTGCCTTTAGAGAGCGCAGGCAATATTATATTTATTGTAGTATTTTCAGAATACAGACAGATGGACAGTACAATCACATGACAGAAACAAACACGACTACACACACAGGAGAATAAAAAAAAAAAAAATCAGCGAGAGAATCTGTTTCTTGGCCCATGTGGCAAGTAGTTGAATTGGTTAGGGCTCACAGTATTTGGAAGTGGAAATGTGCTCTCTTTTTGAGTATTTTTGTGTTTTATTTTGTCCGCTATCACAGCAGTTACACACTCGGGTGCTAGAACGGGCCCATTGCATGCAATAAACACATTTTTCCCAGCACCCTGAACTGAACGGGGCATCTGGGAACACACACGAGGCTGTTTGGGGGGTGGTCAAAGGGGGGGCAGAGGTGTGCAGCCACCGCTTTGTCCAGAGGAGGCAGTTTATCGTAGCCCTTCTGCACAGTGCCGTCGACCGTAGTGAGAATTCAGCGAAGAGAAGTGATCGTTGTCGCTGAAGGAGAATGAATCAGTGATCCTATGCCGAGCGCCCGCCCAATTTGGTGGGCTCTGGCGCGCTGCTCGCCATAGGCTCGCGCAGCTCTGCCGCGCCGCCATTGGTTCATTTCATTACATTTATTAAATCAATGGCAGTGCAGATGCACTGCTGTGATTGAAAAAGGCTTCAGTAATCGGAGAAAAGGAGTTTTCCCCACCGCGTCTTAGTGACGCAGTACGAGTGAAGGATCGAAAGGGAACATAAGAATTATGCAAAAAGACATTTTTCCAAAATAAGTGTTGTAGGCAGGCCAACAGTGGTCTGTGAAATAAATTTGGTGATACTACAGTGTGTAACATTGAAGTTATTGACTGTTTTTGTAGTAACGCTTTTCGGGTTTTGCACTTTGCAGGCGGTCCCTTCAAATCTGTCTCTCAGCCGTCCGCACATAGAGATCAATGTATTTTGTCCACTGCGGAGGAAAGCTGATTTTGAGGAAAATTTGGTTGTAGCTGTTTCTCTACATTACTATGATTGAAAAGAGGTGTTATTTGTGTAGTAACTTTGCTTACCTCACGAGTTATTGATCCAGAAAATCCGAATTTGTGAATATGCGGCCAACTTTACTTAAGTTAGCTCAGTTGAGTTTCCTGATGACTCTATTTATGTCCTCAGCTCTGGGTCCAGGGTCTCCAACATCTTTCAGTAATCCAACTTTGTCTCTAGCAGCATGTCTTGGTACTGACAAATGGAACGGCAACAGGAAGTTGTTTGCCACCCTGAAGTTCTTTCCAGCAGAATAGATCTCATGTATAAGGTCCTCCAAACAGATGATCCCGTATTGTCCTTGATACACAAACAAAAGAAACCCATTCAGACTATATATTTTATTTACATTTTTAATTGTCATTAAGAATATGAACACTTTGACAATCATGCCATTACAGAATATCTAAGAATTTATTTTGCCACTGTGTCTTTCAAACTTATGTAAAGACTCAATTTACAAGTGAGCAAAAGAGCTTTTGCAGTCATATCCAATATTGTCAATGTTTTGCTTGTTATGTTCTGTTTTGGCCTCTAGAGGTCCTCATGGTGCTCTCATGCCCAGCTTACTCTGCTTGTAATTAGGGTTATTAGGCTCACATGTGTCTCGTTCAGCTGTGTGTATTTAAGTGACTGTAGCTGTGTGTCATTTCATTTAATTTCGAAGGCTGCATCCCCCAGAGGACGCATTATGTGAAGGATGCTGTATATGCAAAAAATATAAATTTGGAAAGTAATTTAAAAAGAAAATGTATTTACTTGTTTTATTTTGGTTAATGCTTGGAGCTGCGGTGTATGTACAACAGATATCTGTTACAGAGACAAAGGAGGAGGATATTAAGAAGAACAAAGTTTAAAACAAAAACCAGCTTGAAACTACTTACATTTAAACACCACATCTTCGCTTGTACTTCACATGTACATCTGCCGACGCCGCCATTTTTTTTTATTTTTCAAATAAATGACGGTTGTTAACAGCGACGCAAAGAATTGTGGGCTATCTGCAGCAGCGAAGGATACACCTCATGCAACCTCCGAATTCCTGTGAAAGAAGGATGCATTCGAAGGTCGCATTCGGAATGTCCTCTTTACTTTTCTGAAATGATACAGCCTCAATGACGTATGCAACCTTCGAATGCGACCTCTGGAGGACGCAGCCTTCGAAATGAGACACAGCTTCTGTCTCATAGCTTCTTTGCTTGAACCCTCGGTGCTAGCGGAACACTACGGAGGGTCGTAGGCCCAGGATGGCGAAGGAAAGACGGCGTGGCGGGTTAAGCGACGACTGTGGTGTGAATGAAGAGAATGAAGGAGGTAGTGTAGATGAAGAGGATAATTCTGTAAACATGAATTGTGAAGAATGGAGTCAGGTAGAGCAGACATCTCAAAAACGGAAAGAAAGAGGATCAGATTCAGAGGAATTTGTTGGAGAAGGAGCAAGGAACAAAACGATGAGCAAGGAGGATGAGTACAAAGTTACTTTAACATTCGAAACAATGGGTGAAATGAGTAATCCTATGCGTTTAACAAAGGTACTCAAAAAAGCAGTTGGACATTAAAGCAGCACGATATCTAACCAACAATCGGGTGCTTGTGTTTTGTTTGAACAAAAAACAACAAGAGATGGTGATTAAAATGGAGGAATAGGAGTGAAATGTCATGTTCCTGGTGAAATGAACGTTGTTAAAGGGGTGATTACTGGGGTCCCAGTATCACTAACAGATGAGATGTTAAAAAAGCAGATAATGAGTGGAGTAACAGAAGTGAAAAGATTGACATCAAATAGAAATGGGGAAAGAGAAGCAAGTACAACAGTTATGGTAGTAGTGAATGGTAAAATTTTACCAGATGATGTTAAAATTGGATATGTGTGCTACCCACTGCGTCCTTTCATAAAACCTGCATTAAGATGCTTCAATTGCCAAAGGCTAGGTCATGTGGCAGAAGTATGCAAAGGAAAGAAAAGGTGTTGTAAATGTGGAGGAGAACATGATTATGGAGAATGTGGAGATATCTGGACCTAAGTGTTGCAATTGTGGAGGTCCACATAGTGCAGCATATTTAGGATGTACAGCACAAAAACAAGCAATGGAAGTGATGAAGTACAAATCAGTTCATAATTTATCATATGCTCAAGCAGTGAAGAAGATTCAAAATGAGCAAGGAAATAGGGTGAATGATGGGTACACCAAATTAAGTGAAGTATCAAATAAGGGAACAGAGAGTCAGATGCCGAAGCAGATTGATGATGCAAATATGCTTATGGCTAGCAAAGTAAATTTCATTGCGTTTATTGCAGAAGTCATTAACTGCACAGCACAAACAAACAAACGGACAGAAAAACATGAAAATAATCATATCTGCAGCAACACGTCATCTGGCTGTAACAGAAATATCAGTTGAGAAAATACAGACACTTTTAGGTCAATCTGAGAACATTGCAAACTCTCAGAAAGCATCAGAACAATCAAAGGTTAAACAAACAACATGACATTTAGGGTAGTACAATGGAATGCTACAAGTTTGACTGCGAATGGCCAAGAATTCAAGAGAATGATACATGAAATGAATAATCTTCCTGATGTAATATGCATTCAAGAGACATGGCTTAAACCACAGTTAAACTTCGCAATTCCAGGGTATGTATCCATTAGAAAAGATGGAATAGAAACCACTGGTGGGGGGTGTGCAACGTTTATAAAGAATGGAGTGGCTTATAGGGAAATTAAATAGAAACACAATATGAAAGCATTAAAATGGAGGTGTGGACATCAATAGGAAAAGTAACAATAATAAACTATTACAATCCATGTGAACAATTATCCTTGATAGAATTAATCAAAATTTGGAGTAAAGAAGAAGGTATGGTGATTTCGTGTGGGGATTTCAATGCACATAGTGTCACATGGGGAAGCTCAAACACAGATAAAAATGGCACAGTGGTGGAAGAGTATATGGAGGATGCTTTGGTATGCTTAAATGATGGTAGTGGAACAAGGGTCAATATAAGGGATTTATCAAAATCATGCTTGGATCTAACAATAGTTTCAGCAATAATTGTGGTAAAACGTCAATGGGAAATATTAGATCATTCGACGATTGGGAGCGATCATTATCCAGTAAGTTGCATGGTAGGATTAGAAATGCAAAGGAGTGTGGTAACAATTCAACAAAGATGGAAATTTGAGAGAGCAGATTGGGAGAAATATAATGACTTATGTAAGACAGAAATGATGAGTTACAGTATGGAAAATGATATTGATGAGTGCACAGAGAAATTAAGCTTAATTTTAGTTAGAGCAGCAGAAGAATCTATCCCTAAAACTAAAAGATCTAGAAAGGATAAAGTTGTTCCATGGTGGAATAGTGAATGCTCTAATGTAATAGAAATAAAGTGTTTAGAAAACTAAAAAGAACATTGATAACAGAGGCAATACAAGAGTATCAGAAGGAAAGAGCAAAGGCTAGGAGAATAATTAAACAGCCAAAAAAGAGATACTGGCAAAGATATTGTTCTTCTATAGGGAAAGAAACAGAATTGGGGAAGTTTGGGGTATGTTAAAGAAGATGATTGGGATCTATAAAACCAGAAATATACCAGTAATAACTGGAGAAGGAAGAACAGCTATCACAGAAATAGACAAGGCAGAAATATTAGTTAAAACTTTACAAAAAGCTCATAGTAAAGAAAATCTTGATGAAAATTACAGAAGGAAAAGAAAGGAAATTTTAATGCAAAATCAATATATATGTAATAAAATGCCTGATGGGAGTGGAGCTTTAGATGCTACATTTGAGATATGGGAACTTAAAAGAGTATTATGTCGAGTCTTACAATCTGCACCAGGAAAAGATGGAATATGTTATATTATGCTAAAATATGCAGATGATATAATTCTTAAAGCAGTATTGGAATTATTCAATAAGATATGGGCAGAGGGGAGGCTACCAAAGTCATGGAAACATGCTATAATAATTCCGATAACGAAGCCGGGGAAAGATTCATCGATATCTGGAAATTATAGGCCTATAGCACTTACATCCAATTTATGTAAGTTGATGGAAAAAAATATTGTAAATAGGCTGAATTATGTATTTGAGAGTAAGGGAGTGTTAGCATCTTATCAGTATGGTTTTAGAAAAGGTCGATCAACATTGGATGCATTAATAAAGTTTGAAACAGATATCAAGAAAGCTTTATCAATGAAAGAGGGATTAGTGGCAGTTTATTTTGATATTGAAAAGGCGTACGATATGCTGTGGAAAGAAGGTTTACTACTAAAATTGAAGAAAATTGGAATAGAAGGTAGAATGTATAACTGGATTTTAAGTTTTTTATTAGACAGAACAATTCAAGTTCGGGTGGGTAACAAATTGTCCCAAACTGTGAGTGTTGAAAACGGAACTCCCCAGGGAAGTGTGATAAGCCCTATATTATTTAACATCATGATAAATTATGTATTTGAAAGAGTATCTCCAGAAATTAATACAGCTTTATACGCGGACGATGGATTAATGTGGAAAAGAGGGAGGAATATATCTTTTAATATAGATAAAATTCAAAAAGCAATAGAGACAGTTAAAAAATGGTCATTAGAATGTGGGTTCAAATTTTCAATATCCAAAACATGTTATCAGATATTTACAAAGAAAAAAGTAAGGAGAACAAACAGCTTAAATTATATGGAGTTTCATTAGAAAAAGTGTCTAAATTTAAGTATCTGGGAATGTGGTTTGACAATAAGTTAACCTGGAAAGACCATATCGAATATATTTTAAAAAAGTGCAGTAAAGTACTGAATTTAATGAGAGGTGTCGCAGGACAAAACTGGGGTGCAGGCAAGCAATCATTAAAGGATATATATGTTGGTCTCATGCGATCAGTCCTAGATTATGGATATATTGAGTATGAATCGGCATCTGTAACTATGTTAAAGAAATTAGATAACATACAAGCTAAAGCATTAAGAATCATTTTAGGAGCAGTTAAAACAACTCCAACTGCAGCACTGCAGGTGGAAACATCTGAAATGCCACTGTATATAAGAAGAGAAAAACTAGCTATGGCTTATTGGATTAATCTACAGGGACAAAGTAATGATCATCCTGTAAAGGGAGTACTTAAGGAAAGTTGGGAAACTATGAATACACCAGGTAAAGGCTTTGCATGGAAAATTAAAAAGTGGGTTAATGAAACTGGGTTAGACATAAGATTATTTGCTCCGATAATTGTAACACCTCCAATACCACCTTGGTTACTTGCTCAACCTGAAATAGACTTAAAGCTACATGAGAAAATTAGGGAAAAAGGAGATTAGGTTAATGTAAAAACATTCGTAGAAGAGTATATAAAAAATACACATTATACATTTCTTCAAATATATACAGATGGGTCAAAGAGCATAGAATCTGGAAGAACAGGGGTTGCTTTCTATGTTCCAGAATTTGATGTTAGAACGGCTGGAAGAATATCAGATGGTACATCTGTGTATACAGCAGAGATGGTAGCAATCCTAATGGCACTAGGTTGGGTTTACGAAATAAGACCAGATGAAGTAATAATATGTTCTGATTCATTGGCGGTTCTTATGAGTTTACAATCAATGCAAACAAATAGAAGTGACATTTTAATAGAAATCATGATTACGTTATACAGCATAAAACAAATAGGAATAATAACTCGTTTTATATGGGTACCTGCACATGTGGGAATTCATGGTAATGAGGAAGCAGACAAAATGGCTAAAGACACTTTAAATATGGATGAACCAAGCATAAATATTTTAATCAGCAGATCAGAAGGAAAACATTTAATTTTAGAAGCTTGTAATAGGAAGTGGCAAACATTTTGGGATTCATGTCAAACAGGTCAACACTTTCATAAAGTTCAAAAGAGTATAAAGAAACCTAAAATCATTCATAATATAAGCAGAAGGGAGCAAGTTATCCTCACTCATTTACGAACAGGGCATTCGAATCTTGATCACACATTACATATAATAGGGAAACATAATACAGGTTTATGTGAAGTATGTTTAATAGAGGAAACAGTGGAACATGTAATGATGGTATGTAATGTATATGAAAGAGAAAGAAAAAGTCTTAAGGAGGAACTGCAATACCAAGATTTCTGGGAAAATATTAATTGATGGATCAAATGCAGGGAAAATGATAAATGCAATCATGAGTTTTATTAGGATGAGTGGATTAAAAAATAGAATATAGGAAATAGTTCATTCTCTTCACACTCCATCACAGTAGGTGGCGGTATGCACCTTTGAAGTTGGTTCACAACCCGCCATAAAATCAAAAGAAAAAGAAGAAGAAGAAGAAGCTTCTTTGCTTGGTGTTTAGTTGTTCTGAAGCCAGTTGCCTGAGTAAGTGTTCTCTATCTCTGAGACTTTTTATTTTTCTCTTACCTGTGGATTATCCCTTCTCTGTTATTTTTTGTGGACTTTCTCCTCTGGAGTTTTTGCTTCAAGATCTTTTGAATCTTTGGATTATTTCTTGTGGAATGCCCTTTTGGACTGTTTTTGTTTTTTGAGAACTGCTTTTTGCTGTTTTTGCTTCAGCTGTGGATTTTTTGTTGTTTGAACTTTTATTAAAAATATATTCTGCATCTCAACTTCTCTAAAGTGCGTCTTACTGTTAGGTTCACCATTCTCCAGTGGCTCAAGGATTGGGAGTCTGACTCTCACGCCGGAGACCCCAGTTCAAGTCCTGGCTCTAACACGATATGGTTTGCCCCATATTTAAAAAAAAAAAAAAAAAAACTCTTTGCAAAAGATGATTACACCTTTACTTTTCTTTGTTAAAGTTCCCATATATCTACCACATTAATAACTCACCAAGATGCTGCTCTATGAGTGTATTGTCGGTCAGAGGAGTCTTTCTCTTATCAATCCTTGTCTGACCTCTTTTTAATATGAGCTCACGGACAGATTTCAAATTGGGATACCTGTTAAGAGATCACAACAATAAATTAAACCAGTAAAAATCAATTAAAGAAATACAGAAGTTTAAATCCAAATAAACCAGACAAAATCTGCTAAGGGGTAATTATGGAACAACAGTTTTAAAAAGTGAATTTTCACTATTATTTACAAATGGATCAGCATTTTCATTGGTTTAAATAAAAGATTTTTGTTATAGGAGACAATAAAAATAACTTTGTGCATCAAAACTGTCACGGAGACACCACCATCCCATACACCAATCAGCCCATCATCACCAGATCCACCCACTCGTTTACTCTCCCTGGAATTCTGATCCACCACACCTGCACCTCCTCATCAATGCACCCTACTTAAACCTGCACAACCTTCACTTCAGCGTCTGGTCTCGTCTTACACGTACAGACTCCTACCTGTCACTTACCTGTGGACTTCATATGATTCTGTTGAACTGCTTTACTCACCATTGCAACATCCAGATCCTGTTGTACGATACCATCTGTGAAATAAACTCCAGTTTCATTTCTACTTACCTGTCTGTTGCATTCTGTTCTATGACAGAAGACCAGACCGCAAAATGCAGAGTGCAACAAGTCCTGGAAGCGATCGTGCATCCGATCGATTTGCAGACATCGTCCAAGCAGTTCGTCAGTCTCTCACACCATCCACTCCCGCTGCTTCTCCTACTGCCTCTGCCAGTTCCATGGCCTGACCAGCGACATTCACCGGTGAGGTGAAGGATTGCAACGGGTTCATTCTCCAATGCTCGCTGTATTTCGAGATGCAGTCTCAACAATTCTCTAATGAACGAGCTCGAGTGGCGTTTGTTATCTCCCTGCTGTCTGGTAAAGCACTTCAATGGCCACAATCCCTGTGGAATTCCAACACCCAGGTAACCACATCGCTTACAGCATTTCTTAGTCATTTTCAAGGAGGTATTTGGTCAAACTGCATCTGAACTTTCCGTGCATGATCAACTGCATAATTTACGCCAAGGAAATCAGTCTGTCAGCACTTCATAATTTACGCCAAGGAAATCAGTCTGTCAGCACTTATGCTCTACAGTTCCGCACTCTAGTAGCGTCAAGTGGCTGGAACGAGACTGCACTGATTACAGCGTTCAGACAAGGACTCAACAATGACATACGTTAACTCAATGTAATTTACGATGATTCTATGGGATTAGAAAACTTCAATCAGAAGACTATTCATGTTGCCCAACGCTTGTTGGCCTGCTCACTACCTTTACCCGTTGCAAATCCTCCGTCCTCCATTCCATTTGTCACCCTTCCAGCACCAGAACCTATGCAAGATGACTCGTATCATCTCACTCATGCGGAGCGTCAAAAAAGGATCCTCAACCAGCTGTGCTTGTATTGTGGGGGAGAAGGACACATTCTCACCACCTGTCCTGTCCTGTCCTGTTCGACCACCACGCCCACTCTCAACATTCAACTTCCTCCTAAAGTCGCTCCTCTAACCAGAACTACCGTACATGTTCTAACCCCACAAATCTGTGTTTCAGCGCAAGCCCTCATCGACTCCAGCTCAGCGGGGAACATCTCTCATCAATTACTCCAAAAGCTCCATGTCAGGAGGAAACGCTGCTCCCAGGAATTAACCATTCACACCATCCAAGGAAAGCCGCTGGGCCGTGGTCGCATCAGTCACTTCTCCCCCACATTGACGCTCCGCATCGGCTGCCTTCACGTCGAGAAGATCACGTTCATGGTGCTGGAAGGTTCCACCGCTGACATCATCCTGGGATGCCCTTGGATGTCACAACACCAACCCCAAGTTAACTGGAACACGGGGGAGATTTTGAAGTGGAGTGAATCCTGTTTCCTGAACTGCCTATCACCAAGGTTCCAGCTCTCCCCTCTCAGGCCAACTCCAGTCCAGTTCAACCTGATGTTTCTCTCTGTTCCACCTCCGTCGAAAGTCCAGAAACTGAGAGCAAAGTGACGATCCCTTCCGAGTACCGGGCATTCGAGGATGTGTTCAGCAAACGGTTGGCTATTAAACTACATTGGGCATGGGACTGCGCATTGACCTGCTACCTGGGGCTACTCTTCTTCGCGGCCAAGAAGGACAGAGGCTTGCGGCCGTGCATTGATTATCATCATCTCAACTCTCAGACAGTAAAGTATAGCTATCCTCTTCCTCTGGTCCCAGCAGCTCTGGAACAGCTGCGTGGAGCTCGCATTTTCTCGAAGCTAGACCTGTGGAGCACATATAATCTGATTCGCATCCGCCGTGGAGATGAGTGAAAGCCTTTATCACTCCATCTGGGCACTACGAATACCAGGTTATGCCGTATGGCCTGTCCAACTCACCTTCAGTCTTCCAAGGATACATGAATGAAGTGTTCAGGGAGTTCCTCCAAAGATTTGTCATAGTGTATATCAACAATATCCTCATCTATTCTTGGAATCTGATGGAGCATCGACATCACTTTAAGCAGGTCCTCACCAAGTTGAAAGAACACCACCTGTACTTAAAGCTAGAGAAATGCGAGTTCCACACCACCTCTGTGCACTTTCTGGGCTACGTCATTGACCATAACGGAATCCATATGGACCAGAGGAAGGTGGAAGCTAATCAGAACTGGCCACAACCCAGCAGTGTCAAAGAACTACAACGTTTCCTGGGTTTCGCGAACTTCTATAGGAGATTCATTCACAACTACAGTCTGATCAGCTCACCCCTCACATCTCTTCTCAAGGGCCGGCCCAAGTCTCTGTCCTGGACCCCTGCAGCCATCGAAGGCTTCCACCATCTGAAAGAGGCCTTCCAGTCCGCTCCGATCCAGGCTCATCCTGACCCAGATCTCCCATTCGTCGTTGAGGTGGATGCTTCCACCACCGGGGTCGGAGCGGTACTCTCACAGTGGCAGGGGGATCCTCCACGCCTCCATCAATGCGTCTTCTTCTCTAAGAAGCTATCCCCGGCAGAGCAGAATTATGACATCGGCAATCGTGAGCTCCTAGCCATCAAGGTAGCTTTAGAAGAATGGAGACATTGGCTGGAGGGAGCTAAGGTTCGTTTCGAAGTCATCACCGATCATCGAAACCTGGAATATCTACGTGAAGCTAAACGCCTTAATCCACGTCAAGCCAGATGGGCTCTTTTCTTCACTAGATTTGACTTCACAGTCACTTATCGTCCTGGTGAGAAGAATGGCAGAGCTGATGTCCTCTCTTGTCTTCATCAACCTGATCCTGAACCTGATTCTCCAGAGCTGATTATCCCTCCAGCCATGATCATTGGTCCCATCCAGTGGTCCATCGATGATCAGATCGCTCAAGCTACCCGCTCCGAACCTGCTCTGCCGGGAGGTCCTGAAGGGCTTCTCTACGTTCCATTTGCTCTTCGCCAGCCCCTCATGGACTTAGCTCATTCCTCTGTAGGCTCTGGACACCCAGGTAGTAATCGTACCCTCTCACTCCTACGTCAACGTTACTGGTGGCCCTCCATGACCCAGGACATCTCCCGATTGGTCAGGGGTTGCTCAGTCTGTGCCATCACCAACACTCCACGGAAACTTCATGAAGGAAAGCTGGTTCCACTCCCTGTTCCTCATCGACCGTGGTCTCATTTGGGCTCATTTAGACTTTACGACCGATTTCCCTCCTTCAGATCTAAATACCTGCGTGTTCGTCATTGTGGATCGCTTTTCCAAAGCCTGTAAATTGATCCCTCTGAAAGGACTGCCAACTGCTTTCGAGGCCGCTGAAGCTCTATTCCAGCATTTGTTTTGCCATTTCGGTCTGCCTGAAGACATCGTGTCAGACCGAGGTCCCCAATTCATCTCCTGAGTGTGGAAAGCTTTCTTCAAGCTTCTTGGCATGACTGTCAGCCTTTCTTCGGGCTATCACCCTCAAACTAATGGCCAGACTGAGCGCAAGATCCAGGAGATCGGGAGGTTCCTGCGGTCCTTTTGCCACCAGAACCAAGACAGCTGGAGCCGATTCCTCCCCTGGGCAGAATATGCCCAGAATTCCCTCAGGCAATCCACCACCGGACTCACACCTTTCCAATGTATCCTCGGCTATCAACCTCCTCTGTTCCCTTGGTCCGGTGAACCATCGGAGGTTCCAGCTGTCAATCATTGGTTCCAACAGAGCGAGAGGGTGTGGGACTCAGCACACGTGCATCTCCAGCAGGCAGTGCGGAGACACAGGAGACATGCTGACACCCGCCAAGCACCCACTCCGCAGTTCCAACACGGTCAGAAAGTGTGGCTATCTACTCGGGACATCCGTCTCCGCCTGCCTTGCCGAAAGCTGAGTCCCCGTTACGTAGGTCCCTTTACAGTGCAGAGGCAGATCAATGAAGTCACCTACAGGATCAACTTACCACCACAGTACAAAATTTCTCCTTCATTTCACGTCTCCCTGCTAAAACCCTTCACTGACCCTTTGTCTTCTCCCCTTACAGGATCTGGTGGTGATGAGGTACCTCCTCCTCCCGAGCTGGCGGACGAAGAGGTCATCTACCGGGTCCGCTCCATCCTCGACTCGTGGCAACGGGGCAATCAACTAGAATATCTCATCGACTGGGAGGGCTACGGCCCTGAAGAACGATCATAGGTTGCTTGAGATGATGTTCTGGACCTTACACAATTCCACGCAGATCATCCAAACCGCCCAGCACCTAGAGGTCGAGGTAGGCCCCGTCGTCGCACATTCCGGGCATCGGGAGCCGCCTGTGGAGGAGGGGGTACTGTCACGGAGACACCACCATCCCGTACACCAATCAGCCCATCATCACCAGATCCACCCACTCATTCACTCTCCCCGGAATTCTGATCCACCACACCTGCACCTCCTCATCAACGCACCCTTCCTTTTTTCTTGTTTGTGAAGCTGCTTCAATTAGATATACATCATAATAGGGAAGAAAACAATCACAACTTCCGTTTCATGCCAACTTTAAATCATGTAGTGCTTTCCAGCCTTTAGTCGTTATGAGCAAAAAAGGAGCTTTATGATTACTCACCCCCATGCAACATAAGGTTCCACAGTCTTAAGCATTTGTATAGAAGTCTTGTTGACTTTCACAAAGGTGCCACTGAAGATCTTTCTCAGCCTCAGCATCTGAATGACATTCATCACTTTGGGGCTTACACCTTTGATCCTAGAAGCAATCATAAAGTGAAAATTAAACCCTTAAACAACCAAGCAGATGTGGAATAACACCTAATGGACAACATAACAAATCTTGAAGGGATAGTTCACCAAAAACAAACATTCTGTCATCATTTACTCAACCTCATGTTGTTTCAAACCTGTATGAGTTTGTATATTCTGTAGAACACAAAACATATTTGGAGGGCCAATGTTGTTGTTGTTGTTGTTGTTGTTGTTTTGTCAGGTTTGAAATGGCATGAGGGTGAGTCAATGATTTCAATTTAATTTTTGGGTGAACTATACTTTTAATGTCAATGTGAATGATGCATAAGCAGAAATTATTCTCTGATGCGGACAAAAAAAATGATTTTAAGTCAACAATTGCACTTACTTCAAACAAGTTAGACAGAATTAACAACCAATGAAAACACAAAAAATAACACAAGGGAACACTAAACTGCTCATACATATATACTTATTTAATTGCACAAAACAAAAATATGCATAAATATTCATTATTACACAAGTGTACAAAAATACTTGTACATTTCTTTTTTTTGTTCAGATATTCTCCAAGCAGACACAGATAGCAGAGGTTTGGTGAATTCAGGGCAGAGGAAGATGCAGCGAAGGTCTGGAAGAGACGAGAACTCGAACGAATCCGCTCAGTTCACATCAGGATCACAAACAGAAACAAACACCCAGTCAGCAAACAAATATCATTGCGCCTGCTGCAGCCATGGTACGGCAGCAAAGTTCCTTGATTATTATGCCGGAATGAGAGTATAGTTCCTAGCCATATCGGCCTAGAAAATCACAACTTTTCATTTTCCGTCGGTCTTAGCACACGATGTAACTACAGAAGAGTCAAGTTTTAAATAGGAAAAATATTGAAACTCTTTGGTCATTTTTTTAACGAGATGCTAACGGTCTAATCAGATTCAATTAACTATGCTAAGCTATGCTAAAAGTGGTACCGCCAGACCCGGAGATCGGCTGAATGGATTCGAAAACGGTAAAACTCAACTGTTTAACTCTAGGGGAGTTGGAAAATGAGCCTATTTTCAAAAAAAGTGGAGTGTTCCTTTAAGCCTTAAAGTTCTGCATAATTAAGGGCGTCGTCACTTGAGTGACAGGTGGATTGCGCTGCTGTCTGTGAGCCGTCACTTTACCTCAGCTAATTCCAGATGCTGAATTTGGCATCTCAGCCGTGTTTGTGCTTTTTTTCTGGATTATTTTATACAATTATAAAATAATATGGCTTGCTGCGTTAATGGTCGAGACTCTAGACTCTAAACAGTACACACGTTGTTGGATCGTCTAAAAGTTTTGTTCGTGAGATTTACTACAATGACAATTGCGGGAAGATATAACTCCGACAGCACTGCTTGGACATTATAACTAAAACTGCTGCACTATTTTGGACGCGGGTTCATTTGTTTGTGAGATAGATATATACAATCATATACAGTTTTAACATAAACGCTGCTCAGATTGCAAAATTTCTTGAAGAACAATGATGGAGAGCAGATCATTCAGAAGAAATGTGATGCAAATAATGGACAATATATCAATATTTCATGGATTTACCGCTTTTGTGGAAAAAAAGTGCTGTTGTTTGTTTTTCAATGGACTCTCATGGACATTTTACCCAAGTGCCACTGTTTGGATTTATCTTGCGATCGCTATTTCATTACAAAGGTATGCAGTCCCGTTATGATTTTGAGATGGTCCTCACTGCAGAACACAAGATCCAGGGGGCGGGATCTAGATCCAACTCCTCCCACTTTACATATCCCTAAACCTACCCGTCTCCGCCCCCTGGATCTAAACCTACCCATCTCCACCCCCTGAATCTAGATCCAACTCCTCCCACTTTACATATCCCTTAACCTACCCGACTCCACCCCCTGGATCTCGAGTGTTCTGCAGTGACACTGCATTCACACGGGGCGTCGGCTTTAACGCGTCAAGGGCGTCTGAAGCTTGTGTTGACGCGACCGTTATAGTGATAACAGCCAATCACATCACTTTCCGGTGTTGCATGAACGCAATTGGCTAGCGACTGCTCTAGAGTGTCTGCATAAGGCGATCTGATTGGCTGACGCCTGCGTTGGTGCTTGAAAAGTTGAGAAATCTTCAACTTCTGCCACTTGCAACGCGAGTGAAGCGACGAGACGGAACCCACAATTCAGTTCGGCAACGCATGATGTCACCCATTCAAAGTAAACGAGAAGCGTTAACGCCTACGCCCCGTGTGAATGCAACGTGAGGGGCTACTGCATGATCACGTTGCACTAGGCAGGCGTGGTTTCAGCAACCAGTCACCTCGGCTCCAACCACGTCTTGCCTCTTTGCCCATTTTCAGTTATCCAGGAGTGATGTGCGGTGACGTGCTGCTAAGATGGCAGCGGCCTCATTTTCGCTTCAAAAATGCTCTTCAGAAATCTACTGGTGACGTCACAGACACTACGTCCATATTTTTTTACAGTCTATGAGTGGAACGCAGCCTAGGTGTTGATAATGGTGCCATAGAAACACATAATTCCCAGTCAAAGGATGTGAACCAAAGACTATAGAATATCACAAGACATGTCACTCGTATTGTTTTGAACGGGAGAAAGTGTAACGCGCAATATGGCGGAATAAGTCCCGCCTTCTAAATAAGAGCCAATCGCCAATTGTGCCAATTGGTAAAGTCATCACTGCAGCGGCCGTTAGAAGCTCCGGTTCCTATAGAAACAGTCAGATGCGTGCTTCCTATAGAGACGCGCAGTTAGGACTGCGCATGCGCATTAGCTTGATCCAGCCTGAAAAAATGCCTTTTTTGATTCAAGCGTTCAGAAACAAAATTTATGAGACAGTTGTTGTCAGATTTCATTGGTGATTTCAAATATTAAATTTAATCGAAAGCTTGGCAAACAGCTTTAGAGAATTTGATGTTTCCCCATTCAAAGAGATAGGAGCTACACTTGCATGCCCAGGCGTTTCAAAGATGGCCGCCGAGTGAAATGACTTGTCTTTAAAGGACTTTGATGTGAACAGCTCCGAATAGGTTGTTTGCAATCACGTGGTTCTGTTGACGCGCGAATATAACGTCACGTGGTGTCATCTCAAGATTCCAGTAAATAGACCCTTTTCACATGACGTCACACAGCTTCCGTTTGGACTCGATGCAGTGCATCCTCACTTCCGTCAGCATAGTGGAATACTAGCGCCGCTCGAATGAAGTGCACCCAATAGTTGTACATATGCCACAAATGTGGTTAAAGGATGACTGTAGTCGCCTAATTTCATGTAAATTCAAGGCGAGGTGTTTGGCAGATCTCAAACGAACTTACCGATCGGCGAGATTTGCTACTTGAAGTCGGAGGAGGAGTTGAATACGGAGCACTGAAGCCGTACACTTTCTGCTGCCCGTAGTAACTTGCAAACTTTGCTGTCTTTATTGCAGATGAAGCTGTTTATATATATTTGTGAAATAAACGCATGTTTCCGACATTTACATGCAGTAACAAAAACTTCTCATTCAATGCTTATGTACTACTTATTTCAGTGCCTGTAGGTACAATAAAGATCAACATAAGCTTATTCTTTTTAAATATCAAAGTCTATTTTTCCAGCTTTATTTCGATAAATATAATACTGCGTTCACGCCACCTCGTATAGGCCCTTTTCACAATGACGTCAGTTAACTTCCGCCTATCCGCAAAGCAGTGGATCTGTTGTTCCGTCTTACCTTCGCGCCGGCGACTTCTCGGGAAAATGCTTTAATAACTTTAAGTGCGAATTGTTTATGTCAAGGATTTACACAGTCGGGTTCTTCTGGTAACGTTATTTATTATTTCCTTTCTGTAACTGAGGGTTTCCGCGAGCAGAAACTTGAGCAATTGTGTCCTTGAATTGCTGTCAGAGTTTTATCACAATGATTGTGTCCACACAAGTCTGTTAGCCTATTTAGAATAACAAGAATATTGTCTTTAAAAACAAATCTTTATTTTTATAAATTGGTAGGCTATGATAACAATATTGTTCTTGTGAGATTTATTTACGAGTAATGGACACCTGAAAGTAGGACATCCACATATAATACTCCGAAGAATTGATGGTGTGAAGATTTTAGGTCATTTTACATCATACCAGTTTAAACTGAACTGGTGCAATATATTAAGATTGTATAATTTGTAAGAAGTGTATTGAAAATACCAAACGGAAGTATATGTGTTCATTTAATATTATTCCCTGGAGAAATAATTTGATTTCATTCATTCATTGCTGCTATAACAATGAGTATTGTTGTAAATCCTCTGTATATTTTTGTATGCGACAGTCTTGTTCTGCAATAAAGAGATGAATGATGACGATGTTTTTTTACTATGGTAAAAATGCCATGTACATGAGTCTGTTTTTACAACATTAACAGTCTTCATGTAGAAATAGTATTATATTAAACACAATTTTTATTATTATGTGACGTGCTTTGACTGGCTGTTGTCACGTCCATTTTTGCTGCGTGAAAGCCTGCTGTTGCCCAGCAAACATTTAGACGTTTATTTACCGTTGAAAAGACGTCAATCCGACACGTCCCGTCATGGTTGAAAAATACTTCCAAAACGACGAGGCTGAATCCAGCTTATTCGCAGCTTCTTATGGCGCTTTTCTACTGCGTGGTACTACTCGGCTCGCTTTACTTTCGGTTTGCTTAAATGACATCCTTTTCCTCTTGTGTGTTTGTGTATATGTGTGTGTGTGTGTGTGTGTATATATATATATATATACACACACACACACACACACATACATATTTACACGAACACAAAAGTTTGTTCTGGTTCTCAAATCTGTTTGGAAAAGGCTCTCGTCCAGTTTTTTCTTGTATATGGCATTGAATGGAAAAAAACTCATTCATGCATGTCAAATTAGTATCATACAAAATATTGCACATTATTTGGCTATTTGTGTTGGAAAGATGTTTAAAGCAAGGTTTGGAAAACTAAAGGATTTGTGTACTTGTGACATTTTATCTTTAAAGATGACATGTTTGTAATGTAAAAAAATGTCATAAAAGAAACAATTTATATAAAAATTTTCAGTTAATGTTATTCTACTAATGTGATATTAACAACAAATTAAGGTGACAACAATCACGACAACCATGTTGTAGTTTCACAAAAAGTACAGAAAAAGAAGTTTATAAAGTGTAAATTAGTTTGAAAGTTATTGAGGCCTTCAACCTTTGACCCTCATCAGCCTAAAAATAGAATGAAGCATAGGGATAATCACTTCTAAATGTAACATCCTCAGAAATGCTTATGAAAAAAATAGATAGTGAAACTTTGAATTGTTTAATAACAATAATGCACAATAAATTTTACAGTCAGATTGTATACATGTGTCCTTTTTTTTCTTTTTTAGGTGCAATCTGGAGGAAGGCAACAAAACAACAGTCCATGAGAGTCCATTAGCTCAGTTGAGTTTCCTGATGACTCTATTTATGTCCTCAGCTCTGGGTCCAGGTTCTCCAACATCTTTCATTAATCCAACTTTGTCTCTAGCAGCATGTCTTGGTACTGACAAAAAGAACGGCAACAGGAAGTTGTTTGCCACCCTGAAGTTCTTTCCAGCAGAATAGATCTCATGTATAAGGTCCTCCAAACAGATGATCCCGTATTGTCCTTGAGACACAAACAAAAGAAACCCATTCAGACTATATATTTTATTTACATTTATAATTGTCATTAAGAATTTGAACACTTTGACAATCATGCCATTACAGAATATCTAAGAATTTATTTTGCCACTGTGTCTTTCAAACTTATGTAAAGACTCAATTTACAAGTGAGTAAAAGAGCTTTTGCGGTCACATAATATACATAATATAGCCCCATATATATATATATATATATATATAAAAATTGCTCTTTGCAAAAGATGATTACACATTTACTTTTCCTTTTTAAAGTTCCCAGCATCTCACTGAATTAAATATATCTACCAAATTAATAACTCACCGAGATGCTGCTCTATGAGTGTATTGTCGGTCAGAGGAGTCTTTCTCTTATTAATCCTTGTCAGACCTCTTTTTAATATGAGCTCACGGACAGATTTCAAATTGGGATACCTGTTAAGAGATCACAACAATAAATCAAACCAGTCAAAATCAATTAGAGAAATACAGAAGTTTAAATCCAAAATCTGCTAAGGGTTAATAACGGAACAAGTTTTAAAAAGTGATTTTTCACTATTATTTACAACAGGGTCAGCATTTTCATGGGTTTAAATAAAAGATTTTTGTAATAAGAGACAATAAAAATAACTTTGTGCATAACTTTTATACACTCCTGATTCAAAAAATTCAAAAGTCAACGAATTTGTGATAACTGAATGTGACATTTTTGACAAGCCAAACATGTCAGTCTCTGAGTAATGTGATTTAAGCCACGAAATAAACTTCATTCTGTAAAATAAGTATAATGAACTATGCAAAAAGCATTTTGAACATCTCCAGCACATTTTATAATTACCCAAAAATCAAACATGGTTCACACCTAATGCATGTTATCACGTCAGTTAAACTTGGGCTGGCTGTCGGTTGGAATATTAGAACTAAAAACATCAACATAACACACTCATAGGCATCAATCACTTCACTGAATACTTGCTGGCTAAGAAATAAATAATTATTACCTTACGATCCATCTGTTTTCAAATCTACATCATTTGAATATCACAACATCAATGTCTGTCAAAAAATAATGTGCACAAAACTCTAGGGAGGACACGCATTACCTGGAAAACTACTGTTTATTTTAAGTCGGTAGTTTTAAGTCATCGCTTTCTGAGACGAGGGAGAGATGGTGGCCTGAGCGGCTTCAACATGCTGTCAGACGATAACATACTTAATACACAACATATGCGAGTATAAATTTGTTCTTCAAGGAACTCAGTAAAATACTTCACACTGCATGGCGAAAATAGACACCAATCTAATTGAAAAACTTTACCGGGTTAGTGAACATCGTTCAACGTGTTTTTCTATTCTATTTTTTTTTTTTACATTAAATTTGGCAATAGATGAACTGTTAAATGAGTGATCTAGAGATGAGTCCCTGTAGTTGTCCAATTTGACTCTCAAATGCTGATGTTATATTAAGGCTTATACTTGCAGTCTGAAGAAGTTTACGCTAGTTGCCAAAAGTCAGAGTCAATCTGCAGATTTAGGCAGTTGGAGTTTTAACTATTTCACAGAAAATTGCGTAGTGTATGATGAGCACACACTTTTTTACCTTCAGACTATGAATCCATTTAGTCAGGAGGAAATAAATCCTGTTTAATATTTTCAATTGTTATGCATTTCCTAGCAACAAAATGTTTATTTCTGTGCAAGTTTGTTGTATTCAGAATAGGGCTGGGCGGTATATCAAGTTTGTAAGATATATCGATATTTTTGTATACAATACGGAATGAGGCAATACCGTTTATATCGATATACAGTAGTTTTATACGAGCGCATCTGAAAAATAGCGGTGGATGTCAGAGTGCTGCTGCGGGGAAAATGCATAATACAATTTGTCCTAAACATGAGACACGCTTAATATTAAGGGCTTTAAAAACAGCCTAACTCATAAGATTAAGATATAGTTAACACGTATAGTTTAAAGCGGCTTGCCCCGTCAGAAGCTCTGAGTCTGACAGATACGTGTGCTGACAGACACTTGCACTGTTTAATGCGTTTGTGATGTGGTGTTTTCCTCAGCACATAACTTACATTTCACATGTATATTCTCCATCTGTAAATGTTAGAAAGTAATACAAATATTTCCATTTTGCTGTCAAGAGTGGAAGAGCCTTCTGCTAGCGAATCTCCACTAAACTTCATAGACTTCCATGAACAAGTGCCAAACAGACGGAGCGCAATAGAATAGGATCGCCATAATTCTGACTAAAATATACATTTTGCTAAAATGTTTGTTGTTGAACAATAAATGTGCCATATGTAGAATTTTAAACCTACAAATAAGTTAATTTTTATGATAGCAGTAATAGTAAAGTGACTATTTGGGGTAATCAAAATAGCCTAATATAGCTAATTAGTCTATGCTTTTGTTTTTATTTTCATTTTTACTCTAGTGAATTTAACTTCTGCTTTAAAAATCATTATTTTTATTTTTAGAATGTAATGTTAGCCTACAATGTTAGAATATAACGTAATTTTCCCTTTTTTGCACATATACCCCCGGTTTCACAGACAAGGCTTAAGCTAGTCCTTGACTAAAATGCATGTTTGAGCTGTTTTAACTGAAAGCAATTTGTACTGACATATCTTAAAACATGTCAGTGCCATTGTTTTGTCTCAAGATGCACACCAGCAATGTTATTTTTTCTAGTGTACCTATAAAAGCTACTTAAATATCCTAATTGAACTAAGGCTTAATCCTGGCTTAGGCTAAGTCCTGTCTGTGAAACCGGGCCATAGTGTGTGCCAGACTACATGAATACATTCACTATATTTGTTTTAATAGCCTTCAATATGAACACTGTTTGTAGGACAACATCAGGCAAGATGTTAAATTAAGATATATATATATATTTATTTATTTTTTAAATAAATACCAATTGTTTTTTTCTAAATCCAAATAGAAAAATCCAGAAAAAACAGATATATACTGTATATCGCCATTTAGCCAAAAAATACCAAGATATGATTTTTTGGCCATATCGCCCAGCCCTAATTCAAAATACCTTGAAAGTCTTGTAGTCATTTAGTGTATGTTTAGTTGTTTAGTGTTTATTCTGCAACCATTTACTAAGTCAGGAAGTATATGATGCCTATTGTTTTGAAGTCATCATGAAATCCGAATTGACAATTCATATTTAATGGAATATTGCAGCATTATAAATTATTTACCCATGCACTACTGCTGTCAAAAGTACCGGCTTCGGTACCAAGACGGTACTGAAATTTTAAAAACGTTAAAATTTTGTACCAAAGTCGGTACTTTTGACAACACTACCATGTACATCATTATTTAAGAACTCAAGTGCCCTTGTAATCTTTAATCAAAATAACTTCCCCTTCCTTTTTGCGGCGACATCACTTCTCTTCTCTGATGATGCGTTTACTGGCGCGGGGGCGGGACAACCAGTCACTCACATGAGATCACAGAAATAGCAAACCACAACCATCCAATCAACTCCTGATGGAACAATCAAGTCCCACCCTTCCTTTTTTCTTGTTTGTGAGGCCGCTTCAATTAGATATACATCACAATAGGGAAGAAAACAATCACAACTTCCATTTCATGCTGACTTTAAGTCATGTAGTGCTTTCCAGCCTTTAGTCATTATGAGCAAAAAAGGAGCCTTATGATTACTCACCCCCATGCAACATAAGGTTCCACAATCTTAAGCATTTTTATAGAAGTCTTGTTGACTTTCACAAAGGTGCCACTGAAGATCTTTCTCAGCCTCAGCATCTGAATGACATTCATCACTTTGTGGCTTACACCTTTGATCCTAGAAACAATCATAAAGAGAAAATTAAACCCTTAAACAACCGAGCAGATGTGGAACAATACATAATGGACAACATAACAAATCTTGAAGGGATAGTTCACCAAAAACAAAAATTCTGTCATCATTTACTCAACCTCATGTCGTTTCAAACCTGTATGAGTTTGTATATTCTGTAGAACACAAAAGGTATTTGGAGGGCCAATGTTGTTGTTGTTTTTTTGCCAGGTTTGAAATGGCATGAGGGTGAGTCAATGATTTTCAATTTAATTTTTGGGTGAACTATACTTTTAATGTCAATGTGAAATGATGCATAGGTAGAAATTACTCTCTGATGCGGACAGCAAACATGAGACCGTGCTTCGCTGGCGGCATGGCCGGCGGAGGTCTTTGTTTGAGTCTGTTGAGTCGTGTCTCATCTCGATGCTTCCTCTTACTGTTTTTCAAAAACTCCTCCAAGCGCTTAAACTTCAAGGGAATTCCTCTTTGGACCTGGTGATGTTGACAATTTTAGTTTTGTTCTGAAGCTAATATTGGACTATTAACAAAAACTGGTTACAAGGGAGGAATTCTCACTTTTCTCTTCTGCTGTAACGCAAGTTTGGCTTGAGTTGCTTTGATAGCCTGGTACGCCTTGCGTTTCTTGAGAAGATTCTCAGGAACAAGCTTGATTACTTTCTCAGTTCTGAACAAAAGACAATATGAATAGATATTATTAATAATTTTAAATATACAAAATCATAAGCAAATAACACTAACTTTCTGTCTGTTAACTTAATTTAAGACATGAAGCGGTGGATAATCGCGTCTGCTTTAAGTGCTTCAACTTCACATATGAGATCGTGTGGTCAGTAAACAATTTCATGCAAAATAAGTATCTACACATAACAACATAATTGGTGATTCAACTCTTAATACATATAGAGAAAAAATGGGAATATATAAAATATAAGGTACGTCAGATCTCCATATGTTATGGTAAATTATTAAGCAGGAATAGGGAAAAAAAGAATTGGAAATAATTCAAGAAATAAATAGTATTTGTATTAAAGCCCTTTTAACGGCTGATGACAAACAAAAACTTCTTCTCCTACAATCATCGCTGGACAACATTTATGTTGATAAAGCCAAGGGGGCATATATAAAATCAAGGGCGAAGTGGATAGAGGAGGGTATTTTTGTAGATTGGAAAAAAAGAGACAAGAGCGTAATGGTGTTAAGGCTCTTTTTAATCAATAATCAAGAATGTACTGATCCTGATAAGAATTCTAGGAAGATTTACTGTTTCTATAGTAAACTTTACTACTCCTCTTATTCACACACAGATGCTGATGGGATCCCCAAAATAGATGAGAGTTTTAAAAATGTGTGCGATGCAGACATCACCATGGATGAAGTGGAAAAAGCCACGAAAAGTTTATCATTAGACAAATCGCCCGGTTCAGATGGATTAACAAGCAACTTTTATAGACATTTTTGGGAATATATTAAAGACCTTATTTTTCATATGTTAAAAGAAATATGTTTCTCATATTTTTCCACCTTCTATGAATCAAGGAATTATAACTCTCATCTCCAAACCTGGGAAAAATTCTAAATTAATAGACAATCTTAGACCTATAACCCTGCTTAATAATGACTATAAAATCTTAACTCATATTTACGCCAATAGATTAAAAACTGGTATTTCACAGATCATTTCAGAGACACAATCAGGTTTTTTAAAGGGGTGCTCAATTCACAATAATATATGACTTGTGCTTGATTTACTGGATTATAATTATTTAATTGAAGATGATTATTTGGATTAGGAGAAAATTTCATTAATATGGTTAAATTAATTTATAAAGTCACTAATAGCATTATTATTTTACCACAGGGTACATCATCAAGATTTTCAATTGATAAAGGAATTAAACAAGGTTGTCCTATCTCTCCTCTGCTCTTTATTGCTGCAGCGGAAGGAGGCCTAAAAGCCATCAACATTGAATGCATTAATGGCACTATTAAAACGAATTGGTTAAGATCTTTTTTGAAAAATGAAAATAGTTTTTGGTTTCATATCCCCAGCCAATTTTTTATGAAATTAGGAGGAATCAATTTTCTCCTTAGATGCGATTATGACCTTAAAAGGCTCCCTGTTAAATTGTCATTGTTTCATCAACAGGTTTTACTTCATTGGAAATTGATCTATAAGCATAACTTCAGTCCCCATAATATCCCTTTGTGGAATAGTAGATATGTGATTTTTAGGAATAAGTCTTTATTTTACGGAATATGGTCTGTGATGCACATATATATAATACTGGAATTATCTCTTTTGAGATTTTTTGTTCAAGATTTAAGTTAACTGACAGGAAACAATACGATATTATCATCAAAGCAATTCCACAATCTATCACTCAGATGTCTCTCAATTTATCTCAAAGTAATGTAACCCCTTCTCATCCTAAACTTTTGGTAAATGAAGTTTCTCTTACTAATCTAAATTTACCTAATATCACAACTCGAAAAGCATTCGTTAAAGAATTATATTTGGTATGTTTATGAAAGAAGAAACATATGACTTAGCAATTAACACATTTATTATTCTTGGGAAATTTTTCTTGCATAAAAACAGATTCTTGAAATCACTACCAAACTTCTTATTTCACAAAGAATTGTGCAATTTCTTCTTATCTTTGAAATTAATGAAGAAAAAGAGTGCTGTAATCCTCTATAATTTGATATAGGATCTTAATCTTGCAGAGAACCCCTAGTCTTTTTGTCTTATTTGTTTTTTTTTTTAATCATCTGTCCTTTCTATTTTATGTTACGATGCTTGTCTGTTGAAGAAATTTTCTGTTGTACCAGGCCATTTGTGGTTGTTACATTCTTTTTGTTCAATAAAGTTCTTGCAAAAAAAAAAAAATATCTACACAGTACAGTACAGTATCTACAATCAGTCCTAAAGACCAGAATTGAAAAACAAATGGGAATGATTATGTATGAGCATCATATGTCAGACGCTCCATGTGAAAACAAGTCCTACTTAATCCTCTATATACATTGGTTTATGTCGTGTCAACCGTAAAAATAATTGTAACTAAAAATTAATAACATTTTAAGGATACTAAAACTGAAAAAATATTAAAGAATAGTTTAGATGTTAATCACAGATTGTTTAAGATTTTTCTGTCAAGTTAAATACGTACCCAGATTCTGCCATCGCGTTTTCTGTGACAGTTTCCCGTCGCACGCCGATGACGTTTTGTTTTCGCCAGTACTTTTTGCAATACTGCCGCCTTTCCCTTTGGAGTGACTATTACACATTTCACTCACTAGGATCAGTTTCTCACGCTCACGTTCATCACCATGTGACACTACTTCACCGATATAGAATTAAAATGTGCAGACATGCTGTGCATTTTAACAAAAACATTATGTTATGATAACTTCACACTCAATAAAATTATCTATTTTTTCTTTAGCACTCTTTTAATGAAGGCTGTGAAAAATGTAAAAGGTAGCCTACATCTTTTGAAAAATACTATGAATCTGTATTTGGCGTCTTGTGAATGTTTTTTTTTTTTTTTTTTTTTTTAAATCCTATCTTTGTTTTGGAGTTACTGATTTGGTGCCTGTTTTATGTAATGTTGTTTAACCAAACTTTGACATCCCGTTTTCAGTCTGTTAATCAAACATTTAACTAAAATTTTACATTATTTCATTTCAGCTTTTATTTGTAGCTATTTTTTTGTCTCCTCAATATCCTGTGGCCAAAATGAGCTTTATCCTTCCCTCTGGAGTTAAAGATGAAAATCTATTGTAGTGATCTTCTCTGCATTTTTTAGTCAATTAAATTAATTATAGCCTATGCAGTCAGTGTAGATTTATTAAATAATTACCGATTTTTGGGATTTCTCTGAAATAAAAACATGCATCTGCATTTTTATGTGACTGATGCTTTCAACAGATTGTGAGTGAGAAATATAAAATGGGACATGCAGTAAAACTGTCTTGGTCATGTAAATTATCGACTTGTTTCACCCTTTCTTTAAAGTCAGAAACGGATGTTGCGATAGTATTTTCTTCCTATTGTGACATATATCTGAGCGAAAAGGTTTCTTGAACAAGAGAAAATGTAGACTTGGTTGATTTTGTCCATCGGGAATTGATTGGATAGTTGGATTGTTATTGCTGTGGTGATGAGTGACAGATTGTCCCGCCCACACGTCAGTAAACACGTCACCAGAGAGTGAGGTAACGTTGTTTTGATTACAGATTAGGAGGCCACATGAATTGAAAAAACAAACAAACAAACAAAAAAACATGCAAGGATGAATCATAATAAATACCGCAGTATTTCATAAAAAAATTGTCAGTTTTGATTTCGTGGTGACTTTAACTCCATTAGCCACTCGCTGCAATTTACCAAGAAGACAAAATATAAACCCAGCGTTAGCAAACTACATAATCAAAATAGTCTCAGATATAGTTTTTATACATCGGGAAAGGAAACAAGAGAAAAAACACAACAGTCCGGTGAAGTTCAAGGCAAATTCAACGAAAACTTGGGGCATATTCATTCAAGACCATACCCTGATGGGCCTCCGCGAGCGGCCGCGCGCTCTCTACCCAACAGTGATGGGTCCCGTCATTGTACGTTCATGCACTACGCAAGCCAGCGATTCCTCAACCACACACAAACCTGCGCAGCCAATCAGATCTCCAAGGCATGCGTCGCTAGGCAACCGCCTCAAACTATGCCATAGAGATCAGTGCAGTCGCGTACCTTCTGCGTGACGTGAGCGATCCTCCTGTTTGTTTGTGTAGCTCGAGGATGAAAATGGCGGTGGGGAGAGATCAACGCGAGAATTAAACACACAAATGACCATTTGACTTGGATGACAGCAGCACTGCAGCTCCGTGAGGGAATAAAGAAGTACTTATCGTCAATCAAGTGCATTTACAACAACAAACACCCAGAATTCAACGGGGAAAAAACTGCGTCCTGGATTTAAAATAGCTCCTGAAATTAGCCCGCTAACCTCGTTAGCTTAGCTAGCCTTCAACTGGAAGGTTTAACGGACACCACAGCACCACATTAACGGAATTATTCTGTCAGAATAAGATGAACTCCGCTTTCTCGACTTACCTCTCAGATGCAAGCTCGGTTGTAGGCGCTGGGCTTGTAGAATTATTTGCATTTGACTGAATGCATAACTAATCGCTCCATCTGGCAGTATTAGCCAGCAAACATCATCCTCCAGCCTTCTCAAAGTTCAACGAGCATTTGCAAGAGGAGAACGGACTGAACAGGTAACTGGAATGCATTCATGTTGTGTATTTGTTGATGTTGAGCGAAGAGATCATGTGGCAGGGATGAACCAGCTAGAGGTTACTTGCTCTGAACGACCATATTCATAAACACATTGTTTGGATATATGGTTTAGTTTACCAGACAGGTGGAAAAGATGTGGCGTATGCACGGATTGCTTTTTTGAGTGATCAGAAATGCATACGACCATTTCTGCATTTCATACATTGAAATATAGATCTGCATAGTGCGGTCAAAGGATTTGAATTGTATGCGTTTAGTTGTTGCTCATTTTTCTCAGTGCATTTGGTTGAAGAGCAAGCTAATGTCATGTCAAGGGATTCAGCATGCTGATTAACGGACACCTCAGGTTTGACAGTCAAAATTGTGTCTGCAGGTTTGAAACTGAACTGCTTTGATTTAGTTGAGAATGCAGTTAGATATTTCAGTAATTTGATGAGTTTAATAAGAGGAATACGATTTTCTAACGATATTCAGCTTATATTATTATTAATAGGAATAATTGTTGTTGTCAATAATATTAATAACAATAATTATGATAATTCTTCTTCTTCTTCTTATTATTATTATTATTATTGACAATAAAATAACCATATTTTTATTATTGTTGTTGTTGTTTTTATTATTTTACCAAACAATTATACCAGTTATTATTGTTGTTATTGTCTGATCAGGTGCATAGAATATTATTTTTATCTCGTCATATGTCATTCTACATGCTTTAGGGCTTTTTTCTTTTTTTAAGTGCAATGTTTTTGTGTGGTGTATGGAGATACTGCAGTTAAATCTTTTAATAATTTGAGTAATACAAGTAATATAAGATTTTCTAACAACAATATCATTCTTTTGTTATTGTTACTACTACTACTATTATTATTATGAATAATTGTTATTGTCCATAATAATGATAATTGGTAACACTTTTCAATAAGGTTCATTAGTTAACATTAGTTAAATACATTAGTTAACATGAACTAATAATGAACTGCACTTCTACAGCATTTATTAATCTTTGTTAATGTTAATTTCAGCATTTACTAATATATTATTAAAATCTTGTTAACATTAGTTAATGCACTGTGAACTAACATGAACAAACAATGAACATCTGTATTTTCATTAACGTTAACGAAGATTAGTAAATACAGTAACAAATGTACTGCTCATGGTTAGTTCATGTTAGTTAATACATTACCTAATGTTTAACTAATGAACCTTTATTGTGAAGTGTTACCTGATAATTATATTATTGACAATGAGATAATAATAATAAAAATAATAATCATAATTGTTGCTATTATTTTACCAACCAATTATACAATTAATTTATGTTATTGTTGTCTGATCAGGTGCATAAAATCTGCTTTTATCTTGCCATATATCATTCTACTTGCTTTTTTTTTTTTTTTTTTTTTGAAGTGCATTGATTTAGATGTGATATAGGGAGAGACTTCAGTTAGATAGGTCTTTCCAATATTTGACTTTAATGAGAGTAATAAGATTTTATAACAATATTTAACTTTATAATTAATAATAATATACTGATTATTATTATTATTATTATTATTACTGAGAATAAAATTATAATAATTATAATAATTTGTTGTCATCATTGTACCATCCTTGATTGATCCGGTGCATCAAATATGCTTTTATTCTGTCATAAATTATTTTCCTTGCTCTAGTGCTTCTTTTTTTGCCACTGGAAAATGCTGTAATACTTTTCGAAGGCCCCAAAATATGCAAAGCTTGTGGCCAGAATTCACATCTCACTGTCACCCCTCTACATTCCAGCACATATTCATATAAGCATGTCCCTTACATGAACCTGCCAGTCGAGTGATAGAAGATGTGAACTTCCTCGTTTTCAAATTGCATTCTATTTATGCTTTAGTTTGACTAAACAGGAGTTTGCAGCTGCTTTATAACTTTGCTTCAAGTCAGTCGTCACAGTCTACAGTGGAGGATCTCAAAGGATATGAATTGAAATAAACTAATAACCTTTGATTTTAAGGAGCCATGTAAATATTTCTAAGCAGTTGAATGCATTGCCCTGGTTTTCAGTTTTTCTTTGTGTTATTCACTTAGGGTTGATTTCAAAATTAGCTGAATTTTACCAATGTTTTATTTTCTAAATCTCAAGGCATGTAATTGATGTAACTAATACAATGCAACTGTTGATGATAAGTTGTTGTATTGTCTAATAAAGCTTCCTAATGTTTTTGTTTACATTTTCTAAACTCAACGAGTAAATAATCAGTATCAAATCCAGATTACATCGTGACCAAAAGACGACGATATCGTGCGCCGGGCTCTTGCAGTTTTCCTTCCCTGCGTGTCGGAGCGAGCGTCTCTCTGCCGCAGCGTGGAGAGGGGCGCTCAGCTGTGCCTCCCCAGACGTCAGAGAGCTGACCTACATCTCTCTCTCGAAAAAAAAGCTTGTGCAGCAGCCTGTGAGAATGTGTGGGGGTAGGGAGAGCGCGCCAGAGTGAACTAGCAAATGAACGAGTGAGGGACAGGAAAGGAAAGCAAGCCTGCTCAAGCCAGCTATCAGACGCCCACACTGCGAAACGAGAACGGCGAGAGGAGATGGGGACCCAGTGCTCAGTGTCCCACATCTTGTTATCGTGCTCGGGCTTAACAACAACTCGGGGTTGTTTTACAAAGCAGGCGGTAATCGCACGAGACGGACAAACTCCGCTTCCCCTTTGCATGGAAGTTTGGTCGAGGGGCAACAGTTTCTGCGAGTGCAGCATCTGCTAACTGCTTCCCTTGCCTCAGGAGTTGTATTTACAGATAGCAGAGGTGGGAGGGACAGTCTCGCCCCTAAAGTTCAGAAGTACAGGATGTTGTAACAAGCTCAGTGTGAGTGAAACATCAGTTTCTCCACGGAGAACATGTGCCACACTCTCTGCTGTTATTAACCTTGCAATTTTTGACACCCCTTTCCACTCGCTCACTTTGAAATTTCTCAGCTGTTACTTTTTTTTTTCTTTTTTTTTTTTAAATAAAACATTTGTCCAAAGGTGGCATTGAAATTAATTTTCTCCACATTAATTTAATCTCAATTTTATTTGAATTAAGTTTGACATGATAATATACAGTATTCTAATTTTGGGTTCATATTGTTTTAATTGTCACCAAACAAAATAAAAATCATTACATTATAATTTCCTTTGTAATAAAAAAAATAAAATTCTTTTGATATATTGATTATGAGCAGACTTTTTTGTTTGCTGGGCTGGACCAGAATATTCGAATATTCGTTTGGTAGGTTGGTATTCGATTTTCAATTTTGGGATTCGAATATTCGGGGTTTTTTTGGGGTTTTTTGCACATCTGGCATACCCCTCGCGAAACGGTTCTCATTCGCGCTTGAATGTTTACACTACAAAATATGGCGAAATACAATACTCTTTTTTACAATGATCTTATATAGCCTAGCCGTTTTTAATATGATGGCCAGTTTAAGGAACCCAACCTTGTTATACTTAATAAATATAAATTGTCTTCTTAGCCCTCGAATGTGTTCCCTGCAACTGGAGTATTCTCTGTCTGAAGCGCACAACTGCACGAGCTCGTATTTTGGGTTAAGCTGCGCTGCTTTGACATTGTGGAAAATAGAATAGAAACAAAATGTAATAACCTTTTTACCCGTTATTATTAGTCTAAATGAATCTACTGCGAAATATAGGAGCTTGTTAAAACTCAAACGTGAGATTTTACTGGGATGGCGTGTTCTTTATTTATTACCGTTCATTTATTTTTCGTTCGTCTTTTATTTAAATAGCCTATCCTTTACGGTGTCAGTAATTACTGTGCTGCTAATTTCTGATTTGGGAGCAATTTGTTTGTCAGAAAAATGTTAGCCTACCTTTTTTAAAGTATTGCTCTTAACAGACCTGTGTTTTATATCACTAGTGCAGTGTCCGTTCTCGGAGCATTTAAGCCCTGCCCGCGTGAGGCGTGCCGCTTCCGGCTCGCGCTGTTCTGTAGTTTATTAAAAGTTTATTAATTCTGAACGTGTTCTTGACATAATTAAAATGCAAACAGGCAGACAGACACACAGAGATTCCTGGTGTAACGCGTTGTCTACGGAGCAAATAGGGATAACGTTAGCTCACTTAGCTTGAGTTATTGATATCACACAGACTTAACAGAGGCGATTGACATTTCACAACTGGCGCTTTATTCCCCATGAAACACGTGTAACTGTCCGTCGCAAATGTTATGCCGTCTACAGCGTTACTTAATAAAGAAAATAACTTTAAATGAGCAACAGAAAAACAAATAACCCGCATACATGCGGTGCTCGAGTCGTTCGACACAATTCAACCGGGAGCGCGCAGCTCTTAAAGGGGCCACACCATATTTCTACTCGTTACACATGCCTTTATTAGAGAGAAGAATATCTTCAGCCTCCTCCAGCCGAAGCTTCGAATATTCGGTGCTGATTACTACCGAGCTTCGAAGCTCAAAAAATGGTATTCGGATCAGACCTAGAATTAAATCTTTCATCTTACTTTGGAATCGAATGTTTATAGGGTTGTTGTGATTCATAATGAAACAACGCTATGCTCAACTAGTCTGTTTTATGTTTTTCCAAATTCTGTTTTATTTTTTCCCATATTCCGTTTTTTTTTTTTTTCCATTTTTAATTTTTCTGGATTCTGTTTTTTTCTGTTTTAATTTTTTTGACTCCATTTTAATGGTTAAATTAAAAATTAGTAATCAAAAGGCATGTCTAATTTATTGAAATCATGAAACTTATACAATTTAATAACAATTTATTAGAAGTTTAACAAAAATGACATGTTTAGGGCCCTATGAAATAATACGTTTTATTATTTTATTTTTCTCAAATTCCATTTTATTTTTACCAAATTCTGTGTTTTCTGTTTTAAGTTTTCTAGATTTCATTTTAATGGTTTAATTAAATTTTAATAATCAAAAAACATGTTTAATTAATTGAATTCATAAAAACAATTTATTAATTTAAAAATAAAATTTCTAAGAAAAGTTCTTATTTCAGAAATTCTGTGTTGTGTATTTTATTTTTTCTGGCTAACAAATGAAGGCATAAAACATTAAGTTAATTTATCTTTTAATCATGAAATTAAACTTTTATTTTTAAAAAATAGTTTTAATAATAATTTATTATTATTAGTGTTAGTATTATTACATTGAGAATGAGATGTAGCTAAATTCTACTGTACAACAGTAATATATTTCTGTCACAATTTTAAGTTAAACAAAACTTTTATTTTAACGGGTTGCGGTGAAGACCTTTGAGTTTCTGTGTGTTTATATGATGATAGTTTTTCTCAAATGAAATGGTAAAATGCTCATGAAGTGACTCTCAGAGTGGCTCTGTATGAAGTTCATGCATTCATGTGCTCATATAGTGAGCCGGCAGAGGCTGAAAACACTACGAGCGTCACGCATGCTTTAGTGTGTGTGTGTGGTAAATGAAACTAGTCTATATCGCAATTTGATTTAAGTGTACTGACCTGCTTTTTATTTATTCATCAAAAATTTGACAAATTCTGTTTTTATGACTGGATTCCATGATTCCGTCTGTGTTTTCCGCATCGCGGAAATCATAGGGCCTACTAGTCCAATTAGTCCAAAGATAAATTTCACTAATGCATATTGCAGACAAAGTGACTTTTTACACTGTCTTGTTTTCCAGTACAAACATCTAAACATTCTTAAATCAAGATATACTTTAACTTTATTTCAGACTTAAAGGTCCATATAAAAAACTTACAAACACATACATAAAAACAACAGACAATAATTAAAAAACATACAAAATCTTTGTTCCAGTGTTTCCAAAAACAAGAGTATACCTTAATGTAGTATCATTTAAGACCATTATAATTACATTTTTTTCATAAGATTCCTTAACACAGCATGTAAGATGGGGACATTATTTGATACAAACATTTGGATCCACCATGGGAGCTTAAGCAGAATTATTCTAGCTTTACTGTACTTGCACCACAAGTGTGCTGTATGCAGTGGAGTACAGTATGCTCTAAAAAGAACATATTTGCATACAACTTACAACACTGATGCAGCACATCATCATCATCATCATCATCATTTAAATCACTCCTAATAATATGACCCAAGTATTTTACTTCATTCACCACAAACTTGATCTCCCATATAGAATGAAAGAAAATTTTGCTTAAGGATTTCCTTAGTTCTAACCAGATATATTTACTTGAGAAACAAAATAACAGGATATTAAATCTTAAAATGTATAAAAATTAAGCAAGTTCTTGCTTAAAACAAGTAAAAATATCTGCCATTGGGGTAAGAAAAAGAATCTTGTCATCTTGTTTTAAGCATTAACTCACTTAATTTTGGTACATTTTTCAGAAAACAAGAATTTAATATCTTAAGTCATTTTGCTTCTCAAGTAAATATATCTTGATTTACGAATATTTAGAAATTTGTATGGGAAAACAAGACAAAAATACTATGTAAGGAAATCATTTTTTGCATTGTAACTCAACAGTCCTGACAGGGTTTTATTGTCCCACTCTTGAATCAACACTCCTAATCAAATAATATGGATGCAGTAGTGCTACATTATTATTAATGTAGTCAGGTTATGCTAGATTCTTTAGGGTTGAATGTGTAAATGAATGACTAGTATTAATTGTCTGAATTGGTTGAATATGTATTGAAATGGCAAATAGAGGAACTGACTACTGTGGGAATTTGACAACATTGAGCAGCTGTTTTAGGACTCTGAAAAGTGGTTGAAAGTCAACACCTTCTTCTAAATATTTAGCATTTCACCCTTTCCATCATTTTATTGGTAAAATACTTACCTGTAAAGCATAAGCATAAATAGACCAACTTTTTTCATTAATATGCCACCTTTTTTCAGTAAATTTACAGCTTCCTTGTAACAATTCCTGTATTATAGATGTACATAAATTTGTCTAGATAAGATATCATTCAAACTTAGTCAGAATTTACATTTGTTGTTGTAAATGTGCATAGAGAATAGCTTTGTCTTCAACAGGCATTGGTCTATCTTTCATGAATGTCCCACTTTACCAGTATTCACAGTCTGTAACTGTATTAAGCAAATGAATGAATAAGAAAATGATTTTATCATCAGGTTTATTTTTTCAGTTTGTAAATTCAGAGGTTCTTGTTCATATAACAATGAGGAGAAATGAGGAAGTAGACTATTTTCAGATTCTTATAATCACGAATAAGTTAGGGCATGATGTTGTTTTGCACATAGTCCAGATCAGTGTCTCTTTTCTTCTATCAACAGAGCTTACACATGGAAACATTTAGTGAAATCTGCTTCTATGTTTCTCCAGAGGTTATTGTCATTATGAAGTGTTTTTAATTTGAATGTTTTCTGAAAGTGGTTTTAGTCTATACACAGATGTTAAGTGAATGGAAATGGTGTCAGAGTTCTCATCTACAGATGTTTGGTAGATCTATCATTGTTTGGAGATGTTAGTAATTACTAGACAAACTGTGGACACATTTAGTAGAGTCAGTGAACATCTGACTTTTTTTTCTTTCAAACAAAGCTTAATACCTTGCTTTTGTGAATGACAACAGACACCTTTTCCCTTCATCCTTTTCAATTTCTTTTCATATCATCCTTATTCATTGACTTCTAAATGGGCAGCTGTACAGTGTATTTCTATTAGATGCATTAAACATGGTAAGCAGCATCCTGCTTTTTCAGTTTAGTCCTGAAATTTTCCTTCTCATATGTCTCTGTGTTCCAGTCAAATTTAGTTGTATTAAATTCATTACCTTTAACTATTATTAACTATTAAAAAGTTGTATGAAAAGTCCCCATATGTCATATTGTGAGTCTGATCTGCTGGGCTTTCTTTTTCGACTTCGTTTTTTGAGTCTGTTTTAGGGATGTGCGACAGCGACCGAGTACTCGAGTACTCGACCGTGACAGCGACGATGGATCATGTAAACGATGATCGAAATGTTTTTTTTTTTTCTTTTTTCTCCTGATTGGTTATAGTAGCACTTTGGGCGGCGCCCTGAGCTCCGATTGTTTCGCTTTCTACAGCATGCGTCAAAAGACGTGAGAAGAGAGAGAATGGCTTCGAAGTCACGTAGTGATGTCTAGTTTCACTTTGACAAGATAGATGAAAATACAGTTCAATGCAAGCTGTGCAGCGCCAAGCTTTTATCTTGTGCTGAAAATATCCTTTAAATTCTATTCATAATTAATTTAGCAGTAATCATCAGTGATTTTCATACTGTAAAATAACATTTTGGTTGATCAGAAAGTGCAAATTGAATCCAAAATATTGCTGAAATATTAGTGACAATTTTTAAAGCACAATCGGAGTTACACTTTCGGTCACCTCTGGCAGCTACTCCTTTTAGATGCTTCCTTATTAATAACATTGCTGCATCATAATCAATCTAACACTGTTCTAATCACGTTTTCATGTTTTCATAGACAGGTTTTCATATCATATTTTTATTTTTAACATTCATTTTCCTAACAGTCTTCAGATATTTTCATTATCTCCATGACGCGGCCATGCCCCGCCCCCCGCACACTTACATTTACCAACTTTTGCATTTGCTTCTACTTGGCTGCCTTTCTAACTTTACTTTTTCATTTCTTCATCACTGTAATGTTCCATTGAAATGTTTTATGAGTATAGGAAGAGTTTGGCAAGTCAGCATAAAGTTCTCAGACTTTTTATGCATCATTTTGCCCTCATGTCATTTTAAATGCACAAATATAAACATATCTATCGTTCAAAAGTTTGGGCTCTGTAAGATTTTTTTAAAATGTTTTTGAAAGAAGTCTCTTATGCTCACTAAGGCTGCATTTATTTAATTAAAATTACAGGAAAACAGCAATATTATGAAATATTATTACAATTTAAAATAACTGTTGCATATTTTAGTATTTTTTAAAATGTTATTTATTCTTGTGATGGCAGAATTTTCAGCATCATTACTCCAGCCTTCAGTGTCACATGATCCTTCAGAAATCATTCTAATATGCTGATTTGGTGATCAAGAAACATTACTTACAATTATCAGTGCTGAAAACAGTTGTACTGTTTAATTTTTTTTGTGAAAAGAACAGGATTTATTTTATTTTTTGTAAAAATCTAAAAGTCTTTGCTACCATTTTTGATAATTTTATAAATCCTTGCTTAATAAAAGTATTAATGTATTAAAAAAAAAACAAAAAAAAAAAAACGGTAGTGTACATGTTTGATTAATCAAATTATTCTGTGATTAATAGCCAAAGAAATTTTGAAATGCTTATGGAGACTTTTCTTGCAGATGGGAACCAAACTTATTTGCGGTGGTAGTCTGCATTTGAAAGTCTGCAAATTGATGCATTTCACTCATTATCATAGCTGGTACATAATTGCCAATGCCACCAATGTGGTTTAATATCATTTCCAAATCAAAATGTTCACTTGCATGCACTGAAAGTGTACTGATGACTTGATTTGATTGTCTTGAGTTTCTCATGATTCTGTTCTACTAGGACAGCGTATAATTTTGGTGTTTTGAAAATAAACAACAAGACAATGCTGACATCACTGGTTCTGTCTTGATATTTTCATAAAAGAAACATTAAGAGAAGAGTCAACAGCCTCATTTAATCTTTAATCATGCTGACATTTTAAAGCTGAGATTTTCTTGAATTTTCTTTTCCTGTTCACTGTGTACACTGGATTTTATTAATGAATGATCATTAATCAAAAATCACTAAAATAAATGTCATAAATGACCAAACCCCTGTTGCTTTACATATGAAATCCATTCAGTAGTATGTTATGATCACTTACCACATGGTTTTCTGAAATAGCCTACTCCAAATTGATTGATTGTGGCATTCTGAGGTCAAATATTTTTGTATAATGTGTCTAATGACTACTAAACTGTATAACTGACTATTGTTATCTCAGACAAACAATTTCCTGTATAGCTGTGCTAGTTACACAGCTCTCATTTCACTCGGCAGTCTCTTTCTTCTCACAAAGCACAGAAATCTGTGCCCATCTGGGCTATTCAGTATGTATGTAGCCATGGAATAAGTGCATAATCGATTCTTTTCAAGTTATAACTCTCAATATTGACTTTCAGGACCTTCGTTTTGTGGGCACTCTTAACTATTATGCTGCACTTTAATAGCTAAATGCAGCCAATAGATTTAGGCTTGTAGTTATGGGGCCCAGAAGACCATATCAGGTAATATGTGGTTTATGCTGCCACCTCTTCAGAAAAGTAAGAGAGTTAAGTAAAAAAGAAGTTTTGAGGTTGTTTTGTGCTGCCCATCTTTCTAATAAAGACCACAGTGATCAATATACAGTATGTCTATTGAGTGGTTTAGAATGATATTCATTTGAAATACTTTTTTTTTTTTTTTTTAAAGATTATTCATCCTGAGGGCTAATCAATAGTCCTCAAGCATCCTAAAAGCATTTTTTCTTCCTTGTTTCAGTTTTCTCATTTACTCTCCCATTATGTTGCGGGAAACTGGTCAGTAAAACATGAATTGTTTTGTTTTTTGTCTTTAACTTAACTCTAGGCAGTTTTTTTGTATTAAATACCGAATGCATTGATTTTAATCTTATTTTTGGCTTGGATAGCTCAATATCAAGGTTTTGTAGTACATATCTAGGTTGTGTTTCAAAGTAATGAACAAAGCATTCATTATTAATAAATGTAGCCTTATATTTTTGGTTTTAAATCTGTTGGTAGCCTTGTTCTTTCAAATATGAAAAGATATGATCCGACTGGTACTTCAATTGATAGCCTACTACACTTCAAATTCCTTAAGGGCCCCATGAGAATCAATATTGTTGCTAGAGAATACTGGCCTGGAACAAGAACAAAGGCCCATCTGAAGTCAAAAGCTTTATGGTGTCCTAGTTGCTATAATCTAGAACGCATACACGCACACCATCAGTGATCTCTGCCCTAAATCTCACATCTGTTGAGGTGAAGTAAAAGGTTCTTAATTAACACAGCAGGAAATGTTCGCTTTCATCTTCTCGCTGTATACAAACCATTAGATTTGATCACAGCTCAGTGCCGATCAGCTGCTTGCCTGCAGCCAGTATGAAAATAGATAAGCTCACTCCTCTTTTTTTTGTGTGTGTGTGTGTGTGTGTGAGAGAAACTTCATTTCAAAGTTTGAGACAGTGCTAGACTTCATCACTGTTAGATAATTTGTCTTAAGAGGTGTTCGCAATGACAGCGTTTAGCAAAATGTGTTGTTTTTTGTGATTGATTTTGCTCACTTTTCTCTCTCTCATTCATCCACAGGTTGCATTGAGCACTAATTTCCTCCTGCCTCCCCTAGTGGGATGGTTCTGCATGACAGGGAGGGTATGGTTCTGTAACCCCCTCTCTGTCCTCCATAAACCCAGTGGACCACAGCCATAGTGTTCCCCTCAATGAACATCCCTCTGGAGCCCTAGATCAAGTAAGGCAGTCACATTGGGTTTTACAGACACAGACTCTCAGTGACCCCAAGTATTAGATATTCTCTATACATTTTTAATAACTTTCATTTGAAACATCTAGACTCCTTTTTGAAAATGTTTGATCTAGACCCATTTCGTGTTGATACTAAAGCTAAAAAGTATTTATAAGACATTTACTGTCATTGCTGTAGACTTACAATAATGATGAAAGCCGTATATGGACTCATCTGCTGCCTTTTTTCATGGGCAGAAAATGTTTGCCTACTTTTTAACCATCAAGGTCCTCTCTGAAGTCACTATGTGTGCTGATGTGCAGCAGTTTATTGATGTGGATATGGTGCAATGGTATAAACAATTTGCCAAGCCCTGGTTAGGCTTTATTTGTGTGGCTTATAACTAGATGTAATCTAACAGACCTTACTGTTGCTATGGCAATGCAATGCAAAAACAATTTTGAACACATAAGCATCTATGACTAGTCTGTTTCAGTGTTTGTTGAATTTTCACATTCGCTAATAGCATGACATTCATGTTTGTTACATAACTTCCCGGTTTATTTCTGCAATTTTTTGTTACCTTTTCCTTTTATACTAATAGGTAAATGGTAGTTAACCCTAATCCAACCCAATTAGTTTAGTTTAGTTTATTAAAAAGCACATTTAAATAAATAAATGTACATTTATTAATTAATTAAATTAAATAGACAAAATACAAACAAAACATTTAAATGAAATAATAATTTAAGATAATGAAAAATAATAATTTTAATTTAAAATAATTAAATACATTTGCAACCTCTAAAGCTAAAGAATTCCATGTTGTTTTAGTATTATTTATATACTATTATAGTGTTTATTAATATTTTGAATTAGCTTTATATATATATATATATATACACACACACACACACACACACATTTAGTTTTAGTAATTTTGCTTTTGTAATTTTATTAGTTTTTGTTTATAAAAATATTTTTATTTAGCTTTTATTTTTTATTTTCATTTAGTCATTTTAGTACTTCAAATGCAAACTTACTTATTTCAGTTAGTTTCAAAGGCAACATTTTTAATTTTCTCATTTACTCACCCTCATGTCGTTCCAAACCCGTAAGACTTTCGTTCGTCCATTGACAGTCTACGCAACTACCACTTTGAAGCTTCAAAAAGTTCATTAAGAGATCTTAAAACTAATCCATAGGAATTGAGTGGTCGAGCGATCGAGTCTTCATTTGTATCTTAGTTTGTGTTTTGAAGATGAACAAAAGTCTTATGGGTTTGGAACGATATGAGGATGAGTAATTGATGACAATTTTTTAATTTTTGGGTGAACTAACCCTTTAAGTAATTAAAAAAATCTAATATTTCTACTTTTTTCAGCTTTATCAAAATGTTTTAATAGTTTTAGTTAGCAATAACGACACTGCAGGCCTGTCAATCATATTCTGCTGTTGTGTGATTGTAGCGTAAAATGCCAGTGAAATCTAACACAATACTTTGCTTCTTCCACAGGTTACATTGGGTGTACATTCTCTGCTGCCTCCCCCCGGTGGGATGGTTCTGCATGACAGGGAGGGTGTGGCGCCGTAGCCCCCTCTCCTTGAGATCTCTCCCACCTCATAAACCCAGTGGACCACAGCCATAGTGTTCCCCTCAATGAGCATCCATCTGGAGCCCTAGATCAAGTAAGTCAGCAGATCATGCAGAAGCTCAAAGCTGTGTTGAGATAACCTGAACTGGCAACAGCTGAAACTGTGGATCCAGCCATAACAAGCCTTTTTATAGAGGAAATGTTTACATAATCATCCAGTGTTGTGGAGTAACTAACTAGAAGTTATGATGGTACTGGCCTGCATTTTTAGTAGTGTGACAGTAGCTCAGCTGTTTTCAAAATAGTCTAGCACTTCCAGTAACAAGCTATTTTCTCCAAGTAGTGGCGGCATGACTAAAAGTTACATCATCGTTGTTTGTCACATTATATCACATGCAGCCTCACGTGTGCCGAGGCAAAAATCAAATACTTGTAACATAATGTTGGGTATTAATTTTAGTGATTCAGACCATTTGTTCATACATTGTTTTGTAGTTCTTTCTATCTATCTATCTATCTATCTATCTAATGCATATTTTGACAGTTAAATGCTGCTCATATTTCAGTAAATTATATAATTTAATTGCCATATAATTACATATATTCCACATTACATATATTTAGTTTGTAACTTGTGTAGCTTTTTAAAGCAATCAGTAGCTTGAATCTTGGCACACAATAGTTTCACTACTGCTTATTTTATTCTCATTTGGATAAAGGCTAAAATGAATAAATGTAAAGGTGGAACAGCTTCTAAAACAGTAGATAACATAGTCCTTTTAATGTTGAAGTCACAACTGTCAACTAATGTCATCTGCAAAGGTAATCAATGATCTGAGTCCACAAGACAGTTGTTTCTGTTCAAACATGTATGGTATTCAGCACGGCACACTGCTTTGAGGCATTTCAAATATGAATGAGGGACATTTGGTGCAGGTGAAACACTTTTCCTGGCTGCACTGTCCATTTATTTATTTATTTATTTTTGCATTTGCTCATACTAGATGTGTATGTGTTGTGGTAGTTCAACGGACCTTACAGTTGTCATGGTAATGTGAAACCTGATTGTGCCTCCCCTGCATCTGTCTGTGCTTCTTTTTAATTTGCAGTTTAATTTTCGCACTCAAACTTGGGTGATTTAATTAACAGCATGGTTTTAATGTATGTATGTTTGTTAAATAACCCGCTTTTGCTGTATTGTTGTCTTCGGTACTTTAGAAGGACTTTCCACCCCTTCTTCTTGGATTGCTTGGTTTCTTTATTCTAGTTCCGCTCACACTGAAATCTAATTGGTCTAAAGTACCGTTCCTCATGCATATTAATCATCAAATATGGGAGAGGAGAGACTGATCAAGAAAGTTATGGAAACATTAAACTTTTATTGTAAAGAAGAGAAAGTCATGGTGTCTGGTAGAAATCAGCTCCCTGTCTTGCATTATAGTGTTTGAACTTTTCTTTGAAACTTCACCTATTAGCATTTAATGTATTAATTATGAGTGCAGATCTTCTTTAATTTTGTAATATATATTTTGGTCTACATTAGCTGGGAGAGCTTGGTGATTGCTTTAATTTTGAATGTATTAATTATGAAAAAATGTAATTAATTCTGTTCACAAACAGGCTTATATTCTTAGTTCGTAGTAGTCCCGGTTAATAAGATTATTGCAAGTAAATCCAACCAGCTACATTAAACAAAAGATTTACCATACTACAGAGCAGTGAGACAGAAATGGCTGCTTTTTATTCCTCCACACTTTCACTTCTGTGAATTAAAGTAGCTAAAAATGTAATAAATTAGTAAAGCACAAAATTGCAGCAGTATTTACCTGTTTCTCTGAGTGCATTTTAAGATTTAGAGCGTACAACATACGCACACAGATGTAGGTAAAATTTGTCAGATGGTATGTACACACTACACTCAAAAAATGAATTGTTGGAAAAAAGTAGTGTCAAGTGGTTCCACACAACTATATTGAGTAATTTGTACAAAAAACAATTTAGTTGTATAAACAAAAGAAATTCATGTAAAGCTGACAAAATTTCTTTGAGTAAATACAAAAAATTTTAATTTGTCACCTGTTACATAATATTTATATGTGCAGTTTACTTAATAATGTTATGTTTATTTTGTAAGGTGACCACATTTATTGACTTAATTTACCTTAGTAAATTAACTATTTGCTCTGCACAATGCACTCAAAAACTCATTGAACAAACTCAATTGAATTGAGAGCAGGAATTTCATCTTAAACATGCATATGAGTGCTCACAGCCTAAACAGAGGTGCCACTCTTCTGCATAATGGTAACCACAAAGTTAAAATTACAGAAACTCCTTTAAATGTCCAACATAACTGAACATTAAACACTAAACACATAAACTAACAACATATTTCCCTTTACTGAAAAACACATAAAATAACACTTAAATCCCTAAATTTACTCTCCTAATACAGTCCTTTGCAAAGCATGCTGGGAACTACGGATCCACTGTCAACATTAATTTGTGCATTTCACTCAGCAATGTTAAGTTGACTGAACAAACACAAGTAAAGCTGACAATACTCATTTTTAGTAGAAACAACTCAGTTAAATTAAGTTCATGTAGTTATATGAGTTTTTAAGTAATGTGAACAAGGATGGTTTGAGTGAAACTAACAACAGTGAAAGTTCATTTTTTTGAGTGAATATTACAAAAGCTGTAATCAAATGCAAAAACCCATGACTAAAATGTAATTTGCTTTTAATGTAATGCATTTAATGTATGGAAAAATGCTCATGCTAATCACTGAGTTGCTTGGAAACCAGCTGAATTGATAGACCTCCCTCTTAATACGAGGGTAATCACTGACTTGCATGAATTAGTCAAAGACACTAATGGCTTTTCAGTTCAGTTTGGAAAAAAAGGCAGTTTGTTTAGCTTATATGATGGTTTCATGAGCACGCCTGTGTTTTCTTTTAAAGTATTTGTGCTGAATGTATGGTGCTCTGACACCTGCTTTCTAAGCCGTAGTCGTCAGACTTCTCTTAACTGCTTCCGCATACTTAAGTTGTACTCTCCCAACAATTTCCCCCATAATTATCGGGTTTTGTTTGACATGTGTTTTGTGTTATGGAACCTGTGATCTTTTTCTGATGTCAACACACAGTACAGTGTTATGCAGTAAGGTTTTTTTTTTTATGTAATTTAATGCTGATGAGGCTCAGAACAAAACAAAATTAAAAAAACAAACAAACAAAAAAACATTATGCTCTCTTTTCATGATTAATATTCAGTATTTCATTTGTATTCAATTTAACGGTGGTTCGTTTGCTAGACTGCAGCACAGGGTCATAGGAGGTGAAAAAAGTACTATGGATGCTATGGGGAGAATCAAGTGCATGCTCAAGAGTGAAATTACACTGAATAGAAAAGAGAAGCTATGGAGACTGTGGAGTGGTGTAGCGCAGTGGTAAAACAGAAGCATGCAACTTTGTATTTAAATAGTGTTGTTTATTTGTGTGCATGACATTTGTAGCAGAATATGTTCACAGAGGTAGATTTCCATAGCAGTGTTCTTTTATCACTATCAAAGTAAATTCAGTTATAAAATAATAAACATTGATTCTTTATTTCTCAAACTGCATAAGAATGGACTGACCTGATTTGAAGCCAGATATGTTTGCATGCTACCGAAGCTAGTACTGTAATTTAGAGCTGTCCAGATTCTCTCTCTTTATAGTTATGTCATTTAGACTTACTGTCGCTAGATACTGTAGCTTTCTTTAAATCAGTAAAGATTTCACTGCGGGTCCTTGTGGTAATTACAGTTTGTCGGGCAGAAAATCCAAACATTCACCTATCATCCATCGACTTCAAATATGGCTTATCATTTGAAGCATGTAAGTAGTAGCATGTTCTAACGTTAACCTAGATAAATTTGCGCTTTTATTAGGCGCACATCCAACACTGTCACAAAAAAAGGTACTGTGCTTGTCACTGGGGCAGTACCCTAAGGTACAAAGTAAAAAGGTACTAATATATGTATGTTTAAGGTACAAATATGCACTTTTAAAGTACTAATATGCACCATGTAGGGGTAAGTAAGGTACAAAGATGTACCTTTTCACTTTTGTACCTTAGGATACTGCCCCAGTGACAAGCAACGTACCTTTTTTTTCTGACAGTGAAGTGTTCGTGCGGAATGTGGAAGCTGAAGCATTGGCACGTTTACTGCAAGACATGGAGGCACCCGCATGATCACTTGCATTTTTTCCTGATAACAGCAGAAACAACTTAAAATACTCCGTCATTTTTGGTCATATAGATAAGACATCATTTGAAACTGCTTTTATTTGTGTAAACTCACAATAACAAGAAAATGTTGAGCCTTTGTAAAATAAAGAAAACAAACAGGATGTGCTTTCTACCATCTCGGTCTCCGCGAACTAGAGCGCGTCACAAAAATAAACCGAATCTCAGCGTATAATGAGAAATATATCCATAGAAAGCGTATGAAAGGTGCATTTCTCTCTATAGGCATGCTCACTATACTGCGGAGATGGCGAGGCAGCATCGCCAACTTCATCTTTGCAGCCGACACTGACTCAGAAAACACTCGTTTTTTTAATAAATAATTAATGTCTATTTGCTATTTTTTTCCCAACACTGTGCTGTGTGTGTGCACGGAGTAGGCTATGTTTCGCCTATATATATATATATATATAATATATATATATAATTAAACGTTCATTATGGTTTAGTATTCTCCTCAGTATATATTTAAGTAATTAAATTAATATAAATGTGCAAAATGTCAAATAATGGTTTAAAAGAACGACTAATAGTCAACTAGAAAAATCTAGTCGGGGGCAGCTCTTAATTTTAGATGCCTTAGAATAATATATATAGGCTATATTTTGCCTATATATTAAACGCTTATTAGCACTGATGGTGTGAGGACCCTATTGTAATTGCTCGGTCAATTATTCTTCTTCTCCGAAATGAATCGCATTTTTGAGGGCCTAAACGTGCTCAAAAACTCATGAAACTTTGCAAACGCGTCAGAAGTGGTGAAAATTTACATCTGATATGGGTTTCAGAATTAGATATGGCAAAATGGCTGGATATCGCCACCTACAAAATTTCAATTAAGTGCCATTCGCGCTACGTTTCATGTACAAGTATGAAATTCGGTACACACATCTAACAGCCCAATACCTACAAAAAAGTCCCTGGCTGCAAAATCTGAAAATTCAACAGAAAGTGAGATATTTTGCATTTTCTCTGCAAAATTTTTGCAGTTTTTTGCCATTTCCAGACGTTGTACTTTAACGAACTCCTCCTAGAGATTTTATCAGATAAACATCATATGTGGTCAGTCTAATCTTAAGGCCTTAGCGATGCTAAATTGCAAAGATCTTGAGTTTTCGCTGAAGGGCGTGTCAGTGGCGGCCTGACAAAGTTTGATGTTTTGCCATGAAAGAGGAAGCTGTTGTAACTCAGGCATACAGTGTCTGATCTGCCCCAAACTTCACTTGTGTGAAAAGAGTACTGGCCTGAAGACATCTTTATGCCAATATTCAGTTAGTCATAGCGCCACCTGCTGGGAACAGGAAATGGCATTCTTTACACTGTAATTCACTCCCAGAAACACATTTAAATATGCCAGGAAGTATCAAACATGCTAGAAACACGTTAAATCATGCAACACTTGGCTAAACGCTAATGTATGCAATTAACTCCGCGAAACAGGAAGTTGTTGTAACTCAGGCATAAAATGTCCAATCTGCTCCAAACTTTACATGTTTGATAATAGTCCTGGCCTGAAGACATCTGCATGGCAATATTCAGTTATAGTCAAAGCGCCACCTGTTGGCAGCAGGAAGTGTGGCACATCCAAATGACTTTGCCATATTTCTCCTGTTTGTACTCTCTTACATGCATGTCGCCCACTATTCACTGTTTCCCCTAAGGCCACCGGATGGCGGTGGCCCCGGTGCGAGGGCCCTTTCATCGCTGCTTGCAGCTTTAATGGTTTAGTATTCTCCTCAGTGTATATTTATGTATTTTAGTATATATTTTGCAATATGTCGACTAATTTAACAGAACGACTAATAGTTGACTAGAAAGATCTTTAGTCAGGGGCAGCCTTAAATTTTAGATGCCTTAGAAATGTGTTTATCAAATATGATAGAGTAGGCTTTATAGGGTTAAAGTAAACATCATGAATCAAGGCATAAACAACGAATGTGTCAAACAATATGCTCCCACCCCAGAGGTCCTATATATTCACTGTTTTCAGACAACCTCTTGACTAACAGATTTTAAAAATGTAGTTTTTCACATTTTGCGTATGCCTTGAATCGTGTCCGATTTTTACAAATAACTTTGGTTATATTTCTTCTGTTGGAAGCTCATGAATCTTTAAAAATTATTGAATTAATTGGCACATCTTCAAAGAATGAGTCACGACTGTTGCTTTAGCCTCACACTGCGTTCAAATTTTCAGGCAGAGCCGTATACATTTTCTCTCTCCTGTATTGCTATGGGGAGGTAGACAGCAACAGTGACTCTACGGCTTCTCATGGAGCAAACCATTGACATGCGGAGGGGGACGGGTGTGTGCAGTCAGGCATGGGATTTGTCCGTTTTGAAACTTCCTCACTCTGCCGCTGGCCTCCTCTACGAGGGCCTCTCCCCTCTCCCCTCTCCTGTTGAACTGTGCCTCATTAGCTCACTTTTATGAGACACTTTTTCTCTTTTCGCCTGGCGTGAGTGCTGATAAGAGTGTGTAAACAGTACTTTTCATCCCCTCTACTTCAGTGCATGGTGGTCTGTCCCTCTCCCTCAGTGACATACGTTGCTGTTCTGTCTGCGCGCGAGGTGATTAGTGTAGCTCTCGACGAGAAGGAGCCCTGTATCCTGGGAAATGGCGAGACACGCGGCCATAGTTCATGCTGACAGAGGGGTTAGTGCAACTGTCGTGGACCGTTCTCTGACCGGACAGGATGAGTTGGCCAACTTCATAGGTGACAGCTGAGCCCTGCCTCAGGTGCGTGAGTGAGCGAGAAAAAGAGAGAGCAAAAAGGAAAATCCCTCCCACTGTTTTTTCTCCCATAAGCAGGTTGTTTACCTTTAAGCATACTGTGTGTGCGTGCGTGCACATACGCGTGGGAGAGTTGTGTGTGTGCCGAGCATGTGAGGGGACTGCAGGCCTCCCAGAGCTTTCATAGTTTGTTTGTCTGCTCAAGGAAGTGTGAGGAGAATTTACACATTAACATGGAGTGTGAGTGACCAAAGTGAGCACAGATTAAAATGTTTACATTTTAATATGTTGCTGTGGATGTAGTGAGGATGATTTTGAGGATTGTTGTTTTTGTACTAGTAGAAAGGGTGAGATCCTACAGTTATTTCTCTTTACTTTGAAGTGTTCTTCACATTGTGTTCTTTAGGATATTTCATCAGTGTTAAATAGGATAAGATTTATGTCAAATTAGGGTTAAATAGTTAGCTTTTCAGGGTTTATCCTCAGTCAAAAATGGTCTTCGGTGGTGGCGGATGAATATGGTCATCCACACACAAAGTACTCTACCCATGTGAACTGCGAGCCCAGTACTGACAATAAATCCATAATAAATGAAAAGAAATGGTTTGTAATATTAACTTATCCTATTCATTCATGAAATAAAAAAATAATCACTGTCAGGACAGATCATATAACAAAGTGCTTAGAACTATTTTATATTTAAAAGTCTGTAAATGTATATACAAAAAGCCATGTTATATTTAATTTTTGGTAACACTTTACAATAAGGTTTCATATGTTAACATTAGTTAACTACATTAGTTAACGTTATAAAACGGTTAGTTCCTGTCCTTGATTCTGATTGGTCAATAGCTGTGTTTTATTCACGATAAAACACGGCTATGACCGCTTCACCCAACGGTTCTGTGTATCACTACACAACACCCTTAGCAACCATTATATTGTTCATTGAAGCTTACTGTATTATGTAGAAGAGTATTGTGAGAAAGAGATCGAGTGAGCGAGTTTATTACCTGCATTCAGATTTAGCATTTTCCTTCAGGTCAGTCCTGTTCATAATAAAAAATCTGTTTAAATGTCCGATGTATTATCTTGTCCTTTTAACAGTTAAGGGGTTTTCCCGTGACTGACAGTGCTAGTCAAAGCATTTGTCAGTTGTGTCTTGTTCCGTGTTCACAACAATTCAGTCTTTTCAATATAAAAGTCTTCACTACTAATTTTTTTGTTGTTGTTGTTGTAAAACATGCTACTTTGCTACTCCGCTTCGCGTCGTGCCTAACAACGCCCTTCAGCCGTGACTTATTCATGATACAGCACAGCCTCTCGTACCTTATTGCTTACTTAACTAATAGTGAACACTAATTCTAAAGCATTTATTAATCTTAGTAAATGTTAATTTACCAACCTTTACTAATACTTTATTAAGATCAAAAGTTGTATCTGTTAACATTAGTTAATGCACTGTGAACTAACACGAACATGAACATTTTTATTAACTTACATTAACAAAGGGTAAGAAATGCTGTAAGTTCATGTTAGTTATTGCATTAACTAATGTTAACAAATGAGACCTTATTGTAAAGTGTTACCTATTTTTTTAACACTTCTAATTGCTGTAAATAAAAGGGGGAAGGGACCTCTGAATATTGTTTTGATCAGTGGAGGGCCTTGGAGTCAAAGAGGTTGAGAACCATTGCATTAGAGTAAACTAAAGACTAAGAGCTTTGCAGCATACCTGGACACTTGGGGTCTGTTTTCTGATGTTGTAAAACATCTGAAGGACTAGTCATGAAGTTTAACTGGTCATCATCAAACACTAACCCCAGGTTTCTTGCTTATTTTAGTGTTGTTGATTCTTCATCAAGGCTGAGATGTCTGAAATTCACTCATAAATGCAAGTTGTGATCATGGTGTTGTCAGGCTGGAACTGGGTAGTTTTGCATAGCATCTGCAGTGACAAGCTGTATGCCTTTATGATTGAGTCCGGTGACTGCTCAAGAAGGGGCTAAGTACTGAGCCCTGAGGCACCCCATGCATATTTACCTTACGCATTCATGTATGCTTACAAAAACTATAAGCAGTGAGACATCAAAACTCAGACTTCTGATGACTGGGCGCCGGGCGGATAGGGACAGCATCCTAAGTTTTCATACTCACAGAGGACCTCCACAACCAGGTCAGCAGCCAGCCAGCACAGGTAGCCAATTGGTGCCAGGGAAAGTCACATCCTTGATGTAAAGAGAGAGAGAGAAAGAGACACACACAAGGGGGTGTGTGTGTGTGTGTGTGTGTGTGTGTTTGTTTGTTTGAGTTTTGTACATATATGCTTGTATTGATGAATCAATAGACCTTCAAGTTTATCAAGGTATCTGGGTAAAGTCTTGTGATAATGGGTCTCATCATACTTATGATGAAGTCTCATCATACTCATTATATTCTACTAACAGGAAATGCAAAGATGTTGGATGTGTATGAATGAAAAGAAAGTTTATTTAGACATTAGAGTCACATGATGGCAGTGCTTGAAAATTATGTTTTTTTGCCTCTTGGCAGAAAAAGATACAGTGTGCTCTTTCTTATCCATTGCTTTCACAGAGATTTAATTATAGCTCCATTAAATAGCCCCACAACTTATTAGCAGATATAAGATAGAAGCATCAGCTTACATGCAAACTTTCTCAACCAAAGACTGATGACTCAGAGTTTATAAACAGGATCAAGCTGACCTATAGACAAGATTTATGACTGTTTCGTCAAGTTCTTTCGTACAGCTTTGCAGTTAAAGCATTATATCCACTGCGTTTGGTGGGGGAATTTAAAATCTGATTGGACGTTGCCAAATATTTCTTATCTAGCTTCAGCAAGCAGCAGACGGTAAGAGAAAGACTAACTTCTTAGTTGAAAGACAAATGTGCTTTATGCAAAATATTTTTGTTGTAAAATATGTAAAACTACAGTGCAAAGCTGTAAAATTATGTTAATGTGAACAGACATGCATTGATTATAATGTGCTGTAAACCACACAAAACATTTTTCAGGTAGTTGAAGGTAAATATCTGCGTCCCGTGTTCAAGGGCTATGACTAAGGTTCTGCAAATATTTTTGTACAAGTCTCACATCCATTTCTTTTGAGGTTAGCTTCAGCTGATGTGGATAACTTGTGCAACATGAGTAGTGTGCCTGGTTATTCTCAAGTCTAAGCACAGGTATCTTCATTACCAGTGGGTTGGTTTTACCCAGCACTTGGGCTGAACACTGGGCACATTGGGGAAAGCTGTTGATAATTACAGTAAGGGCCGCACATGCACGGGAGTCATTATGTCCTGGTGGATTTTCTTTAGGATCTAGCCTAATTTCTGAACAATTTTGCACGTTCACATGCATGGTCATGTTTCACATTCTCCAGAGCAATGAAGTGAAAGCTCAGGGGCCTCAAAATATGGGGTAGTAAACTCAAAGCTGGCCTTACTTCCTCCAAACCTTCTTAAAGAATTCTCAAATGTGTGAATTAGGGATTTATAATGTTATAGATTGTTAATCTTTTAAGTATAGGTATTATTTTCAGTGGATCCTTCAGCAGTGATTGACATTTTGAAATGTGTCATTGCTAAAGCTTGTGATACAAGAAAATTGCTGGTTCTTTTTCTTAAAAAGGCTGTTCAGGTGTTTATATTTTAAAACCAGGCTAATTTCTGTGATTTTTATTTATTTATTATTATTATTTGAATTTTTTTTTTCTTTTTAAATGGGCCTGTTTAAGGTGAATTTGCTGGAAATGGAGCTGCCAGGGATTAGGGGCCACTGGAGGTTTTCAACAGACCCACAATAGCAGCCTGTTCAGGCCTTGCAGATCAAAGCGGACTATGCCTGAGGAGCCAGGCGCTGGTCTTGGTGGTGGCCTCCCCGAGTGGAGAAAAAGAACATAAGATATGGCGAATGATCCTCTTCAAACTGAAGTGATTGAAAAAGCTTCAGATTACTGATAGAGCAGGAATTACTTTGGAGTTCAGTTCCAGTTGGCTGTTTGAGGTGAGCAATTTAAATCATACTGTTGAGGCACCAAATTATGGGGTGGTGTTACCTAGTGGGTAAACATCTGAGCTGATAACCAAAAGGGTTGTAGGTTCATTGAGGTATCGAGAGACTTGAGCTAAGCCATCTATCTATCTATCTATCTATCTATCTATCTATCTATCTATCTATCTATCTATCTATCTATCTATCTATCTATCTATCTATCATCTGCTTATTTATCTTGCATTTCTTTTAACTTGGGGCATTTATTTGATTGAACATCACAAGTTGACATTGTTTATCTGGTGGGATCTGTGCTGTCACAATTGTGGTCTTGCCATTTAAGTGCTGCTGTTCACCTGGGTTCAGCCAAAGCCAGGCCTTTTCATCTTCTGTATTGCAGTTGTGAGTTGTGAGCTGGAATGACAAGCTTTCTATCCTAACATTGTTGTATATCCGATATTAGTAGCTACAGGAACTGTCGTCTTTTGTTATTAAGGTTTGTAGACAAGTAAACAATGTGTTGGTTCTGAATACCCTTAGTGGTATGTAGTGCAATGTTATGTATGCTTGTATGTGTCACTATCACAAAATGCTGCATATGCTTTAGGATTCCTTTATGTGAAGCTTGAATGTGTCCTGTTTCTATGGTTACATTCTGCAGCTGAGGACACCTGATTCTTTTAGGGAGCATTTGCCAGTGGTGGATGAAGTACCTAAAAGCCAAACTTGAGTAAAAGTACAGATATCTTACCAGAAAATTACTTTAAAACACAATCAGCAACCGGTTTTTAGTGTTATTTTGGCTGATCTTTATTCTGGACTTGCACACAAACTGCAATGCAATAATTTGTGTGGAAATATTACGAAGTCTGTAAACAGGACGTTAACACAGGCCAGAAATGGGACACGCTGGCGACGGACGCAAAGAGGAGAGGCGGCAGAGAAAATACTGCACCAGGCATAGCAAGCTCACTAGAAGAAAAAAAAAAAAAAATATTGAATTGGGGGTGGGGGGTTATACGAATGTATCTCTGAAGGGAACTGACTTCTTCAGAAAAGTTTCAATGCCATTTTCGTTTCCTCTTACCTCCGTATAAAGTATTTGTTTATAACAGTGTTAATTTTGACAGCAAATTTTGATTTAGTTTTAGTCATAGTCTTTTGACAAAAATGGCATTTAGTTTTAGTCATATTTTAGTCATCGGAAATTGTTTTAGTTTAGTTTTAGTTTTAGGTCTACAGTAGATTTAGTCGACTAAAATCTAATTTAGTTAAATTGTAAGGCATTAAGTAAGCATTTCTCTAACAATACACAGATGCAATACACTGATATACATCTGATATTCTCCAAACTGTTTATGTTCACTTAAGACAACCAACTGTACTTTACTCGCCAAAGCGGACAGTTTTTGACCATTCAAGTGCAAAAAGACACGAAAGAGAGCTCAATTCAATACTTGTCATTTCAATTCAGTTTTTGCTTTTAAATGTCTATATAGTTTTTTATTTCTGTTTTAGTTATTTTAGTACAGCAGGTTAAGCTAAAGCTTGGAAACTAGATGAAATAAAACAAGTTTACATTTTTTTATATATTTTTTATTTCAGTTAACGTTTATTTCAAGTAATAAAGATTTTTTTATGGTTTTAGGTTTAGTTAACTATAATAACCCTTATACTTGTAAAATATATTGAATAATGTGTCAAATAATGTTCTTAGTCTTTCTTTCTTGTGACAGAAGATACAGTAGTTTACTATGAATTAAATAGAAATTAAATTAAGTTAAATACAGTTTATTGTGTAAACAAAATAACAATAATGACCAGGGGAAAAAATAATAATAAACCATCCCGAAATACACTGTGACTCTTGTTCTGAAATGTCTGCGGTCTGCACTGTAGTTGCAGGCTGCTCATTTAAGTTCAGATGAGGGATAATAAAATGTCTTCTTATAACCGTCTAAAACATATTACCGTATAAACATTGTATAGTAAACATTGTCATAATTCATCAACATTAGCTCATAAGCAATCGCTTGGCATAAATGTGCTGCTGGACGAGCCTGTAGAGTGCGCAACAACGCCGCTTTTTCCCGCGGTTAGAACAGCACGTTACACTTCAAATGTGCACATCTTCCACACAGGACAGCAGTCCTGACTGGATATCTTCCTAAATCGTCCCTCTCTATCATTTTCGTCTCGTTTTTATTTGTTATAGATTTGTTATATTAGAGTAGATTTTAGTCATAGTTTTAGTCATTCAAAACGCATTTTTATTTAGTCATCGTCTCGTTTTCGTCCTTGAAAAAATTAACACTGGTTTATAAGTGCAGCGCTGCTTTGTGCACAGCGGTACCCAAAGAAACTGCTGCTGTTCCATAAGCGCCACCTACTGTAGAGAGTGATTTTTCATTCAGCCCGTCTGCTGTTTTTGTTTTGTGCAGGTGTCTTATGTGGCATAATTTCACAAATCATTCTGTTTTTTGCTTTAAATCTTGAAATTATATAATCTAATTTAAATCAAAAACAACTGCTCATGCTACATATGTGTAGCATCTTTGTTTGTGATCATGATTAAATTCATTGATTGCCTCTAATTTCAAATGGCTTCAGATATTTTTCTTTGTTTAAGGCCAGTTTGGCCTGATATAGAGCAAATAAACAAAACATAAATATGCTTAAAGAAAAAAAAGTGGCAATCGGTACTGGGTTTAGCCATGAAAAACCATGATCAGTGCATCACTATTAGTATGCAGAACTTTATGGCATAACTAATATTGTACTATACAGTTTGAGCAAAAAGAACAGCATCAACTTTGAGTTCAGTTTTATGGGAAAATGTTAATGGTACACTTTAAGTAAAGAGTAAAAAATAATAATCATAATAATCAAGTTTCAAATGCTAAAACAGACATTTTGAGTGCATTTGGGCTGAAGACAAGTCCTGCGATGCTAAATAGCCTTTCACAGGCCGCTGAGGCAGGTAGAGGTGTGCTCTGCTTCACAGACAGCTTGCACACAGCAGGAAAGGATTTCAACAAGTCCATGTGATCCTTCCCAAAAAAGATTAATACAACTGTCATGTCATGACCTCAACCTAAGTTGTTTTTTTTTTTTTTTTTTACTAGTTTGTTTGTTTACTAATTTGAGGTTTCATGTACTATACATGCATCAATATTTGTGAATTTGCCAACATTGCAAAGTCAAAAATGTACACCCATACACTTATTTTTCACTATCCTCAAGTTGTCCCATACCTGTTCTGATTGTGGCATCATCTTTTGTCCAAACTGTTTTAAATTTTGGAAGAAGAATCGCAGCTGCGATTAACTCGAGGTCGCCTAACAAAAAGATTCTTTATTCCCACCTGTAAAGCATCCACCAGAGGCTTGCAGTAATTCAATGGCAACTTGACCTGGTCACGTTTGATAGTCAGCAGGTTGATTGATGGAAGTATCCACCCCATCTGGGCTTCTGCTTTCTGCTTTGTTGCCTGGGCGACTGGGCTCATGGCAGCAGCGTACTCTGTGAGGAATGCAAGTTCATCTGGATTAAACATGTAAAATAACAATACTAAATTGGTAACTAAAATGCACCAATGATAAGTGGAAGTTGGGATACAGTTAGTGCCCAAGAAAGGGTTGGAAAACACATGGACAGTTCTAAAGACATTCCAGACGTTGTTCAATTATGATAACATAACATAATTCTCACTTACATTGGAACCTTTAAGTCGGCACAGATAACTCTGATGGCCACCTCAACCTTGTCTTTCCACTGCCTTGAACATGGAGTTCCACCTAGTAACATTCAGCGCAGCAGCTGGAGGAAGCAAGCATCTTCAGTTTCAGTGATTGATCTTAATAATAATAATTTCTTACATTTATATACAGTAGCGCTTTTCTCTGTACTCAAAGTGCTTTACATATGGAAGTGGGAAATCTCCTCAACCGCCACCAATGTGCAGCATCCACCTGGATGATGCGACGGCAGCCATATTGGGCCAGAACTCCCACCACACATCAGCTTATTGGAGGAGAGGAGACAGTGTGATGAAGGCAATCAGTATATATATATATAGGGATGATTAGAATGGACCGTGGCCAATGGGGAAATTTGGCCAGGATGCCGGGGTTATACCCCTACGCTTTTTCGAAGGACATCCTGGGATTTTTTTATGACCACAGAGAGTCAGGACCTTGGTTTAACGTCTCATCTGAAGGACAGTGCTTTTTGATAGTGTCCCCATCACTATACTGGGGCGTTAGGACCCACACAGACCACAGGATGACCCCTGCTGGCCTCACTAACACCTCTTCCAGCAGCAACCTAGTTTTCCCAGGAGGTCTCCCATCCAGGTACTGACCAGGCTCAACCCTGCTTAGCTTCATTGGGCAACCAGTCTTGGGCTACAGGGTGATAGCTGTCAATGATTGGCCCAATGCAGTCAGCCTGTCCTGCCCTCGTACATGTTCACATTGGTAATCTTATGCTTTGTTCACACATAGCATCATAACGGTAATTTACTGGTAATGTTCAGTATATAACTTCTTATACCAGAAAATTGCCAGCTGGTTTAATGGTATTTTTAAAAATGTCCTGTTCACACAACGGTAATTTACTAGTAATTTACCACTAAAGAATGTATGTGTGAAAGGGTCTATTGTCTTCAGAAAGCTTGATTTTCATTATAGTAATGAGAAGTCTTTTTTTATAAGGCTACTTCTTTGTTGTATTTATTTTTATCCAAAGCGACATTGAAAAATGAGGGAAAACACAAGCCAGCAATATTAGCAGTACTGCTATTGCTGAACAGTAACCAGAGTAGTACAGAAGTTAGAGCAGAAATGTAACAGCAGATAAGAGTCCATGAGATGGTGGAAGAAAAACCCAAAACCCAATTTAAGGTCTTCATTTTCAGAATGGCCGCCTTTGGCTGTGATTTCTTCCCATTCTCACATAATAGTGGTTAAATGCGCGCAGCATTCTCACGAATGGGAATTTCAGCCGTTTCTTCTAACAGTTCACACAGCAAGAGTTAGAACGTAGCGCTGGGTGGACAGCACCACAGATCAAAGAAGGCTTTCAATTAGCAAGCCCTCTCACAGCAGATTTACGATTCCCCTGCAAGGAGCCATTGATTATGTGTATTGCTAGCAGGAATGAGCTGTCACTTCAGACTGTGCCTGATATGGAGTCATCTGACTGTTACGCTCAATCCGGTCGAGATATGTTGCCCGTCATAGTCTGGTCTGACTTGAATTTTTGCTGGTTTTCCAGAACCTGTTGGTCAAAAGTGGCGCTTGACATTCTTTTCCCATTATTATTTTTTAGTTCTAGATGATATTATCAAATCGGGTAAATACAACAACATATGGGTATCAGATAAAGACAACTACCATTACTGACTTATTCTCTTGTTTACTCCACTGGATGATTTAACGTTATTGCCTTGCTTTGTGTTTATTTGGTAGATTGGTTCCTTCAAACTTGACTCTGTCGGCTGACATGTGACTACCCTGTTTTCCAGGTGTGCATATGCTCAAAATGAGTGCTGCAGGGGAAAATGCCCTTGACCCCAACACCCCAGAGTCACGGAAGAGAAAGGGCTCTCCATGTGATACCTCTGGTCCCAGGTGAAGTATGAGATCATCTTTCAGTCTTTCTTTTAGTTCACATTACCAGTATTTTATAAGATCATAGCAATTATGTCATTTATGTTATACAGTGACATACAAGTAGGCTGCTGACAATGACGTCAAGGTCTGTCAGAGGAAGTGCAGCAAATGTTGAATAGGAGAAAAGGGTCTATTTTAACAATTGTGCTTGTTTAAAGTGTAAAAAAAATATATATTTATTTATTTGTGGGGTCTTACGTTTTTTTTAGTGTTTGTTAACAACCTAAAAACCATAAATGCAATATTTAAAAAAAAAAAAAATTTAATATTTAAAAAAAAAAATATTCATTTATTTAAATTATTTTAAATATATATTTTTATGTCAAAGTTTTATTGGCTTTTGCCAGTATTATAAAGGACAGTGGGATGGTGAATGTGATCAGGACATTGCCCAGACCGGATTCAAACCCCAGTCCCTTTGCACACAACAGCTGCTTATCTGTCATGAGCGATGCATGATATAGGTCCAACAGTGGGTTGTTTTTAGGTGTAACATAGCTGGCCAGCAGGTTTTTTTGAAGGTTTCCTTGTGTCAGGGTTGGTTGGAGGAGAACTGGTCTTTCTGGCTAAGTGATACTCTTCCATAGGGCCTTGGTGGGGCTGATGTAACTGCCTGTTTCTACAGCAACCCCACACAGCGCCCTGACCTGTGTATGTGGCGCGCCTGCGCACAGCCTTGGCAAGCCGCTGACCTACTTTCTCTGCTGTCTTCTCCCACACACACACATGGTAACATGCGCTCACACTTGCAAGTCATTCGTATGTACATGCACTCACTCACCCAGAAGCAGCACAACCTCAAACAGATACGCACTTTCCTCCATCCTAGCACACGTACGGCAGCCGTTGGTCATGCTGATTGTTGGTCTCTTTAAGATTTGTCTATTGAAATGAGCATTTCATTAATTTTCTGCTAAGCAGATGATCCATGTTATTTTGATTTGTTATGAACCAGGCATGTTTGTTGTTTGTTTGTTTATTTATTCTTATTTATTCATTCCTCTATATGACTAAGCACTAAATAAATAAATATATGAATTATATAAATATATAATAAAGTACATGTTATTTTAAAGGAACACTCCACTTTTTTTGAAAATAGGCTCATTTTCCAACTCCCCTAGAGTTAAACAGCTGAGTTTTACTGTTTTCGAATCCATTCAGCCGATCTCCGGGTCTGGCGGTACCACTTTTAGCATAGCTTAGCATAGTTCATTGAATCTGATTAGACCGTTAGCATCTCGCTCAAAAATGACCAAAGAGTTTTGATATTTTTCCTATTTAAAACTTGACTCTTCTGTAGTTACATCGTGTACTAAGACCGACGGAAAATGAAAAGTTGTGATTTTCTAGGCTGATATGGTTAGGAACTATACTCTCATTCCGGCGTAATAATCAAGGAACTTTGCTGCCGTACCATGGGTGCAGCAGGCGCAATGATATTACGCAGCGCCTGTGACCCCCTGCTTGCACAGTGCCTTGCAACCATGGAAACATTTGTGAGAGACGCTGCGTAATATCATTGCGCCTACTGCACCCATGGTAAGGCAGCAAAGTTCCTTGATTATTACGCCAGATTGAGAGTATAGTTCCTAGCCATATCGGCCTAGAAAATCGCAACTTTTCATTTTCCGTCGGTCTTAGTACACGATGTAACTACAGAAGAGTCAAGTTTTAAATAGGAAAAATATCGAAACTCTTTGGTCATTTTTGAGCGAGATGCTAACGGTCTAATCAGATTCAATGAACTATGCTAAGCTATGCTAAAAGTGGTACTGCCAGACCCGGAGATCGGCTGAATGGATTCGAAAACGGTAAAACTCAACTGTTTAGGCTCATTTTCCAACTCCCCTAGAGTTATTTTCAAAAAAAGTGGAATGTTCCTTTAATATAATTAAAATTTTATAGAAAATATAATGTATATATTAAAGGGGACCAATTATGTCCCTTTTTCCAAGATGTAAAATAAGTCTTTGATGTCCCCAGAGTGTGTATGTGAAGTATTAGCTCAAAATACCCCACAGATCATTTTTTATAGCATGTTAAAATCGGCACTTTTGGGGGGTGAGCAAAAATGCGCCGTTTTGTTTTGATTTAAATGCAAATGAGCTGGTGCTCCCTGCCCCTTTTCAAGATCAAGGCGGAGCTTCAAGAGCTCATGCTCCGTCATACCGGCAACAACAAAACAGGACAATCTCACGCACTGAAAATGATAATTCTGATAGCACGTGAGGGCAGCATCAGTGAAAACATGCAGAGACAATTGTAGATTTAACAACATTAGCCATACAGAGTGCCAACAAGCTCTTTCAGAAAGGCAGTTTGGAAGGGCTCACAACATATGACGTGTGATACTTACTTTGTCTGGATCTGAAGTATTAACCCATCTTTCAGAATCAACCATTTTCAGAATCCAGCGTTGTATCCTAGTTTGTGAAGCAGTCCGCTGCAAAATGATTAGCGCAAACGTATAAGACTTTAGCGATTTTCTTCGGGGCATTTCCTTCGAAAATGAAATTTAACCACAATGTCCTCAGTGACACAGATGGTGGGAGTCTATGGACTATGGAGACTCCTCTTGTAATAAAACAACACTTGTAATGCCTCTTTGGCGCAGACAGTGTAGAACTCCAGCTGCTACAGTGAGGATACAGAAATGACGGACTCTGTGCTTCTCACTCAGGGCTGTGTCTATGGTAATAGGGCAGATCGTCACCGGCTGTGGGCGGGGTTTCTCCTTACGATGACGTCATTGCAGGGGGGAATCTGAATCAGCTCATTGGAAAAGACTGCTTTTGATTTATGGGAATTATGGGAAAATTAACTTTTTTGTTCTTCACTTAGGGATAAAAAAAGTATACGAGCAGCGTTATACTATTAGCGAACATCCTGACGCCGCCCACACTGCTTTCCTCTCAATAACAAAATAAATACACAACTGAAATGACAGCGGTGAGAAAACAGTAGTTAATAAAGCATCTAAACGTAGTGACGTGGATATGTTTGCACAAGCTCTGCAATTTGGCACTCCAGTAAAGTCACATAACGTTTATTTATATAACACTTTATATAGATTGTTTAAAAGCAAGCAGCTTTACAGTATTAAACATAAAAAAAACTGTCTCTTTCAATTAGAATAACTTCAATTTCTACTAAATTATACTGGAGCGCCTCTCCAGTGTATTATTATTATTTTTTTTTTTTCTCGTGGATTTCTGTCCTCTGTACTGAACAGAAGAAATTAACTTGAGAAGATTTTCACATCCAATAAGTTTTGTGTTCGAAGTTTTGTGTTCGTTTCGAACTGCCGAAACGAACACAAAACAAACTTCGTTTTGGCCTGATTTTTTTTTCTCGAAATTGTCACACCAGTTCGTTCTTTGATTCTGCTTGAAGTATATCGGGGTCTTTATGTATTTAAAATTTACATATACACTACCGCTCAATTTTGTGGTCAGCAAGATTTTTTTTTAAATATTTTTGAAAAAAAGTCTTGTATGCTCACCAAGGCTGCATTTATTTATTCAAAAATACAGTAAAAAAACTGTAATATTGTGAAATATTATAATTTAAAACAACTGTTTTATTATATTTTAAAATGTAACTTATTGCTGTGTTGGCAAAGCTGAATTTTCAGCATCATTACTCTGTAATCTTCAGTGTCACATGATCCTACAGAAATCCTTCAAATATGCTAATTTAGTGCTTGAGAAACATTTCTTATTATCAATGTTGAAAAAAGTTGTGCTGTCCTATACTCTGTATGCGTTAGCCAGTTGAGCAGGGATTGTTGAAGAATAAACACTGGTGGCCACTGAAACTCCCTTGTTCGGCGTCTTTAAAATCTGTGCATTTTTGTGAAATCTTTTCAGCTGCTTTTAACACAGTGCACGCAATTATAGCACTCTTGTTTTTGACTGGATGACAAATGGGCTCAGATCTGAAGCCCTTGCATTCCATTGATATCTAACATTACTTCACCATAGCCCCTGACCATCTGTCTTTCACTTTCCTATTCAGCCTCTCTCTCTTTCTGTGTCTCTTCTCAGCTTGATAACCCATGTGCAGCATAAGCCTTTAAGGAATGCCTTCTAGTGCAAGGACTGTATGCGGCCCGACCCTTATTAGCTCTACAATGATACGTCTGTGTAAAAGTGTGTGTTTTAGCCTCGCTCTGGTTCCAGGCCACCCACAGTTTGTCCTTGAGTGCATCTATAGTCTCCTCTCGCCCAGCATTCTTCCTTTTAACTGCAGAATCCTCTGCCTCTATCAGGTGGCAGAAGGCTGAGACCGCTAAAGACGGGGTTCAGGGGCTGTTTGTGATCATAGTGCTCTCTGAGCATCATGAATTATTCAGACCCCAAGTCCTTGCAGAATGCCCACTCAGTCTCTGTGCCAAACTTTACCACTTCAAGGCTTTGTCTTAAAAACATCATAACACAGACCAGCAGCAGGCTGGCTTTTTCTTTTGTTTATTTTTTTTCTTCCTCCAAGTGCAGTTGGTTAGTCATGTGCCAGCTAAGGAATGGAAGAGCTGATTGTTAGACTCTTTAAGTTTTGTGTTTTGAATAAATATTAATAAATTATTATAATAGACATTCTAATTGTATAGAAAATATTATATATTAAAATATGGTGTATATATACATTTTAAATATACTTAAATATGCAAAATTGACACTTTTGGGGTTGGTAAGATTTTTTTTAAATGTTTTTTTTTTTTTTTTTTTTAACTGCTTACCAAGGTAGTATTTATTTGATCAAAAATACAGTAAAAAAGTGATATTGTGAAATATTATAATTTAAAATAACTGTTTTCTATTTGAATACATTTTAAAATATTATTTATTCCTGTGATGACAAAGCTGAAATTTCAGCTGCCATTACTCCAGTCTTCAGTGTCACATGATCCTTCAGAAATCATTCTAATATGCTGATTTGCTGCTCAAGAAACATTTATCTATGTTAAAACAGTTGTGCTGCTTAATATTTTTGTGGAAACCATGATAGATTTTTTTTCAGGATTATTTGTTGAATAGAAAGTATAAAAGAACAGCATATATTTGAAATATAGCCTATATTTTTTGTAACAACGTAAGTAGCTTTTGATCAATTTAATGCATCCTTGCTGAATAAACGTATTAATTATTTAAAAATCCTACTGTCCCAAACATAGTACTGTATTTTTTAATAGATATTTTATGTATATTTAATATTTTAGTGTTTTCATTTACATTGTAAAGTACAGTGCTTTAGACTTTATTATTTCAAGTAAGTGCTAAAAAATGTACAATTCTCTTTTTTTTTTGTTCATGTTTGTCTGCATATATGGTAGTGTGGAGAAGCGACGGCGGGAGCTGGAATGCCGCTACATTGACGAACTGGCTGAGTTACTATCAGCCAACATGAGCGACATTGCCAGCTTGAACGTGAAGCCGGACAAATGCCACATCTTAAAGAGCACCGTGGACCAGATCCAGCAGATCAAACGGCGCGAACAGGGTGAGTAGCCAATGTCTGTGCTTTTCCTTTGGGGCTTTGCGTAGGCTGCGTACAAGTATTTCCATTCATTTCACAGTACAGACAAGAAAATTAACACTGGAGATGATCTGACAGTTCAGTTGGCTGCAACAATTTTAGTCAGGGTTTTTCCTGCAATAAAAATATTTTGGAGGCCGCCAAAATGAATCTTTTTCCCACCAAAGATTTATTTTATCATTTGATGTGCCCTTCTGCAGTACTGGTACCCGCTGATAGCCGTCTGCTTTAAAATGCTCCTGTTAAGAGCGTCAAAGGTTTCTATTTACAATGTGTTTTTGCAGCGTTGAGCTTTGTAGCCAATCACATACATATCTGTTGCGAGCATGAACACAATGGGCAATGTTTAAGTTAGTCAGAATCCGCTCAACACTGCTTAAAAGGGCGGAGTTTTTGTTCTGCATGAGTTCTGCACGCTCGCGAGTCCTTTCATTGTAACCAACAAAGCATAAACACAATGTCAATAAGAGATTCATTGCACAGCGTAGACAGCTTCATTGATTATAACGGGAGTTTTCGCAAGAGTGCAGCTTTGTGCACCTCTCGTTGTAATTGATAGCTTCAGTGATTATAATGGCAGCATTTTTTGCTCGCTTTCTGTATATAGTATACATTTTTCATGCTGCTAACCATACATTGTAAAGTTTCCGGATTGACAACCGGATTTAAATATATGCGCAATTGAATCTGATTGACAGTGACAACCATAGCAATGGACAGAACAAAACAATCTGATACTGTATGTCAGATGATCTGTGCATTAAGTCTTGGAGTTGAAAATGCAAAATAATACACCTGCCACTTTTTCTATGTAATGTGTTACTTTGTTCATTTTATTACTAACTTTTCAAATCAATCACCCAATTACTTTTTACTTATAAATTTACAGATTTTTAAATTTAAAATAGTTCTAAGCCCTTTTTTATCATCTTTCCTGACAGTGATTATTTTTTATTTCATGAATAAATAGGATAAGTTAATATTACAAAATGTTTCTGCATTTATTTGAATTTATTGTCAGTACTAGCCTCGCAGTTCACATGGCTAGGGTACTTTGTACTGTGTGTGTGGATGACCGTGTTTGTCCGCCACCACCAAAGACCATTTTTGACCCAGGAAAAACCCTATTAGTGCATATAGCACTTAGGATGTTCGGTTGTTGACATCCTTAATCTGATTAGAACTTGTGTTCCTTCAGTAATCTTAAAGATAAATGATGGAAATAAACTGAAATGTGAAACACACAACAAAAGGTTTTAATCTGGTAGTTGGACTGGCTGTGAATCACAGTGGTGAGAACGACATCATTCCCTCATCACTCCTTTTTTAGGAGCTTCTAAATTGGTTGCGCAATGCTTTTAGTGAGATATTTTTGGGGGGCCCAGAGGATGTGATTATTTGCTTTCCTTTTTTTTTTTTTTTTTTTTTTTTTTTAATCAGTAACTGGACAGAGCTCTCAGACAAAGCCATAAAATGAAGAGAACACATATTATGTCCAAGACACACTCAGTAAAATAAATTTTTTCTGGGATATTGACTTCCTGTATACCGTTCAAAAGGCCAGTAATGTTTTTTTAAAGAAATTATTACTTTTATTATGCAAAGATGCATTAAATTGATTGAAAGTACAATAAACAATTTATGTTACAAAAGATTTAAATTTTAAATAAATGCTGTTCTTTTGAACTGTTTTCAACATAGATAATAATAAGAAATGTTTCTTGAGCACCAAATCAGCATATCAGAATGATTTCTGAAGGATCATGTGACACTGAAGTAATGATGCTGAAAATGTGCTGGAATAAATTACATTAAAATATATTCTAAAATATATTAAAATGGAAAACAGTAAGTTTGAATTGTAATAATGATTCACAATATTACTGTTTTTGATCAAATTAACGTAGCCTTGGTGAGCATAATAGTAAAGTTAAGTCACCTTCCTTATTATAGCACTTTATACAATACAGATTGTTTCAAAGCAGCTTTAGAGGGATACATGGGAAAATAATGAATCAATGATGCAAAAGTCGGTTCAGTGTTGATTCAGTACCATTGTAAAGATCATGAATAATTAAATTAGTTCAATTCGGCTATAAAGCAGTTCTACAGAAAACAGTGATGTCATTTTCCAGCTCATTTTCTCATCAAATAAGTGTCAGTGCAGTCACATCAATAATATTGTTGAATATTGAGTGTCCCCAAAGAGGTGACAGTGGCAAAGACTTCAAAAACTCCATCAGGTGACAGGATTGAGGAAACCAGCCTTAGTCTGGGGGCCAGTTCTCCTATGGCCACGTCTTTTAAAAATGTCTTTAAAAAAACTTACAAATCCCAAAATTTTGCATGGTAGTGTACCTCTTATAGATCTAGACCCAAAAATAAAACCGTTATCATCATCATAGAAACTTGTATGGGCAATTTTGTAGCAATCACAGAAGAAAGAATAACAGGTTTGTAATGACAAGGGTGAATAAATGATAACAAATTTTGGCTTAACTCTTCCTTTAAGCCAGACATTTTGGATCTTTGACCAGTCTAGTGTTGACCAATCACTTATCAAAGCTAGATGTCTGTGTTATGTTTAAAGACAGATCTGCAGTGATGTGTTTTGGCTTTATAAGACTGGTTGCTTAAGATTGTTAAGTCCACTTGGTACGTAAATAATTCTTTCTGGGAATATGTATTATCAGTGCCATAAAGCATGCAGTCATAAAGGACGAAATGAATGATTGACAGTATATTTCAGCACATATTTAGTTATTGTATGTTTATTGCATCACTCATGTTATAGTTCAATTAATTTCTTATTAATAAACATAAATGTCCATTGTCTTGCTTTTCAAAGCTATATAAAATATAGTACACTTGGACTAGTTGGTCTGCCTATCAGTAGACTTAGGTTTTAAACTAATTTACCAAAACAGGCTTAGTTCTCAGAGAAGGAGTCTGGTTTGTTTAATGACAAGTCCTCTCAATGGTTAAATATTTTCTAAGAACAACCGATGAGACCTTGAGTTGAGTAAAGTCCTTGTGACCCAAGCTCATCTCCTTATCGTTGATCGTTTTATTTGTTAGGAGATTATTTATGGTTGACCTTTTAAGCAAAGCCAATGTAGTATTAATTTCATTGGCGAAGCCAGTATTTACATTTGCTTCAAGACATGACTTGGATTGTTGTTGTTGTTGTCGTTGTTGTTATTTCCCAATGAAAGGAACCTTGAGAACTTGAAAGTGAATTGAAGTGTGAACAAAGCATGTCAGCTAGCGCCAAATCACCCTGTTATCTCACACTTGGAAGTAATTCAGAACATGCGCCCGGTCATTCTTCATTTCGACAGCGGTAAACATGTCATCTCATGATTTGCAGGCCTAAAAAAGGGTTTCGTTGGCATGGCAAACTAAGGAGCCCCTGGAATAGTGAATATCACTTATGCAAAGAGGCCATGAGAGGATGTTTATCCAAAGATCTAAAAATTCATCAATGTCAAAAGGTTGTGGGGTCTGCATATTAGGTGGGCAGGCACTGGCTAGCACAAACATTTTAAGCTGTCTCTGGTTTCTTTGCAGGACTGTAATGTATACACCATAATCCTTTAAAATGGCACTTGACAGATAGTTGCTTGGAACTGCTCTGCTATATCTGGCACATATGCACTGTAGGAGGAAATGCATTATTATTATCGGGTATTTGAAACAGTGGGAAATGGGTTAAATTGTGTTGCATAGCTGAGCATAGGATGATGAATTGCTCAAGCAGGAAGTGTAATCAGCTTCTATGACTATAAACTGTGTACCACCTGTAGTAGGGCAGGGTGATACGCCACTTTCACGTTTTCATATTAGCAAAATTTCCAACATTTTGTGCACAGATGATTACAGCATGTCACAGTTTCATGCATTTCAGGCAGATTTGTAATGAAACATTTGTAAACCTGTTGTCACAGACACTTAAATGTCTCCATTATTTCAATATTCATGATATTGGTTAATTTTATATCACCTACAAACAGTGTTGGAGGTAACTCATTACAAGTAACTTGAGTTATGTAATCAGATTACTTTTTCAAGTAACTAGTAAAGTAACGCATTACTTTTTCAATTTACAACAAAATATCTAAGTTTTTCCAATAAGTAACACAAGTTACTTTTTCACATTTATTGACGGACAGCTCTCCTGTCCCCATGTTGAGAGAAATAAAGTGCAGTGGTGTTGTGTGCGCTGTCTAAACACAATTAGGGCCCGAGCACTGATGGTGTGAGGACCCTATTGTAATTGCTCGGCCAATTCTTCTTCTTCTCCGAAATGAATCACATTTTTGAGGGCCTAAAAATGCTCGAACACATGAAACTTTGCACACGCGTCAGAAATGGTGAAAATTTACATCTGATATGGGTTTCAGAATTAGGTGTGGCAAAATGGCTCGATAGCGGCACCTACAAAATTTCAATTAAGCGCCCTTCGTGCTACGTTTCACGTACAGATATGAAATTCGGTAGACACATGTAACAGCCCAATACCTACAAAAAAGCCCCTGAGTGCAAAATCTGTAAACCCAACAGGAAATGAGATATTTTGAATTTTCTCTGCAAAATTTTGGCAGTTTTTGCCATTTCCACATGTTGTACTTTAACAAACTCCTCCTGGAGCTTTAATCAGATAAACATCATATTTGGTCAGTCTAATCTAAAGGCCTTTGAGACGTTAAATTGCGAAGATCTTGAGTTTTCACTGAAGTGCATGTCCGTGGCGGCCTGACAAAGTTCGATGTTTCACCATGAAACAGGAAGTTGTTGTAACTCAGGCATACAATGTCCGATCTGCCCCAAACTTCACGTTTTATTACAGGCCTGGCCTGAAGACATCTACATGGGAATATTCAGTTACAGTCATAGTGCCACCTGTGGGTAACAGGAAATGACATGTTTTACACTGTGATTAACTCCTCATAGAGATTTAACCAGAAGCACATCATATATGGTCAGTCTGATCTTAAGGCCTTCGAGATGTTAAATTGTAAAGATCTTGAGTTTTCGTTGAATGGCGTGTCCGTGGCAACTGACTGTCTGATGTCTGATGTTTCGCCATGAAAAGGGAATCACATTTTTGAGGGACTAAACATGCTCAAAAACTCATGAAACTTTGCTGATGCGTCAGAAGTGGTGAAAATTTACATCTGATATGGGTTTCAGAATTAGGTATGGCAAAATGGCTCGATAGCGCCACCTACAAAATTTCAACGAAGTGCCCCTGACCCTACATTTCACGTACAGGTATGAAATTTGGTACACACATCTAACAGCCCAATACCTACAAAAAAGTCTCTTGGAGTGAAATCTGAAAACCAACAGGAAGTCAGATATTTTGAATTTTCTTTGCAAAATTTGTGCAGTTTTTGCCATTTCCAGACGTAATTTAATGAACTCCTCCTAGAGCTTTAATCAGATCAACATCATATTTGGTCAGTCTAATCTAAAGGCCTTTGTGACATTAAATTGCAAAGAGATAGAGTTTTCGCTGTAGGGCGTGTCCGTGGCGGCCTGACAAAGTAAGGTGTTTCGTCATAAAACAGGAAGTTGTTGTAACTCGGGTATACAATGTCCGATCTGCCCCAAACTTCACATGTTTTATTAGAGTCCTGGCCTGAAGACATCTACATGGGAATATTCAGTTACAGTCATAGTGCCACCTGCCGGCAACAGGAAATGACATGTTTTACACTGTAATTACGTCCTCATAGAGATTCAGACAGAACCACATCATATATGGTCAATCTAATCTTAAGGCTTTAGCCATGTTAAATTGCAAAAATCTTGAGTTTTCGTTGGAGGGCGTGTCCGTGGCGGCCTGCCAAAGTCTGATGTTTCGCCATGAAAGAGGAAACTGTTGTAACTCAGCCATACAATGTCCGATCTGCCCCAAACTTCACATGTGTGAAAAGAGTCCTGGCATAAAGACATCTACATGCCAATATTCAGTTAGTCATAGCGCCACCTGCTGGCAACAGGAAATGGTATGCTTTACACTTTAATTTACTCCCAGAAACACATTTCAATATGCCACAAAGTAGCAAACATACTAGAAACACGTTAAATCATGAAACACTAGGCTAAGTGCTAATGTATGCAATTTAACGCCACGAAACAGGAAGTTGTTGTCAAAGCGCCACCTGTTGGCAGCAGGAAGTGTGGCACTTTGAAATGACTTGGCCATAATTCTCCTGTATTCACTCGCTTACATGCATGTCGCCCACTGTTCACTGTTTTCCTGATGCCAACGGGTGGCGGTGAGCCGGGTGCGAGGGCCCTTTCATCACTGCTTGCAGCTTTAATGATTTTTGTAGTTCTAGACTAAATGTGAACATGCATTTACTCATCTCACTTGCACAAAAACATTCAGTATTCCTCAAAGTGAATAAAAACAGTGAAATGCAATCTCAGAATTTTATGCAAACCTGTAATAATTAACTATATTAAATTACACAAATATATTTTATGTATTTAATCTCACTTTATTAACCAATGTCTTTGCTGCTGACCAGTGATCTAATCAACCATACTAATAAGCAAAAATTACTTTAGATTAGATTTAGAAATAAGAGTGTGTCCTTATTCTGTATCCTATTCTTCTTTAATCCAGAATGGCAGCACAGCTGAAAGGCTGCACCCTCTACTGTACAGGCGTAAATATGCATTTCCTTTAGCCTGAGGCTTATTCATTTCACTTTTGGTGTGAAAGGGCCTTAACATTTGCCAAAAATATAACTTTTTTTTGTTGTTGTTAAAAAACAAACAAGCAAGCCCAGCCCAAGTGAGAAAAGGTAATGCAAAAGTAATGTAACGCATTACTTTTCATAAAAAGTAACTTAGTAATGCAATTAGTTACTTTTTTAGGAGTAACACAATATTGTAATGCATTACTTTTAAAAGTAACTTTCCCCAACACTGGTTACAAAATTATTTATTTGCTGAAAATTCCATGTAATGCCTAGCCCTAACATCTGGTATTCAGTATTAATTGCTCTTTGGACCGATACTTGGGCTTTTGCATAGAATATTGTTTAAAAGCTGATGTGGTTCACTTTAACAACCATGTTTTTTTTTTCTTTGTTCTTGTCATCTTTCAGTAGGGTCATCTCACTCATTCGCTTGCTCTAGTTCTACAGTTTGTCACCCAGAGTGCTGGCCCTCTCTGTTTTCATTCAGAGCTCTCAGCCTGAGGGAAAGGGGGGCCACAGGGGCGTGCAAAAGAGCAGCCAATGGCGACGCTGCCCTGCCCCCTGACCTTGTGCAAGAGAGGGCCTCTCATAGACCTCAGCTTCCCCTCTCTTCCTGCGAGAAAGAGAAACAGGAACTTGCTGCCCCTCCTCTGCTATCCCTGGCTTAGGGTGGTGTTAATGTTGTCAGAAAAGAACACACTTTCACCTCTTGAGCTTAATCTTTCAGATCAACCTCTAAAAACGTGTTTACCTGTAATGTCATCTGAAGGTCTCTAATGACACTTTCAGGGATGGGCAGTATGACATACGATACCATGCATTGGTAGAAGTGTGTCTGTTTATACCGTGGTAAATATATTTTTGTGACAGGACTACTTTACCTAAACTTTAAATGGAAGGGATGATGAAAGCAGGAGCAGGATGTGTATTGGAGGCCATTTGTCCATAGATTTTCCAGCAAAAAAAAAACTATATCATGATTTATTCTGTCACCATGACATAAAAATAAAATACTCATACAAAGATTTTAATCAACCATCACCTTTAATTCTGATCATCAAGGATCTACGTATTCAGCTTAAATTCAGACAATTTAGAACTACATCAGTAAATTCTTCTAATTTGTCATGTAAATATTTGCAGCTTCAAATATATTTGAGCCTACTTCAGATCGGTCTTGTCTGTGTGTGGGTATGAAAAGGTTTGCACACTATCAATGTGTTTTCCATATAATATGAATGAGGACACTAGCACCAAATGTCACTTTTAGTTGGATGAAGGGTACATCAAAGACATTTTTCACATTTCAGCCATGCTCTCATACAGCACAGCGCACTTCATTAACATTCCAGCCCCTCAGCAAATGCACTTGAAAAAAATCAAAATCCGATTCAATTTGAAACCTGAGAAATTAAGTCAGAGCACAATTCGCATGGCAAAGGTCATGAAAACCGGCAGCCATTAGCTTTGTTTCCTCACTGTGTAGTTGAATGCCTGGGTGAAATTACTTGAAGTATTATTCAGCTCATTGTAAGGACTGTGCATGATGATAGAAATTTGTTCACTTTGCCACTCTTATTTAAATTGACAGGAAGTATTTAGGAGGAGAATCTTTATGCACCTCACAATTTTATCTGTCAATTTAGGAAATCACAATCTGATTCTAGAATGATTCTTGATCCATCACAATTGTGATTTTTGTTTAAACACATATATATTTTATGATGTAGAATTTTGATTGGTTGATAGATCTTGAGCCTTTCTGTGCTTTGCTGTCAAATAAATCTCAATTCGATTGGAACCAGAATCGTTTGAGAAAGAATTGCGATACTAGACTAGATTTTTAGTGGTGCCATGATGTTAAGGTGTTGTAGGTGGTTGTCGATTGTTGGTATGCAGTTGCCTAAGGTGTTTTGAGTGTTTTTAGCATGTTGCTATGTGGTATGTGCCTGCTACGGTGTTCTAGGTGGTCCATTCACTGATCCAAGTCAAAAGAGCACAACCCTAAGTTTCTGTGATCTTAAGATCTTTATATATGAAACGATATGAGCTACGAAAGTTTAATTCTTAGGGTTACGGCTTTGTTTAAATTCCTAACCATAAGTATGAGCAATAGTAATGGTGATTCATGACTTGAAGCAACAGTAATAAATTAATTGTGATGCCTTTTGCTCTCTTTTTTAAAGGTTTAGAAGAAGATGATGTGTCGTCTGTTTTTCTTCAGAAAAAGAGTAGGAGAGTTCTGGCAGTTCTGTATCTATAGACCAGCTGTCTGCGTATGTGTGACACAACCGACACATAAAGCCCTTACATCACGCAAATTGAAACCCTTGTGTTATGAGATCAGGTTTCGCCTGCTGCACCACTGCCACGGTAACACTGCTGTCATGGCAACTGGCTGTGTTTGAAGTGGGAGTGGTGTCAGAATGTTGTATTTGATTGCCAGGGAGGCTGATTGTGGGATTGAGTGGGGTTCCCATTGTATCCATTTGTTTAGGGCTAATCATGAGGTCGTGGAGCGTGGATCCTTTCCTCGTTTGTTCTTCCACAGATTCTCCTATTTTTCCACCAACTTAACCACACATACAAAGGCGAACACTATTGGCACGCATAAGCAACAAACTTGAAATACTTGATTTTTACTGGTTTATTTCTTCCATTTTTTTGTTCATATTGATTATTGATTTGTTTTCAAATTATTTAAATATTATGTAAAACAAAAAAAATGTTTGCAGAATGTGTTATTTACTATTTTTATATTAAACATCAGCCATCAAAAAAATCCATATTGATCGATCACTATTCAAAATGCAATGAACCAGTCAGATGGACATCTGAAGGTAACTCTGTCATTCCTTGGCGTACTGTGGTCTTTTACCAGCACAGTAATGTGTAACAGTACCATATAAATGTGGGCGATATACCGGTAGACACGATTAACACGATATACATTGCTGTGCTGCGCCATCACGAAAGCTTATCATTTGAATGCATTTTTAAGCATTGTGGTTTAAAAACAAGTGATTTTAAACCGTTGAAGCGCAGTAAGCAGAGAAAGACAACATTTCGCTATATGTGCACGCTGTCTAAGAGATGCGTGCACATGAAGCTGCTGCTCATAGAGCGTGTGAGTACTGAACTGAGTGCTTTTTGCCATCTAATTGGGCTTAAATACACATACTTGTGTGTCAAAATGACCGTCTTTGCAAGTAAAAACAGTCATTTATATCGTAAGTGAACGTAAATAGTTGAGAAAGAAAACACACGAGTAGATTGGATCAGTGCATTCGGTCTTAAAGTGACAGCGGCCTAATAAACCTGCTTTCATTAATGTTAATCAAACAACAAAAAAAAATTAAAAAAAATCTCTCGTTGCTCTTGACTGAACCACTTTTGTAGCTTTAATATGAATAAATGTATATTTAATTTACACAGTAAAGACTATGCAGTGTTTTTATACATTTGGTTATACAATTTATGTACTATATGGTCTATTTTGTTTGTCTTTGTTCTATTGTAGTTTTGTTTTCCTACATGCTTGTATTTAGTTTATTTGTTCTTTTTTAATCATTGTTTACTTGTCTACATTAAGCTTGAGTTTTTTTGTTTGTTTGTTTGTTTTTTTTACTCAGACTAGTATTAGTTTTTTGTGATATTGAAAATGGTGACAAAAATTGAGCAATGAAACAATGAAATTTCAATGGTATCAAAAATTTTGATATAAAACCCTTAATTAAAGCAAAAATAACTATGTTGTGATATATATTGTTATCATGAAATAAAATTACTCATATCGTGATTAAATATTTTGGTCATATCACCCACCCCTAGTACCATACAGTTGCAATATATTGATCAAACTCAGAGTTCAGATCGAAACAAACCAGATTGATGTTGTCGCTGAGTTGAGCACTCTGCAGAAGTTCCTCGGCGAGAGCTACATTGCTATTATGTGTGTAAATACGGCACTCGAGCTCTGATCTAAATTTAGCTTTTCCTTCAAGAAGTCTTCACTTAGAATGCAGCCCAAAACAAACAGTCTCGTCCTCTCTTCTCTCCAGCTGCTGGACTGAGTCGTGTTCTCATAAGGTCCTTCAGAAGCTTTGATCTCGAGAGGAGAAAGAAGGTTAAGTAGTTTGGCCACAGAATAATTATTGACACTTTATATCAGCTCTTTGAGTCTAACTGGGACAGGAGTGACCGAATTGTGACTCTTCAGTCTCAAGCATTTCTCAAGAGTGCTCGCTGCACTTACTGCTGCTGGCTCCCATCCAAAAGTATCACTTTGCTCACATTAGTCTAAGAGAAGCTTCCGCTGCGTAGCTTTCATCCACCCAGTCCAGGAGAGGAAGGAGGACAATAGTGAAATGATGCATGTTTCTTTGTGTGTGAATAAAGGGGACTTACACATTAGAGAAAGCTCTGACAGATAGGGATGCGTAAGATTTGTTTGGAGGGTGTGGATTATGATTATATACACCACAAACTAAAACCTGCTGGTCTCAAACCAGGGACCAAGATTCAAGGCCACAAAACTTGTGCGAATGTGTTTTACTGTACAAACAGGTCTCTAATTCAATCAAAATCAAAAATACAGTAATGAAGTAATATTTTGAATTATTTTTACAATTTAAAATAACTTTTCTATTTTATTTTATTTGTTTATGTAATTTATTTATGTGAAGTCAAAGCTAAAATTTCAGTAGTCAGTGTCACATGATCCTTCAGAAATCTTTCTAATATGCTGATTTGGTGCTCAAGAAACACTTCTTATTATTGTTGAAAACAGTTGTGCTGCTTAATATTTTTGTTGAAACTATGATAAATTTTTTCAGTGTTCATTGAAGAATAGAAAGTTCAACAACATTTATTTGAAATATAATTTTTTTGTAACATTGTAAATGCCTTTACTGCCACTTTTGATCAATTTACTGCATCCTAACTGAATAAAAGTATATATTTCTTTTAAAAACTAAAAACTTTTGAATGGTAATGCACATTCATGCACTCAAATTTAGATATCTTTGGTATCACTTACCAGGGATTTGAAATTTCTTTGTGTGCCCACAGAGAAAGCAGCTCTGATGTCTCCAGATGATGAGGTGCAAAAGAGTGACATATCGTCCAGCAGTCAGGGCATGGTGGAGAAGGAAGCCCTTGGGCCTCTCCTCTTGGAGGTATGTTGGACTTTTCTGACTGTTTATCTGTAGAAAAGACTGAAATTAAGGTTTCATGATGTAAAAGTATTGCCGTAGACCTGTATTTGTTTTCTGTCCTCATATGAGCCTGGTCCATTTCCTTTGTTTGGGAATGTGGCACTTTTGTGCAACATACATCTTATTTTTTTGTCTTCTATATTTGTTCTCTTCCTGTTCCACAAGGCCCTGGATGGCTTCTTTTTCGTTGTGAACCGCGAGGGGCGCATTGTGTTTGTGTCTGAAAATGTCACCAGTTATCTGGGTTATAGCCAGGAAGAGCTGATGACCTCCAGCGTCTACAGCATCCTTCATGTGGGAGATCACAACGAGTTTGTGCGCAACCTGCTACCCAAGAGCCTTGGTGAGTCTCTCGGTGAGGACGCAAACAGTAAGAGCAGAATGATAGATAAAGGCCCCAATATTGTTCTTCGCTTTGGTGTAAAAAGAAGTTTGAAATACCTCAGCAGTGGTATACTGTTAGGAAACATCCCAAGGCCGCCCACACTCCTGGAAGCAGTGCTTAGAAGAATATTTCAATATTTGCTGCATGCTTTACTTACAAAATAAACACAATACCCGCTGCTCCTGGTGATATATTGAGGTCTTATGAAGTGAAACAATCTTTCTGTGCAAGAAACTGAACATTATTTATAGCATTATTACTTGCAATACATAGCCTCGGGCAAATGAGAGTCTGGAACTCAAGGTTTCTGTTCTGTGATAATGTATGCGCGGTAGTAAAATCTCGCGTGAACTGACGGCAGTGGTGTCAGTTCACATGGGATTTTGCTACCGCACAAACGTTATCATGCGACAGAAAGCTTGAGCTCCAGACTCTCGTGAACTAGTATTGTCAAAAGTACTGACCTCGATACCAAGTAAGTACTGAAATTTTACGCTTTGAGCGCTGTTTAGCAGATTAGTAAACACCTCTGATTGGCAATTGTGTTTACACGCTCATCAGATATGTCTGTGATTGGCTACAATGATCAACGCTTCAAAAACATGTTGTAAATAGACATCAGTGACGCTCTTCACCGAGTGCTTACACAGATAAGATTTGAAAGCAGCCCTCTATCAGCAGACCAGTCCTTTCAAATTCAAACACTTCAGTGTGTTTTCAAACGCTCCCATGCGTTGATCTTTGTAGCCAATCACAGACATATCTGATGAGCGTGTGAACACAGTGTGAACAAGACCAATCAGAGGTGTTTACGAATCCGCTCAACTGCGCTCAAAGCATCATTTTTTTTTTTTTTTTTCAGTACCAACTTAGTATCGTGGTCGGTACTTTTGACAACACTATCGTGAACATGCACAGGACCATTTGCATGAGGCTATGAATTTATCTTTTTATGATATATACAAAAATAAAACGTATTGTGATATATAATATATCATAATATAACATACTATATATATATATATCATAAATCATACAAAAATAAAAATATACAGTTTTATATTTTATATATAATTTTATTTTGAATTTATTTTTGTATTTTTATTAGCAGTATTTTTCTGTATTTATGTATATTTGTGTCCTATGAGATGGGGATATGGAAGAGGTTGGGGGTACATTTGGATTTAACTGTATGTACAAGCTGTTTGTTTTTTGCTGGTTGTTGAAAAAAAAATAAGACAGTTTGTGGGGGGAAAAATACAAAAGGCACTTAGAGCTCTGTTAATCATTCACTGTAAATACTATCACAAATGTTAGAGGTCAACCTCTTTCACTTAAGAACTCAGTTACACTCCACTGGTGGTCTTTATCTCACACTTAACTTATCTTGCACATCTGTGTGTGTTTTCAGTAAACGGTGTCCCATGGCCTCAGGAGCAAGGCCGGAGGAACAGCCACACGTTTAACTGCAGGTTGCTGAAAAGGCCTCCAGACGAGGTGGACTCAGAAAACCAGGAGGCCCGACAACAGTATGAGCTCATGCAGTGCTTCACGGTGTCTCAGCCCAGAGCAGTGCAGGAGGAGGGCGAGGGTGAGACCACACACACACTCATAAAGTCATACCCATATAAATATTTACTTTAGTGCAGGGAGTCTGATGAAGCTGTCATTGACATGCCAGCATTCAAATATGAAATCAGTTTTTCATTTTGGGGTACAAACGTCTGAGTCCACTAATAAAAAATTTCTATTTTGCATCTTTCTAATTGAATCATGTTTAATTATGTTCTGTACAGATTTAGTTTTTTAAAAAAAATGTGTTGCATATACCTGGGGGCAGTCACTTTGTTTAGACCATGATGTCTCTGTTGTCCACAGACCTGCAGAGCTGTTTGATATGTATAGCATGCCGAATGCCCCGTCCACCTCAGATCCCTGTCAGTACGGAGTCCTTCATCACCAAGCAGGACACTACAGGTAGTGTTTCATTATATACATACACACATACTAGTCTTATTTTCATAAAAAGTATCATTAAAAACAAAGACTTAACTATTGATTTACTTTTGGCAAATCAAAAATAAAATATCGCAAATCAGGAAAACAGTGGTTGAAAAAGCTGTTGTCTAAATAAAATAATAATGAAAATAAATAGTATCTGTATTTAGCAAGAGATACTAATAAGGTTTCTGATAACAAAGATGTACACACATATTCACACAGGACATGTTCCTAATGTTTTTTTCTATGCAAACATTATAGATGGATTTTTTTTTTTTTTGGAGATAATGATTTTGATTAAAAAAAACAAACTTTTAAACGGGACATGTGATGCTATTTTAAAAGTTCATTATTTTGAATATTGTGTGTAATTGACATGCTTTAATGTTCAAAAAACATATTTTTCACATACTGTACATTATTGTAGCTCCTCTATTTTCAGTCTATCCGAAACACGCTAATTTCTACAAAACTCTTCCTTCTGAAAAGCTCAGAATGCTCTGATTGGCCAGCTGACCCAATGCGTTGTGATTGGCCAAACACCTCAAGTATGTCGGAAATGTAACGGCCCTTACCATAATCACAAGCTTTAGCTTCCATGGCTTCTAAAGCATTTGTAAACGTACAGTTAAAAATAATGTCATCGGTTTTACCGTATCAGTTTGAGCACCAGTCGGATTCTGAAAATGAGAACCAACTTTGCAAGCACAACCTGCAGCAGAACGTTTCACAGTGGTTAGTAGTCTTTGTATATAACCTGTGTTGTGCTATCCCAGGTTCAAGAAGCTGTTCTCAACATTTGGGTTGTACTGCTCAGAAACAGCTTTATAAATAAATCTTAACCTCTGATTAATCTTTAATCCAAACACACAACGTCTCTGTGACATGACTACAACACTTCAATTCAGTGAAACCTTGCCTTCTTTCTTTGTGCAAGCCTTTATGCTCATATTTCACATTGTCTCTCTGTAGAATTAATCGCTTTGTGGGAGATTATGAGCTTTGTAACTTTGCAGATCATATACGTGCACAAACAGATATATTACACACAGATATATTAAAGGAAAAGGAAAACATTAAAAAGCATCATATGACCCCTTTAAAATGCATCTTCAGACATCACCTTCCATTTCATTCTCTGTTTTTTTAATAATGTTTTTTCGAACATCACATAAGTGACAGGTACATTGAGCTCGAACGTTGTATCCTGTGATTGTCATTCCTGTGTAAATACAGATGTGGCTTTGTTCCTCAAAAGTCTTGCTTAGTTTAGTACAGGAGAAGAATAACAAACATGCAGGAGAAGAATAACAAACATGTAGACCGAAACTGAAACTACGTGCTTTTTCTATTCTTGCATACGGAAGCACAAAACTGTTTGTTGTTAAATCTGCAATGTGAAAAGCTTCCTCCTTGAACTTCTAGTCCTGTTAACAAAATCGAATGATCTTTCTCTGTGTGTGTGTAGGGAAAATCATCTCTATTGAGACGAGCGCTCTGAGGGCCACAGGCCGACCAGGTTGGGAGGATCTGGTCAGGAAGTGCATCTACGCGTTCTTCCAGCCTCAGGGCAACGAGCCCTCCCATGCCAAGAAGCTGCTTCATGAGGGTGAGCTCTTTCACCTCCATTCTAGCCATTTTGAGTAGTACTTGACATTTTAAAGCAGTGATGATTGGACCTGGTCTTTCTTTACCTAGAATTTGATGATTTTATTTAATGATTTACACTTGCATTTTTATTCATAGCTTAATTACCTTTGATCTCAGTATGGCTGCTACTAACAATTATTATGTGGGTTATTTCTTCATTTAATCGAGTAACCAGTTATTTGCCAGAAAAGACTTTTTATTTTCTGTATTTTATTGAATATTCAATATCTTTATTGAAACGTTATTCTGATTCATGCCTAATGCTTTTCTCCAAACAAAGTGCAAAAAGAAGTTTACAAAAAGAAAAATAGATGTATGAATTATGGCTGTAAAATCGATTAATCGCATCTAACATAAAAGTTTGTGTTTACATATATACATTTTATATGTCTGAGTGTGTGTGTGTGTGTGTGTGTGTGTATACACAGACACACACACACAGACATATAGATATATATATATATACACACACATATTATGTAAACACATACTTTTATGTTAGATGTGATTAATCATGATTAATCGATTTTACAACCCTAGTATGAATATAGGGTATAAATTACTGTTCAAAAGTTTTAATGTTTTTGAAAGAAGTCTCTTATGCTCACCAGGGCTACATTTATTTGATCAAACACATGGTAAAAACATCATGGAATATTAACAATTTACACTGTTTCTATTTTAATACATTTTTAAAATGTATTTATTCTTGTAATGACAAGGCTGAATTTTCAGCAGCCATTACTCCAGTATTCAGTGTCACATGATCTTTCAGAAATCATTGTAATATGCTTATTTGGTGCTCAATAAACATCTCTTATTATTAACAATGTTGAAAACGGTTGTGCTGTTTAATATTTTTGTAGAAACCGTGATAGATTTAATCTATGCGTGTGTTGACAGTGATGACCCACGGCACGGCCATCAGTCCTCTGTACCATTTCACACTCAGTGACGGGACGTCCCTCAGTGCGCAGACGCGCTGCAAATTCTGCTGCCCCCAAAACCCAGATGTACAGCCCTTCATCATGGGCATTCACACTATAGACAGGTAGCTATCCTGTCACAGTAAACAACACAGAGAATGTACCTTTCATTTATATAAACACAGCAGACAACAATGACTATTGCTTCTCACAAATTTTTTTTTTTTCATTTGAATGTGTGTTTTAGGGAACACAACACTGCTAGCTCTCAGGAAAACACTACCCCCAGCCTTCCATCTCCTGCTGCCCCACCCTCCCGTTCACCTGCCCTGCAGCCCTCCAGTGACCTCAGCCTCCATCTCAACAACAGCAACGGCACCTGTGCCACTCCTGGACCCCCCACACCCACTCCACCAGGCTACCTGACACCCAGTCGCATTGGGCCCTCCCAGCAGGTCAGCAGCCCCTCTCCACTAGGCAGCCCTCTCACATCCACCCCTACCTCATTCATGTCGCCCCGACCTCCACGGGGCAGCCCGGGCCTGGCCAGCAGCCCACGCGTGCCCGGCCATCCTTTTTCCCCCTCGGCGCCTGGCATCCAGTCGCCCGCTGGCGGACTGACCAGGCAGCAGTCTGGCGGCGACGGTGTCAGTTTCTCTCTCCCCTCTCCCCTACCACCCAGACAGACTCCAACCCCCAGCAGCTCCCCGGCACGTCAGCCACCGGCCAAACCGCCGGAAGCATCCACTGATGAGTCTAAGACGGTAGGCAACCCCAAACTCAACCAGCTCTTGGACGGCAACCCCGATGCGGGTGCCCCCGAACACGACTCCCAACCCCGTCCCGCACCCGTTTCCCAATGCCCAGGCTCTCACAGCAGCCTGACTGAGCGCCATAAGATTCTGCACCGCCTGCTCCAAGACAGCAGCCCTGCAGATGCGGGCAAGGAGCCCGACATCAAGAAGGAGCCTCCAACCAGTCCCAATGCGGCCTTGGTAGCACGGGGGCTTGGGAAGGAGCCCCAGGACCACCAGCTGCTACGTTTCCTGCTGGATACAGATGAAAAAGACCTGGAGGACTTGCCACCTCCAGCCGCCCTCAGCCTACAGACGGTCAAGGTGAAGGCAGAGAAGAAAGGGAGCAGAGAGAATGTGCCCTGTGCCGCTGCTGCAGCCACCAACATGTCTGCAATCGCCTGCTCACCTCAATCCAGTGACAAGCCCAGCCCGGTATTTACTTCCTGATTTATTCCATATTTGTACTTAATGAAAGAATATCTAAATATATTATGTAAACATTTTCTCATGTACGTTACTATATCACAAAGACTAAAGCCTTAAAGGGTTAGTTCACCCAAAAATGAAAATTGTCATTTATTACTCACCCTCATGTCGTTCTACACCTGTAAGACCTTCGTTCATCTTCAGAACACAAATTAAGATATTTTTGATGAAATCCGATGGCTCAGTGAGGCCTCTATTGCCAGCAAAGCCACCGAATCTCTCAAGATCCATAAAGGTACTAAAACATATTTAAATCAGTTCATGTGAGTTCAGTGGTTCTACCTTAATATTATAAAGCGACAAAAATACTTTTTGTGCGCCAAAAAAAACAAAATAAGGACTTTTCAACTATCTCGTGATGGCCGATTTCAAAATACTGCTTCGGAGCATTACGAATCTTTTGTTTCGAATTAGTGATTCGGATCTCCTATCAAACGGCTAAACTGCTGAAATCATGTGATTTTGGTGCTCCGAACAACTGATTTGATTCATAAAGCTCAGAAGAAGTGTTTTGAAATCAGCCATCACTAGATATTGTTGAAAAGTCCTTATTTTGTTTTTTTGGCGCACATAAAGTATTCTCGTCGCTTTAAAATACTAAGGTAGAATCACTGAACTAACATGAACTGTTTTAAATATGTTTTTAGTACCTTTATGGATCTTGATAGGTTCGGTGGCATTGCTGGCAATAGAGGCCTCACTGAGCCATCGGATTTCATCAAAAATAACTTAATTTGTGTTCCGAAGATGAACGAAGGTCTTTCGGGTGTAGAACGACATGAGGGTGAGTAATTAATGACAATTTTCATTTTTGGATGAACTAACCCTTTAACAGTATTGGTAAACTTCACAACTTGTAATGTTTACACTATTGTTCATAAGTTTTGGGTCAGAAAGATTTTTTTTTTGTTTGTTTTTGAAAGTCTCTTAGGCTCACCAAGTCTGCATTTATTTAATAAAAAAAAAACAGTAAAATTAATAATATTGTGAAATAATATTACGCTTTAAAATAACTGTTTTCAATTTTAATGTATTTTAAATTGTAATTTATTCCTTTGATGGCAAAACTGAAAATTCAATCCAGTTTCCAGTGTCACATGATCTTTCAGAAATTTTGTGCTCAAGTAATATTTCTTATTATCAATGTTGAAAACCCTGTGGAAACCCTAAAACATTTAGGGTTCTTTGATGAACAGAAAGTTCAAAAGAACAGCATTTATTTGAAATAGAAATATTTTTTAACGTTATAAATATCTTTACTGTCACTTTTGATTTAATGTGTCAATTTAATGTGTCCTTGCTAAATTATTAAAGTATTAATTTTTTTAAAAGAAAAAATCGAATTAACCCCAAACTTTTTAGTAGTATATTTACTCCTGAGCATAGCTTCTGAATATCTGATCACAAATGGGATGTTTGGCTGATTGAAATTTATTTTGACAATTTACTGCTGCTCTGGCCGTAAATGTTAATCTCAGCAAAAAAAAATTACTGTCTATTAACAAAGGTTTTTTTTATTTCATAAGTGATAACGATGCACATCATCACAATACTTGAACAATTTTAATTAAAAAATATTGAAGAAAGCTTAAATTCATAACATTGTATTACAATAGAAGTGTACTCATAATGTTATTTCAGAGGCTCAGGTTTTCACAACAAGGTCAATTTTCACATGTTTTTGTTGAATGTTGTTGATACACGTTTAAATATTTAAAATGTTTGAATATTTGTTTTAAGTTTGCACATTCACGTCAACTAAAATGTTATTTTCTTCAGCTCAAATTAGATTCCGATTTTAGCCAGAGTAAAATTGATGAAAATAATTGAAAATGACATAACAGAATATTAAATGAAATAATTCTTTTTTTGTAAAAAAAACTATGACTAACACAATAATATAATGTTGCCACATTGCATCTTCTCGTTTGCAGAAAGTTGCATTTTTTTTAACTTCTTTCTGGTTGTGCCCTTATCCCATCATCCCTGCCACAGGAAATTTCTCATGAAAAAAATTGCATCTTCAATTCTCTGTCACCATGAACTCCCTTTTAGTGTCCTATTGAATATTAGTGATACAATTTGTAAGCCTTATTCTTGCTGGGTTCACTCTGTTACTGTGTCAAACCCATGTTTTGATTTGAGGCAGCCACATTTGGACTTTGTCTTTCTTGTGCTCTGGTGTGCCTTTTGATGTTAATGACCTTTGATCTCATTTTCACTCCACCACTGTGTGTGTTTACATGAGGAGCAGTTTCCCAGTACCGATCTGGACACTTTGAACCAGCTCTTGCCCACTCTGAGAAGCTCTGTGGGAGGTAAATCTATAGAGGAGCCAGTGCTCGTCCAGCCCAGTGAGGACAACCTTTCCATCGGGGTGAATGTGAAGAGAGAGTCACCAGGAACCTCAAGCCAAGGTGAGGCCCGTCCCACCGGAGTAATTATAAAATTTGTAATTTATTATTTATCCTAAATCCTCAATAACTGCTTTTCTCCTACTCCACTTTTATCCGTAGCATTCCCTGATGGATCAAACCTCTCGAATCAGTCCTCTTTTGAGTTCTGCGACCCCTCTACACCAAACCAAGGTCAGGTCCAGGTGCCGGATCTTGGGCAGACAGACCCGTTTCAGCCCTCAAAGGAGAGCAGCAGCCCCTTTGCCAGTCCAACCAGCCTCAACTCTTTCAACACCACCACAGGTACAGAATTGAATTGAGTCATAACCTTTTTATAAAGACAGAGTTCAGTTAGCTAGCAAAGGGAAGAAATAAGACTTTTAACAAAATGTTATCTTCTATTTTTGATTCAGGTCTGGCCAAGCTGGAGCTTACTGATTCTCAGCAGTTCCAACCCTTGTCCCTGGTTGAACCAATGACCTTCGATAGCAGTTTGGGCAGCCAGACACAGGCCCCTCTGTCCTCTCCTCAAGAGTGAGTGTTTATTCCCCCAGTGTTTAATCAGTATTGAAATCAGTTGTGATTTGCACTCAAAATTCAAAAAATTTGTTATTTTATTTTACACATGGAGGAAAAGCACAAACGTTTCGGCTCTCAGGCCTTCTTCAGTGTGTGAGGTACAATGATTCTTGATGATAATCAGGCTACGGAACTGGAAAAAAATGATAACTGATATATTATAATAATAAATAAATAATCATTTATATTTTATTGCAGCCTACTTCTGTCAATTTTTCATTTTCGCTGTCAGATACAAAAATAATGTGCAATCTTGTGTCAAATATTTATAATAAATATTTGCTAATTTAACATACAACTGTGAGTAAGAATGAATTGAGACTTGCAGTGTTGACAAAATAAGCATATACTGTAGTATTTAATCACACGTATACAGTAGCTGTTTTTCTTTTTTTTCCTTTTTTTTTTTTTTGGTGCTGCTAACTACTAAAAGGACCTATGTAAAACAAGGCAAATTATATAAAAATCCTATGGTTATTTAAAAATTTGGGTGATGGGGTTGGTGCTGTTTATCATTTTTTTGACACCAGAAAATAAAAGCATAATTATCTAAAATCATTATTTAAAAAAAATAAAAATAAAAAAACTCACAAAACTGTTAAATATATTTTTAACTGAAGTTGCAGTTATTTTAGTAATATTTATATACTATTATAGTATTTATTAATATTTTAAATTAGCTTTTATTTTTATATTTTCAGCTTTCATTTTAATTGTAATAGTTTAAGTAATTTTGTTATGTGCTTTTAATTTTTTTAATATTTATATTTAATTTATTTATTTAGTCATTTTAGTACTTTACCTTAAATGTATTTTATATCAGTTTTTCATTAAAGTTTTTCATCCAATATCTATATTATATTTTATTTCCGCTTTATCTCAATTAATAAAATGTTTTAATAGTTTTAGATAACAATAAAAACACTGTGAAGTAATGATTTATGGTCAGAGGGCAGGTTGTTTTTGCGTTGGGGGGCTTGTAGTTAGTGGTTGAGTGATAGCCTAACTTAATTTTTATCATATTTATTTGATCAAATAAGCAGTGAATAAGGTGAATTGGCATATTTGTGTTAAGAACATTTCTAGTAAATCATCTCTGATTAATATCAATGTGTAAGTGTTTTTAAAAAAAAACGTTTGGTAAGTTAAACATTGTCTCATCTCTCAAGAATCAATAGAAATATTTATATTTCCAGTTAGAATTACCACTATAATACTTTAGTCCTTTAGTCACATGGAAGCAAATGTGCACTTTCATCAAAATTCTATTTACCTCCCAGATTAGTTAACCCTGCAACATGACATAGAACTGTCAGCTGCCGTTCTTCCACTCTTGATCAGAATCATAGACCATCTTGTTTCTTCTCTGCGCTAAGCAGGCAGTGCGTTCCGTGTCCGCTGGATGAGATGCTGTGTCCGCCCACCACTCCTGAGGGCCGTAACGACGAGAAGGCCCTGCTTGAGCAGCTGGTCACTTTCTTGAGCCGCACTGACGAGAGCGAGCTGGCCGAGCTGGACCGAGCTCTGGGCATCGACAAGATTGTTCAAGTTAGTATTATTAGGAAAAAAAAAATCTTCACATAACTTTTGTCTTTACAAGAACAAAGTGTCTAAGGTTGACCCATTTACCGCCTCACCTACAGAGTGGATGCCTCGAACCCGTCACCCAGACCTTTCCTCAGTCTCAACCCCCAACACCTGTACCCATGGACCCCAAGCTGCCCAGCTACCCCTCTCAGTTCCCCACCTCACCCTCACAGTTCCCTGCTGAGATGGGCACAGCACAGGGCATGAGTTTTGGGGCCCCACGGATGGCGTTTCCAGGCAACGTGGGCATGACGGTGCGGCCCGGCATGAACCGAGCTCCTGGTGTGCCCAACCAGCTGCGGCTACCTCCCAACCAGCTGAGACTCCAGCTCCAGCAACGTTTGCAAGGCCCACAGCAGGTAGATCCCCAGCTTTCACTTCATTGTGTAATAATAAATGTGAACACACAATGTCTAAATCTTCCTCTTGGATTTTGTTGCACTGTGTAACAAATCCAGTGAATGCTTTTGATTTTGCCCTTTTAAATAACATGCTGTGGAACTAACCTATTCTTTTGTCGAATGCAGCTGCTGAGCGAACGCATGATTAGTTGCACTTGTTTAGTGGTGATCTATCTCCTCTCTCCATCAGCTCCAGAACAGGCTTGCAGCCATGGGCCAGTTCCCACAGGGGGGGCATGTTGCTATGGCGATGCGTCAGGGCATGCAGCAGCCTCAGATGCCCTCTCAGGTTAGTGTTGCATGCACAGAGACAAATTTATTAATGCCATTCATAGGGATATAAGCACTTGCTCTGACAGCAGATTGATTTGATTACGATTGTTTAGCCCAGATCTGAATCTTTGTCACAATTTGGTTTGTTTTGGTTTGTTTTGATTTCTTACAGTTCATAATTACTTTTTTTTTTTTTTTTAATATGCAGATGATGCAATCGCTGCTATTTATTTATTTATTTAAAAAGCTAAATTATACATACATTAACAAAATTATTATTATTATAAATATACAGAAGATATACTCTATATATAGTATTGTTGATTTTGATATTTTCTTTTTTTTAAATAAAACTTAAATTATTATTATTATTATTACTGTTATTCTGCTGAAGACAGTCATTGCTAGTATTTATTGTTTTATATACTTTAAAAAAAAAAAATCTAAATTATACATTATTATTATTATTATTATTATAAATATGTTGATGATGCGTTCATTGGTAGTATTAATTATTTATTAATTTGTATATATTTATCTTCTGCCTTTGCCCCATATTTTTGCCAGTCAAACATTTGTGTATTTTTACACTCTTTCCTTTTTACAGTCATTATTTTTTCTGTATGTGACTGAAACTGAATGCCCTGTCTCTCTCTCACAGCCTCCGCTCAACGCTCAGATGATGGCGCAGCGGCAACGGGAGCTTTACAGTTTCCAGCACCGCCAGCGGCAGCTTCTGCAGCAGAAGGTCATGCTGATGAGGCAAGGGATGAACACAGGGCCTCTGGGGGCTCAGCGAGTTCCTAAGGGTCCCCAGCAGCAACAGCCGCCACAACAGCAGCAGTTTGGCTTTCCTCCAGGCTTCAATGCCGTGCCTGGGAACACCCCTACCTCCCCGAGCCATTTTAACCCCATGGGAGGACCTCTGGACCCCAAGCTGCCTACCAGGGGGGGTATGGGAAACCAAGGAATTATGGGAGGCATTCAAGGGCAATTTGGGGGGCCTGTGAACACTCCTGTTCAGCAGGGGCTTTTCCAGCAATTTGGGGGGCCTGGTATGTCTCATTTGTAAGCTACTAATTTATCATCAGCAGGGTTATTATAGTCAACTAAAACCATAAACATTTTTGATACTTCAAATAAAATAAACATAAACTGAAATAAAATAAAATATTTAAAAAGTACACATTTTATTTCAGTTGCAAAAGCAGCATTTCTCATTTTCATTTAGTTTACTTGATGTACTAAAATAACTAAAACTGAAATAAAAAAATTAATAAAAACTATATAGACATTAAATAAAAAATATTAAAACTTATATTAAAATTAGAAAATATAAAAATAAAAACCTATAATAGTATCTCAACGATACTAAAATAACACTGATTATCACATGCTTCCGTTATGATGTCTAAAAGAGCCACTGTACAACGTGTCTCTCACAGGCATGATCCAGCAAGCAGATCCATCCTTTGCTCCTGAGCTGAGTCCAACCAGCCCCCTGCTTTCACCTCAGAACTCCACCTCCCAGAGTCCTCTGCTCCAGCAAGCGCAGCCTCCACCTGGTTATCAGTCACCTGACATAAAGAACTGGCAGCAAGGGGCCATGGGCAACAACAGGTATGATGTTTGATATTGATCACCAAAAAGGTCACAAAAATTATGTGATTTAGTTTTTCTGTTATTGCTTGTATGCGTCGTCTTCATCTTTATTTAAACCGTTTCATCTTGTTATGTGTCAGTATGTATAACCAGGCAGGTCAGCCTGTCTCTCAGAGCTTTGGGCAGCAAGGCGTTTATAACAACATGAGCATCACCGTGTCAATGGCTGGAGGGTCAGGAGCGGTGAGCACTCTACCTCCTATTGGACCATCTGTCGGCATGGGCAACAACAACCTTGGCAATGTTACTTCAATGTGTAACGATCAGGTGAGATGGTCAATATATTATTTATTGAGATGACTTAAAGGGATAATTTTACTCACCTTCATGTTTTTCCAAACATACTGTTTTTGTTCTTATTGAAGCTTGTAAGCTTCAGTCCCCATTCATTGTAATTGCACGAAAAAGAGCACAATATTTGGCTTAACTACCCTACAAATGTTATTTTAGTATCATTGATATAGACCCTTTTAGTGCCGACATCACAGTTACATCACGGGGTTAGCTGGAGGCAAAACAAAGGGAAAACTGGAGGCGGCTGATACAAACCAGCTAGTTTGTCAGCTTAAAATATCATCTTGTTGTGTTGTTGGGTGCCAGAATCGATGGAGTACAGGTTCCAATTTGAAATTTTATCGCATTTTGCCAGACAAAAAAACAGAAACAATCATCAAAAATGCTCGCGTTTGCAGCGCACACTTGTCTTTTGTTGGTATGGATTATGGTTTGGTTACGTGTCTAAACATTTCCCATGCATGCCCACCTAATCAGAAATTGGGGAACAAGTTAAGTGATTTCTCATGTAACGCTAACTTTTTTGCGCATAAGTTAGCTAACTTTGTTAGCTGTACAACTAGCAGTTAGGTAACTGCTAGCTAACTACCAGAGACTAAACATAAAGGAAACTGTTTGTGTCGTCTCCCTTTCTACAGTTGCTGTAAGTGCAGTGGAGGTAATCCTGTCAGATCGTCCATCCATTGAGTGAGCGTGTACGGGTCAGCCAATCTGGTTCCGTCCGTTAAAGTTAACTTTTTCAAAAAAAAAAATTGCGGTCCCAGATAGTAAATGGCCTTACATATTCAGATAAAATCGTATTTTCTCCAGTCATTAAAAAACAAGCTAACAAAACTTGCTAGTTATGCCTCCACCTAAGCTCTGCCCACAAAAAACGTCACAATGTTTACTAACTGAAAAGGGGTCTATGCAGTTAGTTTTTGTTAATATTTTTGAATTACATTTTATTTTTATATTTTCTGTTTTCATTTAAATTATGTTTTAGTCATTTTGTTGTGTGTTTTTGTCATTTGTAGTTTTTTTTGTTTATATTTTTTATTACGTTTTTGGTGCTTCAATTTAAACTAAAAGAAAATTAAAAATGTTGGCTTGGCAGTTAGTCTTCAGTGTCACATGATCCTTCAGAAATCATTCTCATACACTGATTTTATTCTTGACATTTCTTATTATAGATGTTGGACACAGCTGTGATGCTTAATATTTGTGTGGATTCTTTGATGAATAGAAAGTTCAAAAGAACAGCGTTAATATGAGATAGAAATCTTTGGTAATATTATAAATGTTTTTACTGTCACTTTTGATCAATTTAATGCATCCTTGCTGAATAAAAGTATTAATTCTTTCTTTTAAAAAAATCTTCTCAGTTCATATATCACAGTCTTTCCTATTTCTCAGGTACAGCAGGTTCAGGTGTTTGCTGATGTCCAGTGCACGGTAAACCTGGTGGGCAGTGACTCCTACCTTAACCAGTCGGGGCCCATCGGGACCCAGAAAGGCCCGAGCGGGACCCCAACAGCCCAGTCTCAGCAGAAGAGCCTCCTCCAGCAGCTCCTGACCGAGTGAGCCGGCCATTTACCATCTGCCAGAGGACTGACTGTCTCCACATGTAGAGATTTTTATTCTTCACCTTTGGTTTCTATACAGTATATCTGCAGGGTCGGTGTCTGGGGCCCAGGCTTGTGAGGTTTCATAGCCGTTCGACAAAGTGCTCATTCCTGGTCACCTTTTTAAACGCCTGTTTCCGAAAAGGAGAAAAGATCACGTTCCAGAATTTGCCAAGTCTGTAAAAAGGACCTGCTGCTTCTGCCGGCTACGCGTCCTTGTCAGTCAGGCCAACGTTGCAGTGCTTCTTGGAGAGCGGCGCAGCAGCTGAGCTCGGATTGGTCGGATTAGAAACTGGGGCAGGTTTTTGCCATGGTGTTGCTATGTTCATGGTATATTGCTCAGTTTCAGCTGGATCTGTGACTGATAGGCTCTCCTCAGCAGTGCCTGATGATGGGAGGAATTTCCCGCCTCTTTTTATTTGTTAGTCTGTTCTGTTTGTTGTTGTTTTTTTGTTTTGTTTTTTTGTTTTGTTTGTTTTTGTCTGTTGTCGTTTTCAGAACAAGCATCGCCAGGATGGGAGACTGCTCTGTAGTGCGTATCCGTCTGCCGCAGGCTTTCCTGGCAACACTGTTTTGAAACAGCAGACCGTTTTTTAACAATGTCCTACACATTTCCCCCCTCAGCAGCTGTGAATACGAGCCACTTAGGGTCAACTCAGCCTATCAGTGTTGTTTGCGGCGATGTGTTGTGCAGGTTGGTATTATTGCACAGCACAGACGGACAAAGTTGGGACAAGCTCACACTTTGTAATTTCCTTTAAAACGAAACATCATCAAATTTCAAGCAACTCTTGTTTTTCGAAAGCGTCAACATAACACCAGTTCTTTTTTTTAATGGCTAAATCTGTAATGTCACTTTTTGTTGTTTTAATAAGTAATCATCCAGAGGAGTCTCATGGCTCTCATATATCAAGGTGAGAGAGACTCGGATTTTTACGATTGATATTGGTTATCGAACACCCCGGTAAATGTTACAGTTGCACACAGGTGCGAAAAATGTAGATTGTACATTGATTTTCATTATACAGTTGAGTGTTTCAAGGATGCTCTTGAAAACCACAGGTGCTCTCTCCCGTCTGGAGGAGCGAGGTGTTGTCTCACGCAACGTCCGCACCGTCAGCTGCATTCTCCAGCTCTTTGACTGCTCATGAGACTACTGTTGCCCAGTCAGACACTGTTCATCAGCATTATCTTTTGTTCATTTACCCACTAGTCACCCCCTCTTAAGAATCATTTAAATTTGATTCGAACCTAAACATTCGAAATGAAGCTAGTTACGTGAACAGAAAATCGAAAATGTAAATCAAATTGACAAAAACTTTCTGTGGTCGAAATTGATGTCTCACCGTGTGAGCACGAAGTATTTCACAAATCTTGCAACGTAATCGGAGCACAACTCGCAATCGCGTTGCATGCGCGACCGTCTCCCCTTCTCACGTATTTTCATTCTTTAACGGTGTTCTTTTGTTCGTGACTCACTTCGTGGAGTTTAAGTGCCGTGTCTTTGTGCGTGTGCTCTGTATACAAAGAATGGCTCTTTTTCTCCAATGCTACACCAGCTTAGATTGTCCTTATGGGAAAAAAAATGTACAATTTCATAAAACAGATCCTCATTCGTCTACAAAATTCAGCCGGCAGTATGTACTGTTGAGATCGAGCCACTTTTTGCTATAAATGTACATAGACATTACAAAAAGCAAGATGAATTGACAAATACATAACATTTAAGTCGCTCTGTGTTTTTTCCCGTTTTTTGGCTGACCGAAAAAAAACACAGACGTCGTAATTATTAATTTCTGCCCTCCTTTTTGGGGAACAGGCATTCCTGTATAGATAAAATGGTTTTTATGCAGTGGATAAGATTCATTTAATGAACCCTACCTTTCATCATTACTGTGTTTATGCCAAATATACCAAACTAGCAAACAGCGCCTATTAATGATGTTTTATTGTTTCGTTTTTTTTTGTTTATAACGGCTCTCACAGTCAGTACACAACATCAAGGTACAATAGAACTATTCAGAACCTGGATTATCAAAGTATTGTGTATATAACAGATAAATGTGAATATGTATCTGTTCAGAATCAACAAAATGTAGTGCTCCGAGTTTGTGGTAATAACTACTTGCTTCCATTTTGTTTGTTTGTTTTTTTGTTTTTTGAGATATGTATGGCTGTCTGAAAGCGTGTATGTGTGTGATTAATACTGTATATCTGGTGTTTAAAATGGAAAAACAGACAAATGTCCTGATTTTGATTTTCTTTCTTTTATTTTTTTCTTCCTTTTTTTTTTTTTTTTTTTTAAATACCTGCAACTTTTCCTGTGGGTGTTGAGATTGCTCTATATGTGAGAATGGTTTAGCGACTGCTGAATGTGACTTTGCTGAGGGAGAAGCAGCATGGACTGGCTTTTGTACGGGTTAATTTAAAAAAAAAAAAAGGCCATATTATTTAATTTCTCTGTTGTCAAAGTTTAAACAGCTCTGACAAAGTGGAACCTTGGTTTGAGAACAGCGCTGGCTCGTTGTAGTGGGGTTTGTCAACTGCCTGATGTAGTTTTGCCATGTGTAAACGCTCTTAAGACAAGAACGGAATAATGACCAAAGCTTCAAGATACTAAAAGATTCATATCATATGCAAGGTTCATGCAATTGGACAAATGTAGCATTGAGTTTTTCCTGAATAGGCGTCCCATATCCCGTCATGTTTATAACACTACAATTTTGTTCCACACTTTTAATTTATTGTTTAGACATCACTTCCCCTAGCTGGTTTGATTATTTTCGAAGATGTTCGGTAGTGAATTATCTTCAGACATTCCCCCGTTGCTACTGAACTACCAAACATGCAAATGCCTCTTCGGGAGGAACTTTAGTCACCGTTTTCAGGAAGACAGATTTCTAACCGCCAGCTATGCACGTTTAGAGGTTAAATGAAAAGCATTTGGCTTTTGTTTTAAAACTGACATGACTCAAAACTGATTATTGCTTTGACTGCAGTATTCTAGCCATGCATGCTAACAAATATCTCCTGTTTTTCCTCTATTTTGTTTTTTTAAACTCAAGGATATACATAATTTGTAGTTCGAAACAAGTGGTTTTGAGCTACTCGGGCTAAAAACGAGAAAACCATACTGATGCAACTCTACTTAGATATTTGACTTTATTTAGCTGGATTCTTTATACCAAATTTGAGGTGCCTCTTGTACATATTTTCAGCATAGAGGACTGCTCCTCACCATTTGATGAACGTTTTCTTGTTTATGAGGATTTTCTTATACTGACCTTTGTAAGACTTTTGCTGTATTTTACATGAATTTTTTACTAAAAACCTAAATGTACCAGGAACTTGCAAGGAATACAATCTAGTTTTGCACTTTACATGAATTACAAGGAAAGAGGCCATGTCAAAATCAGAATATATGTTCGCGAAAAAGAACGAATACCCCCTGAATGTACTTTCGCAAAGTGAAACGCCATTTCGCTTTCCACGGAAAATCAAAAAAACGCTTCTCAGGTTCTTCAGGAAGAACTTGGCTTGTCAGGCCCTCATCATTGGATCTCTTAAACGAGCAGGGTAGCGGAGCCTTTGCTACATGGGTGTTGTTTCTGCTGCAGAACCGTAGATCTAACTATGCCTATCTTCTTCAGGTGCTCCACCTCCCCTTTGCCCCGTCCTTTTAGACCTCCTGGCTTTATCTTTTGAAGACATTCCTCATCTGACTCTGCTTTCTGTTCATCGCGGTCTGTGTCGTAGGCTTTGAGAGTCGTTTCAGGCCCCACACGCTCAGTGCCAAGTGCTAAAAACCATTTATGCAAACTCGTACAATCTGCATTTCCTCATATCATAGTAGTCAATCCTACGCATCGACCACCACACACTCTCCTCGTCATTCAGATGTCATCTCTACATGGTATCATCTACAGTAGCTACTGTTTACCTGAGATTTTTCACATATTGTAAGTGCTGCCTTATTAATATACAGATATATTAGTTGTATTGGTGAAGGGAAATCGTGCTTGTAGCTCCACTGAAACGGCGCTTGTTCTTTCAAGGCGAGGTTCCACTTTTCACCTGTAAAATTAATATAAATAAACAAATATATATAGATATATACATTTTACTCATTTGTCCAGTTTTGTATAATACTTGTGAACTTTTTTTTTTCTTAAGAGGTATCATTGCAGCTGTGTGTGGGACATTATGAATGAAGATGTATCTGGGAGACTTCTGCATGTTTTGTCATGTTTTTATTTTGTTCGTTTTTTTGTTTTCTCTATATCCAGGTTTATCTGGAGAATCCTACCTTTCTTAGGACGTTGTAGACAATCAGTCACATGCTGGGTCCAGCACCTGTAGGATTGTCCTGCAGGCTGCAAAACTGTGTTTCGCATCTACTGAATCAGTCTTATTTTTCTTGTCCATTTCATGGAATTATGTGGCTGCTCAAACTGAGATTTGAAGTTTACACACATACATTTACACATACACACACACGCATACACATACACTCAGACAAACAAGAAACATTCACTCACACCTCGTGCATATGGCCCCTTTGTTGCTTTTCCAAGGTGAAGATACATACCTTGAAGGAAATTATGCTTTTGACTAACAAATCTCTATAACATCCATGAATGTGAGAATGCAACACATTGCAATAAAGCACCATGTAAAAAAAGGACTGCCAGTGCCATCTTTATATCTAGGGATGGGAATCGTAAGGACTTTAAACTGTTTAAAATAATTTTCTTTTATGATTCTTTTGAATTTGAGGCAGAAATATTTTGGAAATGCAATACAAATAATGTAGTGTGTTTTTAACTCTACATTGTCATATGAACAACCAGTCAGTTAGGTTTCACTAGCCTTCAGAACAACATAACACATTCACAATTCTTGGTTCAGTGAGTCGGACAATATTCAGTTAAGTCAGATTAATTGTAAAACTGTTTCCTAAGTGTTTGAATGAATCGGTTCATTTTTGTGAATCAGAGTATTTTGCTTGAGAATCGAGTTTCACTTGACGCGCTGTATGTATTTGATTCACTAAAAAGAAGCGGCTCATAAGAGTCATTTGTTTGACCAGAAAAGCACGATTGTCGAACAAATGACTCTTATGAGCCACTTCTTTTTAGTGAATCAAAAACACATACAGCGCGGCAAGTGAAACTCGATTCTCAAGCGAAAGGCTCTTATGTTATGATATAACTTTGTGATTCACTAAAAAGAAGCGGCTCACAAGAGTCTTTTGTTCGAGAATCGAGCTTCATTGGTCGCTACGTAACTTTGTGATTCACTAAAAAGAACCGGCTCATAAGAGTCTTTTCCTCTAGAATCGTGCTACACGTCCACACAACATATAGACCTTAACAAACCAGTCCAGAATTACTAGCCCATCTTCAGCACATACACAATAAGTCTTAATTTCAACGACTAATTTGTTAAATTCAAAAACTCTTCCAGTAGATAAGAATTATCAGTACATAAGAATTATCAGTACATTTTAAAAACAATATAGGATGATTGCAGATTCCATCATTGATTAACTAAATTACATTTATTAACCAATATGTGGAATAAATACATTGTTTTCATTTCACATATTAAAGATTTTATATTTTTCAATCACCACACTGGTACAATAGCATAACTAAGTAGCAATTTGCTACACAGATATATCAGGAGACAAAATGTGGATGACAGTCAAAGATGTGATGGTAAGGCTGTTTCAACAGGTTCATTCTTAATGCCACATGCCATTCTGACCAGTCTGTGTTTATATTGTACAATACATGCAAAATTCATTTGAAAAGCTTGAACTTTTTTAGAAAGGGCTGCACAGTCTCCTTAGGGTAGGGCTTCAAAGCCAAGCATGTGGGGATATTCTCTGGCTGCTCCATCCATAGTTTATGTGCTATGTCTTTTTCACGTAGAGTACTGGAAAGAGTGGAGAGAGAAGCCTCATCTGGTGCCTGTGGAGTGAAAAAAAAAAGAATATTTTCTTAGTTTATAGAAAAAAAATGTACTTAAATATTATATATGAATATATAAATATACAATAGATTAAATGAAAAAAAAAAACTGTCACTAGTTAATCTGTTAATGGCTTTAAAAGTATTCTTAACAATAATTAGAAATCAAACACTACTATATATTGTTACTAAAGGATCAGAAACACTTGGTGCTAATGTAATTGCAGTACTAACCTGCAGTACCACTTTGTGCATGCTGTCCAGTTCTGCCAAATATTCCTGTGTATCAGGGTCACTGTAGTGTAAATGAATGGCTGCAGTGGCCGCGTGACAGGCTTGAGTTATAACCGCTCCTAAAGGCCATGATAAAGTGTGTATCAGGTCTGATCGGACGATGACATACTGAACTAAACGCCTGGACGTGCCACTACTCGGCGTTGCCATTTTATTGCCAGACCGGAAATGACACAGTCAGCGGGTTCTTGTTTACGTTCCGGGTTTATTTCCTTACCGGTAAAGTTTTTGACTGGATGCCCTCTACTGGTTGTTTGAGAACTCATTTTAATATTAAAATGCATAAAATAATAAAGATGTTTTTACCTTTATTACCTTTTTCTGAAACATGCGTTAATGTTTAGTCTAATATGTAATATAATATGATAATGAATTGAAAACCTTTTGGTAGAAAGAAAAACATTTCTCTGTGTCAATGTGTCCTATACGTTTCAAAAAAATTTTGTTGGTATAATCCTCTATAATAATCGTAAATAAACGTTAACTGGAATAAAATAACATTATTTCACCTAGTTGCAAAGGTAAATGTATGAAAATAACTAAAAATAACTTATATACATAGGCTATAGCTTATATGGCTTAAAATTAAAATGAAATTCAAAATATTAATAAAAACTATAATAGTATCTCCAGATCGGGAGACTAGTTTAAACAAGCAAACCCACTTAGGCTGGTTTAAATTGATATTTTCTGCATGATTATGAGAGGTAATAAACTGACAACAATTAACTAACATCTCTTTAGTAATGTGGATTAAAAATATTTTTAAAAAGAAGAGAAAAATGAACAACTTTCTGTGCCAGGTTCAAATTTTTATAAAAAGGCTTGAATGATTGCCATGCCACTTTATTTTCTCCAAAATATACAGTCATCAAACAACTTTGCTGAGTTTTCTTCCTCATATTTGCGTCCTGCATTGTGTTACCTGAATACAACTGAATTCAGACCTAATAAAAGAGGACTGGAATGTCCAACTTTAAGGGGGTAAAGTAAAATATACTCTCTGTCCACCTCTTAAAATCATTAAAACGAGCTGATGCCCATTGCTCGTCTCATTTGCTCAAATGTAAGCCAGAAAGTCAAAGACCAGGGAGCCTGGGAACAAAAACAGAGTTGAAATAGCAACAAAAGAGAATGAAACTTTAACAAACATATTTGAAATCATAGTACCATTCTAAACCAAGTTGGTAGAAATCCTTTATAGAGGGAAAAAAATCCTTCTCTTCTCACCGACTGAACAAGACAGTCAGTAGAAGACTTGTAGAGAAGACCCCTGCAAACAGAACAATAAAAACATGTTGTTGTTGTTATAATAAGAAAGCTAAATAATGTTCTCAACTACAAACCCGATTCCAAAAAAGTTGGGACACTGTACAAATTGTGAATAAAAAAGGAATGCAATGATGTGGAAGTTTCAAATTTCAATATTTTATTCAGAATACAACATAGATGACATATCAAATGTTTAAACTGAGAAAATGTATCATTTTAAGGGAAAAATAAGTTGATTTTAAATTTCATGGCATCAACACATCTCAAAAAAGTTGGGACAAGGCCATATTTACCACTGTGTGGCATCCCCTCTTCTTTTTATAACAGTCTGCAAACGTCTGGGGACTGAGGAGACAAGTTTAGGAATAGGAATGTTGTCCCATTCTTGTCTAATACAGGCTTCTAGTTGCTCAACTGTCTTAGGTCTTCTTTGTCGCATCTTCCTCTTTATGATGCGCCAAATGTTTTCTATGGGTGAAAGATCTGGACTGCAGGCTGGCCATTTCAGTACCCGGATCCTTCTTCTACGCAGCCATGATGTTGTAATTGAAGCAGTATGTGGTCTGGCATTGTCATGTTGGAAAATGCAAGGTCTTCCCTGAAAGAGACGACGTCTGGATGGGAGCATATGTTGTTCTAGAACTTGGATATACCTTTCAGCATTGATGGTGCCTTTCCAGATGTGTAAGCTGCCCATGCCACACGCACTCATGCAACCCCATACCATCAGAGATGCAGGCTTCTGAACCGAGCACTGATAACAACTTGGGCTGTCATCCGGACTAAAGAGGACAAGGACATGGCGTCCCAGTTTTCCAAAAAGAACTTCAAATTTTGATTCGTCTGACCACAGAACAGTTTTCCACTTTGCCACAGTCCATTTTAAATGAGCCTTGGCCCAGAGAAAACGCCTGCGCTTCTGGATCATGTTTAGATATGGCTTCTTTTTTGACCTATAGAGTTTTAGCCGGCAACGGCGAATGGCACGGTGGATTGTGTTCACCGACAATGTTTTCTGGAAGTATTCCTGAGCCCATGTTGTGATTTCCATTACAGTAGCATTCCTGTATGTGATGCAGTGCCGTCTAAGGGCCCGAAGATCACGGGCATCCAGTATGGTTTACCGGCCTTGACCCTTACGCACAGAGATTGTTCCAGATTCTCTGAATCTTTGGATGATATTATGCACTGTAGTTGATGATAACTTCAAACTCTTTGCAATTTTTCTCTGAGAAACTCCTTTCTGATATTGCTCCACTATTTTTCGCTGCAGCATTGGGGGAATTGGTGATCCTCTGCCCATCTTGACTTCTGAGAGACACTGCCACTCTGAGAGGCTCTTTTTATACCCAATCATGTTGCCAATTGACCTAATAAGTTGCAAATTGGTCCCCCAGCTGTTCCTTATATGTACATTTAACTTTTCCGGCCTCTTATTGCTACCTGTCCCAACTTTTTTGGAATGTGTAGCTCTCATGAAATCCAAAATGAGCCAATATTTGGCATGACATTTCAAATTGTCTCACTTTCAACATTTGATATGTTATCTATATTCTATTGTGAATAAAATATAAGTTTATGAGATTTGTAAATTATTGCATTCCTTTTTTATTCACAATTTGTACAGTGTCCCAACTTTTTTGGAATCGGGTTTGTACTAATCAACTTTGATTAATAAACAAAACTAACCTTCCGTTTGAATCCCGTGGCTGGTTCATTACTCTAGTTTTCACAACATCAGCTGGTGTTCCCATAATAGCTGCAACCAATCCTGAGCAAATGCTATACAAATGTTTTGGAAAAAACTGTTGAACATGACGTTATTATGTGCCAACATTAGTAGAATAACAGAATTTCACCTTGCCAATCCATGACAAATGCTGTTGTCCGGTATAGAGGTGTTTCTCAGTAGAAAATGCTTTACTGTATCATATGTCATGAGATCTAAACGTGAAATGAAATGAAAAATATTTGATGTATTTCAAAAGTGTAGCTGTCAACAGATTTGAAGAAGTCTTGACTACTGTACCTCCTAAATTGACTAGGGCAGCTCTCTGAACGTTGGGAACCCATCCTGCCCAAAGGCCTCGTATTCCTCCCTCTGCTATGATCTTTGTAAAAGCATGGTAAACTCCATGTACTCTGTCAGTTTAAAAAACAACAACATACATTTAGAATGAGTAAACTCATAAAATAAAGGTTCCAAAAGGGTGTTTTCACAGCAATGCCATAGAAGAACCATTTCGGTGTTTTTTCTTAGTGTGAAGAACATTTTAATAATCTTTTTCCACTATAAAGGACCTTTTGTGCAATGGAAAGGTTCTATGGATATTAAAGGTTCTTCATAGAACCATCAATGCTAATAATGAACCTTTATTTTTAAGTGTAGCAATTTAGACAGTATTTAAAATGACAGTTCACCCAAAAATGAAAATTCTGTCATTTATATTACCCTCAAGTTGTTCCAAAACTGTATGAATTTCTGTCTTATGCTGAACACAAAAGAAGATATTTTGAAGAATATGGGTAACCAAACAGTTGATGGACCCCATTGACTTCCATAGTATGGAAAAAATTACTATGGAAGTCAATGGGGTCCATCAACTGTTTGGCAGACATTCTTCAAAATATCTTCTTTTGTGTTCAGCAGAAAAAAGAAATTCATACAGGTTTGAGGGTGAGTAAATGATGACAGAATTTTCATTTTTGGGTGAACTATCCCTTTAACAAGAATTACAGCTGTGCCTCACCTTGGTGGTTTCCCTTCTAGTCGGCGCCTGCCCTCCATTTGCATTTGAACTTTCACTAGATCTGTTGGACTAGCGATGAACTGGCCCAAGGCACCAGAAATCATACTGCCGATCACTGCTTTCCTATGGACATCACAGGACACATGCTGATCCCAACTATTTAGACTTTAATCACTGTCCTGTTTCAAATTTCACAGATGTTTCCCTCACCAAACTGGAAAAATGCCATCTTCAGATCTTCCCAAGACAGATTCCCTGAGCTGTTCATAGGCCAACATCCTGCCGCCAGAATACACTAAGGATGAAGAATTTCAAAGTTCAGAAGTGGATTCAAATACATGCACTTATTTTGCCATTGGGATTTTATTCTGTGTATGCATATAATTTATAAAGTAGTCTGTTAAAGGGTTAGTTCACCCAAAAATGAAAATTCAGTTATTAATTACTCACCCTCATGTCGTTCCACATCTGTAAGACCTTCGTTCATCTTCGGAAAACAAATTAAGATATTTTTGATGAAATCAGAGAGATATATGACTTGTCCATAGACAGCAATATAATCAACACTTTCAAGGTCCAGAAAGGTACTAAAGACATTGTTAAAACAGTCGACGTGACTGCAGTGGTTCAACCTTAAGGCCCCGATATACTTCAAACGAAATCAAAGAACGAACTGATGTGAAGTCATTTCGAACAAAATCAGGCCAAAACGAAGTTCGTTTGGAAGTTCGAAACAGCTTGGCTCCGCTTTCTTTCACTCGGAAAATCTTTTCCAGTTCATTTCTCCTCTCGAGTCCGTAGAAGTCAGACATCCGTGAGTGAAAACATAAACACTGGAGAGCTGCTTTATAGTAGAAAACAAAGTTGTACTTCTGATGAAATGAGACACAGACACTGTTTTTCCTGTTTAATATGGTAAAGCTGCTTGATTTTAAGCAACATAGTGTATAAAGTGCTGCATAAATAAACGTGACGTGACTTTACTGGAGTGCCGAATTACAGAGCTCGTGCAAACAAACATATCCACGTTGCCATGATCAGATGCTTTTCTTATGCTTTATTAAAACACTCAGTTTCTTAGTTTTGATGTGCGTTTATTTTGTTACTGAGAGGAAAGCGTGCTGCACATATTTATATATTCATCTATCCATTGATCTCAGCAGTATATCGCTGCTCATGTATTTCGAACTTTGTTTTACCCCTAAACGAAGAACGAAAAAGAACTTCGCTGGAAGTATATCGGGGCCTTTAATGTTATTAAGTGACGAGAATACTTTTTGTGAACAAAAACAAAACAAAAATAACGACTTTATTCAACAATCTATTCTCTTCCTTGTCATTATCCTTACGTAGTTGCTGCAGTAAGCACAGTGAAGGCTTCCATGTTTATGTCCGAATGCCGGCTCAGTATTGGCCAAAGCTGATCATGTGAGCAGCACGACGCATGTGTGTGATGCTGACATAGGCCAATTTTGAGTCGGCGTTCTGACGTAGAATGGATGAGAATGACACAGAAGAGATTGTTGAATAAAGTCGTTATTTTTGCGCACAAAAAGTATTCTCGTCGCTTCATAACATTAAGGTTTAACCACTGTAGTCATGTGGACTATTTTAACGATGCCTTTAGTACCTTTCTGGACCTTGAAAGTGTTGATTATATTGCTGTCTATGGACGAGTCATATACCTCTTGGATTTCATCAAAAATATCTTAATTTGTGTTCCGAAGATAAACGAAGGTCTTACAGGTGTGGATCGACATGAGGGTGAGTAATTAATGACAGTATTTTCATTTTTGGGTGAACTAACCCTTTAATAAAGTTCAAAATGAAAATTGACATTTCTTTTTTTTTTTTTTCTATGGAATATTGCAGTATTTATTATAAATTATTTATCCTTGTACATCTTTTTTTTTTAAATGAGTTAATGTGCCCTCATAATGTTTAATCAAAATAACTTCCCCTCCCTCATGCAGCAACATCTCTTCTCTTCTCTGATGATGTGTTTACTGGCGGAACAACCTGTCACTCACATGACATCACAGCAATAGCAAGCCTCAATGATCCAGTCAATTCCCGATGGACAAAATCAAGTCCCGCTCTACATTTTTCTTGTTCAAGAAGTTGTTTCACTCAGATATAAGCAATGTTGGGTGTAATGAATTACTAAGTAATCTAATTACTGTAATTTAATCAGATTACTTTTCCCTTGAAAAAGTAAAGTAATGGATTACATTTAATTTTTCTGTAATTTAATTACATTTACTTCTGATGTAATTGCATTAAATACTGTATAGACTATTCAACAATTCTATATAAAGCAATTGTGGATTTAATATCAAAATTTAATGTTAAAATGTATGTTTTTAATGTAACCTTCTCCCTTTACACACTTCGGTCAGTTCAAGAAAATTGTATGCAATTGTATATTGTTAATTTGATAGAATTAAAAGTGCAGTTTTGTGTCTATCCTTGTATTGTTCAACTGGTTGAGGTTGATATGGGATTTATAAAGTAATAAGTAACCCAATACTTTTTAGAGAGAGTAATTAGTACAGTAATTGAATTACACTGTTGAAGATGTAATAGCTAGTAACTTTTTTAGAGTAACTTATCCAACACTGGATATAAGTCACAATAGAGAAGAGAAGACTACAACTTCTGTTTCATGCTGACTTTAACATTTTACCTATATGTCTGTAGATAGCTGGTGTGACCCCTTGCCACAATTTCAAGGGCCCCTCTTCTCGCACTATACCCATAGCTGTGCTCAGCATGCCCCTGTATTTTAGAGGCTGTACACTTCCACCATGCTGTCGGGAACCACCTTCACCCTGTATCTGAAGTCTGGTTTTGGTAAGGTCCAGAGGGAATGTGACTAAAATTCAAATTGTATAAAAATCAGAGAAATGCACTCAAATTAATTATTTAAATACATCAGGTAGCCTAGATATTAATTAATATAAATATAATATATATTTAAAGTACATGTATTATTTTAAAAACTAGAAAGGACGTGTATCTACCTAATTCTGCAACAGTTGCTGCACATGCTGACAGAGTGAACTTTGATACTCGGGGCCACCGCGAATTTTCTTGTACAGGATGCATTGCAGGTGTCCTCTGATTCCCTCTGGAAAAAAATATGAAAGTAATTCTACATCAATTTTTCCAAAAGAACCACAAGCCTGGAGTGCATGCGCTTAAAATGTTTACATTGTTCAAGACTACGACCTTTAATAAGAGGCGAAGGCGTTTTTTAACCAAGCCGGTTGGTCGGTGTAGTTCACGACCCTCTTACGTAATACGTTCTAAACTACAAAAGAAGCGTCATGCACCTAAAACCACATTTCCCAAATCAAAGGGGCGTCGACAAACATACGTAAGACCATGCGTAAGACAAGCTCCTAGCGTAAGACCGCCCGTGATTTTCGTACGCATGCGCGTTTCGGCGGCATGAATATTAATATTTAAATACTATTAAAGAAAACATTTGCACTCTATCTATCTATCTATATATCTATATATCTATCTCATTTCTTTCTATATATTTTAATATATAAAGTCGAATTGTCGAATACATGCTCTTCGTCTTCAAAACATCACTGAAATAGCAGTAGCATCGATAAATTGCTTTTTACTGCCATCTGGTGTCTTGTAAATGAAATTTTATACAAAGTTTAAATATTTATGGCTGGACAAACATTGATGTATGATGTAAATGTCGATTAAATTAAAATAAATAAACTGGAGAGTATTTCTTGTATTTTTATTTTTCTAAATTATCTATAATAATAATAATAATTTCCTGATTTAATAAAATTTGCATCTAGTTGCAAATTGTTTTATATAGTTGCATTTTAATTGTCAAAACAAGCTATAGAACAAAGAATTAAATTATTACAGATGTCAATTAAAGCAGCCGTTTAATCTATTATGTGTAGCCTACTTTTAATGTCAGTGTGTTTTACATAAGCAGGCAGCATCAAAATCCTTACGTCCAGAAACTCTTAAAAATTGTACAGCTTGTTGAGGTATGGCATCCAAGCGACATACAATTTGGGTACTGCCATTCCAAATTTATCCAACAATTCACAGTTGGTTAACAAATAACTTTGTAACTAGGTTAATCTAAAGAGGGCTGTTTAATGTGACGTCACACACAAAGCCATCTATGGTTGTGCTTCTCATTTCAATCAGCCTATAGTCTACAGAGCGGCGGCAACAAAACCACCACAGAGGTAAGTAGGTTGAACATATAACTACTTTGAAATGTTTTATGATGTACATTAATTATTTAAACGAATACATGTTTAGAATACAAGTTATGGATTAATAACCCAGAATCTATATGCAAGCCTTTTTAATGCGGTGTGAGTGCCTTTTACGCATATAAAAAGTGTTTGTTTGTTTATTTATGTGTATTTCAGGGAATTAAATCTATGTGATGATCGAATTCAAATTCTGTGTCATTCACAAAATGCTTCAATCCAATTGTTCACACATTTCTTTCACTTTCCGTGTTAAGATTCTCACTTCCGCATTGCCTGATCAAATGATAGGCTAATCCTCGTGCTCAGCGGTGAAAGCCGTCCAGTCGTTTATTAATTATGCTTCATTATGTTTAATCCACAGTATGGTATTAATCATACAGGCCACATGTATTATTTTCTTAATCAAAATTCAAGATGATGAGTAATTATAGTCTTTATATTCAGCATCTGCAATAAGCCGGTAGGGTGCGGCGTTGCAGTTCTCAACTCGTCCAGAGAGGGCGCTAAATAAATAGTGAATAGAACTTGTCTAAATCAGTTTAAGATTTTTATTCAGCATGTTTGTTGTTATCAGGACGCAATAAATAACTTTTATATATTATTCCAGACTCTAAGATAGGCTACAGGAATCTCATTATATCTTAATAAAGTCTTTAAATTACTTAATACCAATTTGTGAGTAATACAGTATAGATTGAGTAGAAAAAGTAAGGCCTTCACAATATTAACATGCACGTATAATTTCAGTGACAAAAATGAATGTGGAACATGAAGTTACGCTGCTCGTTGATGAGATTCGTCGACTGGGCAGTAAAAGTAAGTCTTGTACTATTTTTGAGAACACAATTGTTAGGGATAAAGTCTGAGACCACTAGTGAAAATGCATCTTTTTGCCTTTTTTCCATTACAAATTATATTATTAACAATTTGTGTGAAACGTTGAATCGAAAATTTACATTAATTTTAAAATGTCTTAGCATTTGGTGTCTCCTTTTTGCATTAATGTCAGCAGCATGATCATCTGACCCACTGTACATGTGTTTACGTGATCAATGTCACAAATTTGCTTATTGGTTTGGTGGCCTAGATATAATGCTTAAACTAAAACATCGAAATAGGAGCTGTACTGTTGATCAGAAATTTTTGTTCAGTGGTGATTTTAGGTGCACATTTAGTTTCTGTTAGTCAGCATACAAATGCAGGTGTCATTGTGGTATCTGGCTTTCCTAATCACTCAAACCAGGCTGATAATTCCTCATACTGCTCGCTGTTATTTTGAGATTTGCTAACACTGATTCTGTATTGGCTCAGTGCTTTAACAAGTACATAAATGTTAATAGGAGACTTTCAGGGTTGTTAATGAATGATTTAGAGCAGTGGTTCCCAAACCTGTCCTGGAGGACCCCCAGCACTGCACATTTTGTATGTCTCCCTCATTTAACACACCTGATTCAACTCATCAGCTCATTAGTAGAGACCGCAAGACCTGAAGTAGGTGTGTCAGATAAGGGCAACATACAAAATGTGCAGTGCCGGGGGTCCTTCAGGACAGGTTTGGGAACCACTGATTTAGAGCAAACCCTGACCACTCTTACTGTCTCACAGACGCAGATGGAAAGACCACTGTCAAATTTGGAGTCTTGTTTAATGATGACCAGTGCGCCAACCTCTTTGAAGCTCTGGTCGGAACGCTGAAAGCGGCCAAGCGAAAGAAGGTCATCACGTTTGAAGGGGAGCTACTACTGCAAGGAGTTCACGACAACGTTGATGTCATATTACTGCAGGACTGAATTTCACAGTCTTTTCTAAACTTGAGTGAAAAATTACAAAAATTTTTGACATGTCATTGCTACGTTTTGATATGGAAATATACTTGAGAATGTGACATTTTGTATACTGCATTGGAATATTTTTATACAGCCATTTTTTTCTCTCAGGGGAGTGATTTGCACACAAAGTTGTTTTTGAAAAAAGTAGCAATCTTCCCTGTTCAAACAGCTCAACAAACAGCCATACCATTAAAATATATCATAAAAGTTATAGTGTGCATGATCATGTTTCTGGGACTTTGAATGAATTCATCAAACATTATTTTCAACTTAATAGAAATGAATATCCACACTAGATAATATAATTTTTATAGATCATCCAATTCTGCCTACACTCTTAAAAATAAAGGTTTCAAAAGGGGGTTTTCGCAGCGATGCAAAACTATTTTTGGTTCCCCAAATAACCTTTCCGTAAACCGTACTTTAAATGAAGCATTTTAACCTTTTGTTGAATGGAAAGTTTCCATGGATGTCAAAGGTTCTTCATGGAACCATCAATGCCAATAAAAAAAAACATTATCTTTAAGAGTGTATGACTGCCCTTTCAACAGTAATCATGAGATAGTTTGTTTTGCTGTACCATTACTGTAAAATTATTGATTTCATGCATATTCATTCAAGTTATATGTGCCAAAACATGTCTAAGGCTGATAAAGGAATTATCTGCTGTATGATTTTCTGGAATTAAATGTTATAAAAATGAACCAAGTTTGACAAATCACCTGAACTGTTGTTCAGGGTGATATTCTGTTTTATAAAGCTCTTGTGAAAACATCCCCACATTGTACTTGTGCTATTCTTGTTCTATGTCTGTACAAATGTCACATAGGACTCCTAATGGTGCAGTTTGTGCCATTTCAAGCTCAGGAAGTCCTTAACATGAGCAGCAATAGGAAATGGAGGTTGTGTCCAAAAATCGCATACTCTCTTGAGCAGCTACTTATTTTGAATAATGAATTACTTCACGACAGCTAAAAAATTATGTTCTATATAGCATGAATGTGTGTAGTATGAATGTAATCTGGACGTACTACATTGGCCATGCCACATGGCCTACCAGCGACAGTTACGTCGCTTCACTGCCATTCACAAATCCTCTCCCATGGCCTCATGGGATAGTAAAGTGTCCACTGAATGCACACTTCAGAATCTGTTTGAATCAGAATAAGTTTGCCTACTCTTTTATGAGTACTGTGAATTTGGACACTTCTTTTGTCACATACTGTTTTTCGCCTACTATATAGTAGGGAAGTATGCGATTTCGGATGCAGCCAAAGACTTCATCAATGATTAAATAGGAAGTATGTTTAAAAATCTGTACTAGATCATCACCTGGATTATGACAGTTGGGAAAAATAATTTTCTTTTTTTATAGCTAAATATATACCTCAACATTTTCCAGTTTGTAGTATGTATATGGATTGTGTTGCTGTCTTTGATTTCTGTCTTGTGATGGTTCATCTGCTTTGGGAATGGCTGGAGACAGTTTATTTAAAAGTGCAATAAACTCTGTCATATAAATACATGAACTGTATTTAAAACACTTTATCTTTCAAATTAATGGCCAGTACTAAATTATAGACCTGAATGGTGCAATTAAAAGCTGTTTTTAACTTAAAATGGACTTTTAGAGATCTGATTTTGAATTTTTAATTCAAAGTCATTTTCACCTAAAATGGTTCTTTGTAGGACTTGAAATAGTTCTATTTTTGACATATTTAAAGCACTAGTTTATCTTTCAACAAGGTTCCTTGTGGTACAGCTGTGGAGAACCATTTCTGGGTTCTTTAACAGGTTCTTTGTAGAACTTCTCTAATGGCATCTAGCTGAAAAAAAAAAAAATTCTAGGTTCTAATTAGAACCTTGATTTAACCTTGACCAGCAAAATTAAGATAACAGCTCAAGTAGCATGTATATCACATATGTGGTAAAGCATTTTTTGTTTTTCTAATAATTTTAGCAATGTGTCGATGATTTGCTCGGGACTCCCTCAGTCTGTGCTATTAATAACTCCGAGCTCTAGGTCTGGATCAGAGATGGAGGCGGGGCAAGAGGAACATTCTCTCTTCAGAGCAGGAATCAAAACAAGAGAGGGACACGCCTTCTTCATGGTGTACCTCTGCTGTCAAGACTGCTTGCACAAATCTGGAGGATGATGATCGAACTGTAAGATCTGCATCTACCGTGCATTAATATTCGCAGTGGATTCGTCAAGCACCCTCGACATGATATCCGCAGAAATGCTCGGTGGCGGTCGCTGACAGGCTGCATTCATACTGAGCGCTCCATTATGCCCAACCAAAAAAGCAACAAGGGGAAGAGAAATAAACGCACGAATAGTAGCGGGGACGAGCAAGAAAATGGAGCCTCTGCGTCTGCGGTTACAGGAGGAACTGCCTCGGTGTTGACTGGAGCGACAGCGGGTCCGCCGAGCGACAACAGAAGCGGTAAGAACGTCACTTCAGTGAATGTTCTATCAGACGGTACGTTTCCCTGAAAGTGCGCGCGCGTTACCTTCCTTCTAATGTTCTCTCACTTGCAGCAACTTGTTTTGTGTGCGTGTCATTAGAATTGTTACGACATTGCCTGGAGATTTCAGTGCTCTCACTTATCGTCCTGCACTGTAAGGTGGTTGTGTAGGCCTTGTTCAAGGGTAGATGCACTTGGCATGGAGTTGCATGTGATCAAATGTTGTGTGTATGTCGTGTAATGGCATGTCATATCACCGTAATGATGTGCAGTTAGAGGGTTTAATAATGCATTGTATGGCTTTGGCTCCTGAGGTAATGGAAGTGGTGTTCTATCTTTGAGTGGCAGATATGAATAATGGAATGTAAGGGCGCAGGTAATCATAGCCCTTTCATATGTAGTAATACAGCATGATATATTTTATTATATTTTATTCATAATTTTATTATTATTATTTATTTATTTATAAGTAACTCAAGTACGTTTCAGACAAATTGTTCAGTTAGTTAGTTTGTATGTCTTCAACAAACAAAAATCGTTAAAAAAAACTTTTGTGTCATTAAGCAATGCATAGCCTGAAATCTGTAAGAGGAGCAGAGCAACAGGGCATTTCCAAACGTTCTTTAATTAATTTTTAAACTTTAAAAATTATTTAATTATTTAATTTCAATAAGGCGCGCACACTAGTAAGAAAAACCCATTCAGAGCGATCACTGAGCTAGAGAAAACACCAACATGCTCTTTTCTGCAGCTGAATTTATACAACTTTGCTTCAATTCATGAGAGAAAACAGTTATTTCACTTTATGCCTAACTAGTCTGGTCTGAAAGGTAGTGAACACTTAAAAGTGGAGTGATTCAAACAGAAAAACAGCACTCTTGAAATGCTGCTGTACAATCAAATCTGAAGACTGGAACTGTCTGTTGTATAATTGTCTCTCATGAGACACACACATACACACTTCAACTTCATTCACAGGAATGTTGCGTAATATTTTTTTCTTTTTGAGTGGGATTTGCACCCACAGAGTTATTATAAATAGAAATGATGTATTGAATGTACTGACATTGAATTCTGCCAGTGACACTGCTTGAATGCAGTCTATAAATACTGTTGATGTCCCTTAATGAATTTTGTGAATTTTTGTTTTATTCTAATGTCTCATGTATTTTTTTTCAGGTTTATTTATTAATTCTGTCATTACAGTACAATACATTAACCAAATGTAATTTAAAAATATCTATTTTGTGTATAACATAAGCCGTTGTAATCTGCATTAAATATATTTTCCCTTAAAGCAACAGATCATCCAGAAATATAAATTCTGGCATCATTTCCTCACCCTCATGTTGTTCTAAGCTCATATGACCTTCCTGGAGTACAAAAAAAGATGTTACCATTTGCTTTCATTGCATCTTTTCTTCACCTGCAATGAAAGCAAATAATTCTAACATCACATTTATTCCACTGAAGAAAGAAAGTCATAAGAGTGAGTAAATGATGAAAGTGTCATTTTTATATGAGCTATTCCATTGCATTAAGCCTAAGTTAATGAAATCTTCATTGTGTTTGGCAGAGGCTACATGTGCCACCCCATTAGTGTGCAGTCTGGGCCGTCCCGTTGACCTTGAGAAGGATGACTACCAGCGTGTGGTGTGCAACAGTGAACTCTGCCCCTATGGCAATTGGATGCACCTGCAATGCTTCTATGAGTGGGAGAGCAGCATCCTTGTGCAGTTCAACTGCATCGGCCGGGCCCGCAGCTGGAACGAGAAGCAGTGCCGACAGAACATGTGGACCAAAAAGGGCTACGATCTAGCCTTCCGCTTCTGCTCCTGTCGCTGCGGCCAGGGACACCTGAAAAAAGACACTGACTGGTACCAGGTGAAACGCATGCAGGACGAGCGCAAGAAAAAGCTGCCAGAGAAAGGGAGCGGGAAGCCCAGCAGTGGTGCCTCCTCTGTAGGTGGTGCTTGCGGCGGAGGGGGGCCAGAAGCTGCCGATGAGCCCAAGAAAGGGAAGTCATCTGCAAGCCATAAGCTAGCTCACCGTGGCTCCAGTCAGGAACTGTCTCGCAGACAATCGGCAGATTGGCAGAACTCCCAGGAGAGATGTCACGCCGGCCCTCCCAATGCCATCGGCGGGGTTTCCCACGGGCTCCGCTCCCCATGCGAATCCCCCACTCAGTCCCCCCCATCGGGCTTTGCCTCCTTTCCCCCCCAGTCCCTCGGTGGCCCGCGTAGCTCGAGGCACCTGGGCGAGTTTCTAAAGAACGCGGTTCATACAGAAGGCCACAGGAAGCATTTGCTGTCCGGAGGTGTGGTGGCACGTGGGGCTCATCTTGAGCAGGGAGCCGCCAACATGTGCCTCCCTCGGCTTTCTCCCGGAGACAACCCTGTGCAGTTTCTGAGGAGGCTGGATCTTTCAGAGCTGCTCACACACATTCCCCGACACAAGCTCAACACTTATCATGTGCGAATGGAGGACGATGCCCAAGCCGGGCAGGGAGAGGATCTCAGGAAGTTCATACTCTCTGCGCTCAGTGCGAGTCACCGCAATGTGGTGAACTGTGCCCTTTGCCATCACACCCTGCCCATCTTTGAGCAGTTCCCTTTAGTGGATGGAACGCTGTTCCTGAGCCCTTCACGCCATGATGAGATCGAGTATGATGTACCTTGCCATTTACAAGGTGAGTGAATCCACTATTCACACTCAAAAAGGGGTGTTTCTCTTCAAAATATTAGAGTGGAAAATGTTAAAGTCCCCCTGTAGTCAATAATTTTATCCCTTAAAACTAATCTTTGATCACCAAAATGACATATTTAAAAAAAAAAAATTGTGTGTGTGTGAAAAAAAAATCTTTGTGCCTTAAAATAGCTTGAATGTAACTCTGCACCCTTGCTTCATTTAGTATATGCGGATCTATGAATATGCTAATTAGCCCCGATTCCACTCACACGCACAAGCTCAGAGATCCACTCGGTCAACTTACTGAGGTAAATGCTGCACAATGGTATTGCTTTTTACAACATCGAACACATAACGGTAATTAATATGATTATCCTTTTGCTTGACTACGTTATCAAACAGCTAATAATGTGTTGCTAATGTTACACAAACCTTGTTCCTGTTCGCAAGTCAGACAGCTTGTCTTCTAAAAATCAGTATCCTTAGAAACGCTTTGAACAACTCAGAACGTCAGTGGAGGAAGGCATATTTATCATAACATTGTAATATACATCATACACCCACTATATTGCTAAATCTACCCGATTTTTTATATCAAGAGAAAAATATATCCCGGGATAACCTAAATTCTCTTGAGACTTCCTTGTTTCAGAGCGGTCATAGTTAACGATATGCTAAAGCCCGCCGGCACGTTGACGTGATTGGTTACAAGGTAGTTTGTGACGTCAGAAACACCAGCGATTTCAAACTGCATTTTTAAAATTGTCTTTAGATCACTGCAGTTTTAGAGAGAAAATACTCGGCACTGGTGTTGACATATGAATTTGCACATGGTTTGTCTTAAAGCATATTAAAAACACCACATAGACATATAAACAACATTAAAAACCTGATTTTCACCACAGGGGGACTTTGTTATTATTCATTAGTGTCCCATAAACTTCTCAGCTCGCACAGCAAAGAATATCTGTAGTAATTTAAATGGATTAATTCATAAATTACAAAGTTTTACAGAATTAAATTGAACTTTAATTCTGGTAATATTCAATTAAAATTTCATTAAACAAGTTTCTCTTCACATTTTCAGTGTCTCCAAACTTTGTTGTGCAGTCACTTCAATATCATCAATGCTTAAGATAATTTTATGACATTTATGACATTTTATATTTAAATAATTAATAATTGTAATTTTTAAAATTACATAATTGTAAATGTGTTTTGGAGAAAAACATTATTTCATAATGAGAACCCCGCATACTTTCATTTGTTTTACTTTAATGAAAGACTAGATTTTTGTGAATTTTTGGCATTAAAAAATGTAATTATGTTAAGTAAAAATATAAATTAGGGACACATGATTTATGAGTACCATATCGGTTACTGGATGATATTTGGAGATTTTTATTTTATTTTATTTTACCAGTATTGGCTGATATTACATATTAAATGGTTCATGTTCACTTATCCTATTTTTACATTTAGATTATCTTTGCCATCATCTAAAACTCAAAGTTAATCTTTAAAAACACTAATAATTTAGTAACACTGCTAAATGTGTTTTGAGATCTCTAGCAAATCTCATAATGAATATTCATTTTCATAATTTTGTGATGCCTAAATTCAATTGTAGCTTATAAAATATTTGACTTTAGTATTTAATTTTTTAACTTATGTTAAAAAAAAAAAGTATAGAATTTTAATATTGTCTATTTATTGGTTATCAACCATAACAAATTTGACAGACAAATATGTAGTATTGATTTATTCATAGTAATGATATCATCAATATTCCTTAAAAAAAATGCCTTGTTTTTGGTATTGGTTCACATTATTTTTGTTGAATCTGTCTCTTTTTCCCTGGTTAGAAAAGACTGCATTGCATTTACACCATTAATTTCTGATAAAATAGCAAGAACAGCAAAAACCTTTCCATTTCCAGCTTCACCGTTTTTATTAAATGATGTTGAGCTGAGTCAGTTGACAAACTCTGCATGATAATAATTTTACCATAGCAAAAACAGTATAACAAGTATAGCATTTGAGAATTAAATATGACTGTTGCTGAAGACTAAAACAAGGACATTTTGAGGCAAAGTACCAAATACATAAATTAAGTTGATTGGGAATAAAAACTAATCCTTTTCTTCTTGTAATAAAGAAGCAAAGCAGCTGTGACAGATAATAATGCTTTGATCATGGCATACCATTAAATCCCTATTAGAATATATTTTCATGAATTAAAGGCTAATTGCAGTTTAAAAGGGTTTTCTGTTTATGTTCTAAAGGGAGGCTGATGCACCTTTATGCCATCTGTGTGGACTGCCTGGAAGGAGTACACAAAATCGTGTGTATAAAGTGCAAGTCTAGGTGGGATGGAAGCTGGCACCAGCTGGGCACAATGTACACATACGACATACTGGCTGCATCGCCTTGCTGCCAGGTAATGAATCTGTTCATGCTCATAAACTATAGAACATATAATTTTATATTTTATATATATATATATATATATATATATAGTAAAATGTCACTACTCTCTGTCTGCCTAGGCACGGCTCAACTGCAAGCATTGTGGGAAACCCGTTATAGACGTACGTGTGGGCATGCAGTATTTCTCCGAGTACAGCAATGTACAGCAGTGTCCTCACTGTGGCAATCTGGACTATCACTTTGTAAAGCCATTCTCTTCGTTCAAAGTTCTCGAAGCTTATTGACAAAAGTTGCATTTGCATGCTAGTATTTTTTCCCTGTTTTTTCTATTCATAGAATTACTTATTTTGGGCTCTTGTCGACACTTTGTGTGGGATTAGTTCTCTTTAGGAACAAAATAGAAAGAATCAAAGCATACAACGTTACGTCGGAGAGCGTATCTTTTGTTAAGAGAAAGAGGGTGTGCTTTTGCGTATATTCTAACGCCATCCTTGAAATGTTTGAGCTTGCATTTAAAAAACAAAGCAACAACAATACTGTGACAAGTGAATGTATCTCTGTATGCCAAATTTGCTCTTTTGTACAAAAAACAAGAAAACAATAAAATACATAAAAGGAACCTTCCTTTTTCACAGAGTAATTATTAATTGTTCCATGGCTTGGTCAGTTTTTTTCTTTTTTCTTTTCTTTTTTATTATCTCAATCTCATTCTGCCCAGGGCCTGTCTACATAATTCCTGTTTTCCATATCAAATAGCAATGCTCAAAGAACATCATTATTGCAGATGAAGCAGCTTCTTTGATAAAGCAATGAAGAGGCGCTCTCATGTGGACAACCTTTGGTTTGTGAATCTTGGAAGACAAAGCTGTTTATTGAGTGAGAGAAATAAATAAATCAATCCTTAGATAAAATTTGGATGTGCTAGAATATTTTTTTAAAAGATAAATCTTGTAGAAACGGGAACTAAGGCATGTTTGTTATTGTATAATGATAAATCATCCATATAAAATTCATACTACAAGCATCTATAATTGTCAGTTAACGTTTATCAGACCATTAGATCTGCTGGCCTGTTGTTGGCCATGATTTAGCACATATTTCTGCTAAAAATTAATATTTTAAAGCCTCCTAGAGATAACATATCTGGGGATTATATCTATACTACCATACAGAAGCCAAACACAGTAGCTACACATTTTGTAAAAAAAAAAAAATAAAAAAATTAGTTGACAAAATGGTCTTTTAGACTATCATTTGACTTGTAGTATGAAATGTAGTGTGAAAAGTCAGTTAAAAAGCAATTATTGCGTTGGTGTATTAGGGTAGAGAGTAGGGACACACCAAACCGCCACCAAAGAACTAGCACTGATAAAAGCTGACTGTGTTGTCGCCTTATGCCGCCTGCGTTAGGGCAAAAAAACTGCATGTGAACACAGAGAGAACTACAGCTGACTGTCAACCAGCAAACGCCCAGAAAGGTAAAAATATATTTAAAACATTTCATGTGACTACAATGGTTTAACCTTAATGTTATGAAGCGACAAGAATACTTTTTGTGCGCCAAAAAAAAAACAAAATAATGACTTTATTCAACAATATCTAGCACTCGTCACTGAAATAAACACTGCTTCATGAAGCTTCGAAGCTTTATGAATCTTTTGTTTCAAATCAGTGGTTCGGGGCACTGCCAAAGTCATGTGAACCATTGAAATTTCAAACACTTATGATGCAACGAAGCCTCGTTTGCTGAATGAGATTGAGATAATAAAAAAAGAAAAGAAAAAAGAAAAAAACTGACTTTGGCAGTTTGAGATTGTTTGATACACGCTCTGAACCACTGATTCGAAACAAAAGATTCGTAAAGCTTCGAAGCTTCATGAAGCAGTGTTCAGTTCAGTGATGAGTGCTAGATATTGTTGAATAAAGTTGTTATTTTGGGGGGTTTTTTGGCACACAAAAAGTATTCTCGTTGCTTCATAACATTAAGGTTGAACCACTGTAGTCACATGAACTGTTTTAAATATGTTTTTAGTACCTTTCTGGGCATTTGAAAGTTAACTTGCTCTCAATGCAGGCCTCACGAGCCATCGGAATTTATCAAAAATATCTTAAATTGTGTTCTGAAGATGAATGAAGGTCTTACAGGTGTGGAACGGCATGAGGGTGAGTAATTAAAGACAGAATTTTCATTTTTGGGTGAACTAACCCTTTAAGATTAGGCAATCAGGTAGCGACTTCAACAAGGGGGGTAATAATTTGGCAGGGGGTCAAAATTCGGCACAACAATTCTTGCGCTTCAACTCGTTCACTAAGCTGAACAGCCAATCAGAGTTCTCTCTCACCCTATGGCGATTCTATATGCTGAATAGGCCCAAAAAAAACCCGACGGCGTCCAACTAGAGCCAACGGTGCAGGACACACCGGGAAAACTTAATTGGCCAATGCTTAAAAACGGTCCGACGTTGGCTTGGTGTGTCCTGGGCTTTACTTGTTTTTAGAGCAGTATACATCTTTAAAAACTCAGTCAAAATCCTGACAATAAGCAGTGTTCACAAAGACAATGTAATTCAAGATCAGACAATCTAAAGTGTACACTGTTGTCTACACAAAGCCTAGTGAGCACCATTTTTTAATGCATCTATATTTTATGCTTCAGGCTAAAGGTCAAGTTAAGTACAGAGCCGCTGGCTTCCTCATTCCCACTCATGGCCATAACTGCAGCTTCTGATACACATTCTGTTAGAAGCTGGGACTGCCTGCAGGTAGCCTGTAATTCGGTATTCTCTGACTTGCTCTGAATCTTAAATTTTTTAACAAAGTGTGGTTTGTTCCAACAGAAGAAACGTGTTTGTGTCTGCTTGTGTATTCATTTAGGACAAAGGTGGCTTCTTTGTGCACAAGCAGAACCAAAATATGCCTAAATGATATATATTCAAACCTGCACTTAGTATGTGTACAAGGTCTGTGAGGTACATGATGTGTAACCCAGAGAGGAAAATGATGCAACAGCATTTATATAAATAAATACAGGTCAATACATCTACTTGCAGGTATAGACACTGAATCATTCTGAACAGTGTAAGCATGAAAGCTGCTTGCCTTTTTAGGCTGTTGCCATGGAAACTGCTGCTTGGGTAAAAATCATGGTGTGCAATAAGAGTTATTGTATGCTAGTGGACAGCAGTTAACATTATTATTTATCATGAATTCCAACTCTTTTCCCTAAAAGATATTCCAGAATATAACTTAAAGGTCCCATGACATGCTGCTTTTTGGATGCTTTTATATAGGCCTAAGTGGTCCCTAGTACTGTATCTGAAGTCTCTTTCCCGAAATTCAGCCTTGGTGCAGAATTTCAGCCACTACGAGCCAGTCCCACAATGAGCTTTCCTTAGGACGTGCCATTTCTGTGTCTGTAGCTTTAAATGTTTAAATGTTTTCTTTGTTATTGTTATTATAGGGCTGTGTATTGACACAAATTTCACAATTCAATTCAATTTCGATTCACAAGCTTATGATTCGATTCTGATTCAATTCGATATCGATGAATTTGGATATACATCAGGTACAGTAGCTACATGGGAACGTTTCTTAAGAAAAGACAATCTCTCAACTAATGCTGTAAACTATACAGGGAGTCAGCTGGTACATTACTATAATTTTGAAGGTTAAAATTGACTGATTTGTAGCCTATACAAACACAAATTACATACAAGTAAGTTTTTATTATAATTATAATAATAAAGTAATAATAGGATACTAACTTTATAATTACATAATTAGGCTATGTTTCTAATTCGTTTTTTTTTTTTTTGAAATATAAACATTTGGCTGACTATCGAGTTTATGGTCACTGAATGGCATTTCTGAGATAAATGTGATATTACGTGACATTGTTTTCAAGCTGTTTTATTGACATCTTTCCGCGGCTGAAACACTGATTACATGAGACATGATTCATTTCAGTAAGTTGTACTGTCTCTTTCAACATACCTTCTGATATTAATTCATGTCTATTTCGCGAAATTCGCGCTGTAACTAATAAGCGGAAGAGATGATCTGTTCAAGTGCGCTTCGCTTGATCTGAGGCGGCAACAGCAAGCGATCTGTCCCACCACCACATTAAACAGCGCCAAAACGGTATTTATCTATCATTTAAATTTTGTAATACAATGGACAGAATTTGAGATCTGCATGCATTATGAACCGCATGATATTAATTTAAATATCTTCTTTTGAGTTCAGCAGAAGAGAAATTCATACAGGTTTGGAACAACTTGAGGGTGAGTAAATGATGACAGAATTTTCATTTTTGCGTGAACTATCACTTTAATTTTAACTTTTAATAATAATGCCAGCTGACAGAGCTCCCTGTATGTTTACAGCATTAGTTGAGAGATTTTTTCCTTGAGAAAAATTAACATGTAGCTACTGTACCTGATATTTATCCAAATGAAACAATATTTAATCAAGATCGGATCGAATCACAATTGAAATCATGAAATTGGTGTCCAAGCACTTGTGCCATGTAAGCATTGTAACATGTTGTCACTAAACTTAATTTATAACACGGATAGTTCCGGCCCTTGATTCTGATTGGTTGAGCCGCGTTCGAAGCCGTTGTAAAATTCCCGAAAACATACAGCTGACCGCATTACATAAGTATCGCTGCGCCACTGAATGTGTATGTTGCTGAGTCAGTCTTAGCAACCACTCTTAGCAACGTAAACATGTGTTTGTTCTCTACTGATTTTATTCATTGCAGGTGCATTATGAAGAAGAGTATTGTGAGAGAGATATAGAGTGTATTACCTGCATTCAAATTTAGCATTTTCCTTCAGGTCGGTCCTATGTTTATAATTAAAATCCGTTTGAATGTCCGCTGCGATCTTGTACTTATAACATTTAATAGGTTTTCCCGTGCCCTGCTGACACTGACAGTCAAAGCATTTGTCATTTGCGTCTTGTGCTCTCCGTGCTCACAAGTTTCAATATAAAAGTCTTTGCGACTGAGTGCCTCGCTCATAAAGACAGTCTTTGCCGCCATCTAATGGCGTAATAAATGTAACTTCTGTTGCTGTTCACGGTCAGGGACTATTTTTTTTCCAGCGGAAGGAAGTCTTTTAATGATTTTACTTAATGAAAGTTGCATTGATACATATTTTTTTGGTGTTAATATTTGTATTGTGTGGTAACCGTTTTATAAAAGCAATAAGCCCCGTAAAGCCGCTCCACGTCGTGCCTAACAACGCCCCTTAGCTGTTATAAATTCACTGTAAACCACAGCTTCTTGGGGCTTGTTGCTTATACACTTATTGTGATGCAAGGTTTTTGTGTTTTGTGTTTTTTAACACAAAACACATAATTCCAATAATTCTCACTCCAAGCTAAACTCAAATTTGGCAGGCTAACAATAAAATGCACAAAAAGTTCCCATAGTCTCGCATTAAAGGAATGGCTCGAGCATGGCTCTATAGGGACCAGAATATAATGACTTGGGCCAGTTAGCAACCACCCAGAACACCATAGCAACCACCTTTCAATGCCTAAGTAACCACACAGGCCAACACCCTAGTAAGAAATTCCCTAATAACCACCCAGATCATCGTAGCAACTGCATAGCAATGTTCTAAAAGCCACTCAGGACATCTTAGCAATGACCTAGCAACCTCCTGGCAACCATTTTCTCCAGAAAATATGTGCCTTTTTCACACAATGCTTTGCATTTAACATAACTTTTATGTCTAACTACACAAGTTCTCACATTTAAAATGTTTCAAGGATTATACTGGAAAACAAGTAAAAAAAAAAAAAAAATTACTAATTAAAAAGCTTATCAAGAAATCCCCCCCCCCCCCAATTGTTTTCTTACTAGTTGTCAGCTCCAGACTCGTAAAGTGTGCAATACAACAAACCTTTTCCATCTCCTGTTTGAAAGTGACGTAAATTTCTTTGTTTAACAAGCAATGTCCTATCAACCATTTTCTCCAGAACATTTGAAAAATTTGCCTTATTCATTTAACTTATATTAGCCATACAACCAAAGTCTTTGTGAAAGAGAAGATTAGGAACATTAGACGTTTATTTGAGGGTACTTGAGAAAGTATTACAAGTTGAAAAAAGTCCAAATTACACTCAGTAAGCAAGGAATTCATCTTTGAAGTAAACTTTCTTAAAGGAAAAACATAAGCATTTCAGCTTAGCTTTTATTCGGCCCCTTAGCAGAAACTTTCTTCTTGGCAGAACCTTGTTTTTTAGGCTGGGCTTTGCTGGCCTTCGCTTTGGCCTCTTGGGATTTTGGGGCCTTAGGTTTTGTTGGTGGTGCTTTGGCTCCCTCAGATGCAGCTTCAGCTTTCTGATCGTGCTCCTCTTTGAGGGGCTCTTGTTTGGGCGGCTCTGGTTCAGGAATCTCAGGTTTAACAGCTTCATCTTTCTGATCGTGCTCCTCTTTGAGGGGCTCTTGTTTGGGCGGCTCTGGTTCAGGAATCTCAGGTTTAACAGCTTCATCTTTCTGATCGTGCTCCTCTTTGAGGAGCTCTTGTTTGGATGGCTCTGGTTCAGGAATCTCAGGTTTAACAGCTTCATCTTTCTGATCGTGCTCCTCTTTGAGGGGCTCTTGTTTGGGCGGCTCTGGTTCAGGAATCTCAGGTTTAACAGCTTCATCTTTCTGATCGTGCTCCTCTTTGAGGGGCTCTTGTTTGGGCGGCTCTGGTTCAGGAATCTCAGTTTTAACAGCTTCATCTTTGTCTTCCTCTTTCATGACAGGCTCTGGCTGAGTGGATTCCTGTTCGACTGTCTCTTCTGCTTTTGTCACCTCTTCCTGGCTTGGTTCCTCTTTGGCAGACTCTTGTTTTCCTGTCTGTTGTTCTGTGATCTCTGGTTGTAGAGGCTCTTGAGGAAGTTTGGATTCTGTCTCAGGTTTGGCGGGTTCAGGATTTGTGGGCTGTAATGTCTTCTCTTCATTTACAGTAACAACCTCAGGTTTGTTTTCTTCTGTGGAAGAGGGTTCCTCTTGTGTCAATTCCAGTTTATCCGCTGGTTTGATGGACTCAAGTTGGGGATCCTCTGTGATCACTGGAATCTCTTGTGCTGACTCCTCTTCCTCACTATCTGATTCTCCAGCATCATCTGTTATGGGACTCACCAAGGAGGCTGCAAAATCCTGCAGGCGGGTCTGTTCCACTCGCAGTCTCTCCATCTCTGCGGTCAACATAGGTTTGGGAGCCAGGATAGGAAGTTGAACAAGCTCTAGAAGCTCATCTACTTGGGGAATGTCCACCGCAGGTGCTAAGGTCTCCTTTTCTGAATGCCGTATTTCTTTAATCTTGTTGTACAAACCTTTTCTTTCATCCTGCAGGGCTCGGCACAGAGTCTCCAGACGGTCGATTTTTAAAGTGAAGAGCTCAAACTCCTTGGCCTTTTCTGATCTCTGTTGGAGTGGAGTTGATCAGTTAGTAAGTGCAAAGCTAATGGTCAAATTCTGACAAGTCGTGTTCGTGAGTTACCTCCTCAATCATCTCAACAAGAGCTTTATTGCAGCTTTCAAACCGCGTCTTCCATGTGTTTGACTCCTTGTCCAGCTTCTTCATCTTCTTTGTCATCTATTCAAATGGAAATTTGATCAGCATTTTGTAAGACGTATATGCCTTAAAATAGACAGTCATTTAAAGTTGTTCACAGCAAAGAAATCCTATTCCTAACAAGCATTTTTGTCTAAATGTTCTTGTTGAAATATCTTAAAATGCCTGAAGCAAGATACATGAAACAACACTGCATAAGATATTAAGACTGTTTTCAGACGATGTATCTTTAATGTGAGTGTATTTTGTCTTACTGCACTGGCAGATTTGTTCACTTGTTTTAAGTATATACAAGTTAAAAACAAGTGGGGGGAAAAATGACAAAATACACTTTTAAAAAAACATTCTCTGGAAAGAAGTCTTAATATTTTATGAAGTGTTGCTTCTCAAGTAAAATTGTTTCTCTTGTTTTAAGATATTTGTAATTGTACTGGAAAACAAGTGACTAATTAAAACTAAGAAGTCGTTTATTGCATTGTTTTCCTATTAGTTGTTGGCTCCAGACTGTAAAATGTGCAACACAACAAACCTTATCCATCTCCTGTTTGAAAGTGACGTAAATCTCATTGCTTTTCGCTAGTGTGTTCTGGAACTCATCAAACTTCTGGGAGTACAACACAAGCTGTAAAAAAAATTAAAAAAGAGAGAGAGAGAGAATTAGAATTAGCATTCTTCAGAAAAGCTTTGTAAAATAATGCATAAAATCCATGTACAGTAAGAGAAACATACATGACAAAGAATGTTAACATTTATACTGTATCAGCTTGGCCTTCCTTATCTTATTTTTCACACTACACTTGAAAAAGACTGGAAAAAGACCAGTCAAGGTTTTCACAGATCTAGAATTCAACAATCCAAATTAGTTCCAAATTTGTTATTTGCTGTGTAAAATTCATTCGTTCATTCATTCATTCATTCATTCATTCAGGCCTAATGTAAAGATGAAATAATTAATCATTGATGTTGCAACTGCACTGTAAAACCGAAGTTTAATTAAATGAAATGAGTTCTTTTCACTCAAATATTACTGAAAGTTTATTGTACTTAATAGAAAAAAGTTACGTGAACTCAAAATCTGATTGTATTAAGCTGAACTTAAACTGAGTTGCACCAGATTTCTAGTTCCCCAGCATGCTTTGTATCAGACTGTATAAGAAGAATAAATGTTGAAATTAAGTGTTATTTTGTGTGTTTTTGCACAAGATTAATATAGGGAGAGATGTGTTAGTGTTTAATGTTCTGTTATGTTGGGATTTACAGGGATTTCTGCTATGTTGCAGTTTTGTAGGATTACCACTGTGGTGAAGAGTAGAGCCTGCGGTTAGGTTGATGATGGGCTGCAAAACTTCAAGGCTATATATACTGCATGTTGTTTAACTACGTACATACAAGTATGTAGTCTCTTTGATAGTTACATTAGCACATGCTAGTGTGCTGTTGCTTACTAGTTTAATATGATATTTATGCAAACAACTTGTACGAGATAGTTTATTCAATATTTCAATTACATTGTAATTAACATGTTTGTATAGAACAAAATAAAAATGTAAAGTTCTACTAACTTAATCTTCGAGTTAGTTTACTTAGTTTACTCTGTCTTAATGTGTAAAGCATTACTTATCATTTACATTTACTTATCATTCACAGCAGCAGTGGTGAATCAATTCATCCAGGTCTTAGCATTTAGCATGTTAGGCACTTGTGAACTATAATAATTTACTGACATATATTTCTGTTCGTGTTGTCGCAGTAGAGCGGTGAGATGGAGGAAGTCTTCATACTGTCATCACCATAATTAGCTCATAATTTGTGATTCAGAGACAGTGAGATGTTGTCACGTTCATTTCATAACAGAATTAATCAGTATTTGCATAATTTCTCTGTTCAAAATGATAATATTTCTCAAATCATACTGATCTGTGGCACTTTTATGATACTTTTGTAGCTGGAAAACCTCAGTCTTTATTCATTGTCATTGCATGAAAAAAGCGACCAATATATTTTTCAAAATTTCTCCTTTTGTGTTCCACCGAAGAAAGAAAGTCATACAGGTTTGGAACGACATGAGGGTGAGTAAATGATGTATCCAAATTTTTATTTTGGTGTAATTTGTTTCTTTAAGCGCTTAAAAGTTTCTTATAAGCTCTCATGCTTTTCATCCACATCCATCTGTAATTTATCCATCCATTTCAATTGTACCCAATGGGTATGCATGAGCACTGTAAATTGCCTTTTAAATATAAATTTGTTTGTGGTTTGTCACACAGCTCATGAGAGAAACGCCACAGCTAGAGAAGAGAGAGTGCGGGATTGTGGGTATTGCCACAGCGGTAGATATTCACCTGGGCCTGCATGACTGTGTGCTGCTCTTTCAGCTCTTTAGCCTGTAGTTTCCACTCTGCAGCCTGAGTGAGTAACTGGTTAAACACAAGACACACACAAACAGGTGAGACCAAGAACTTGCCATTACCTGTTTCTTCATCTGTAACTCCTGCTCCCTCATTGCGTAGCATTTCTTTGTTTTTTCAATAGCCTCTTTAAGCAACTAACAACATAAATAGTGAGATGTTAACATGTGGCATTTTTCAGTTTCATTAAAACATTGTTATAATCAGGGTCCAAAATGAACTTTTTGCTACACTTGAGAAAATTGACCAGATATGGATTTTATACTACAAGCGAGCCAATGATTCAGTGACCCATTCATAACGACAGTCACTTGCTTCTTTCCTGAATGAATCAGCCATTTGAATGAATCGGTTGAATGAATGACTAAATGACTCACTCATTAAGACAGTGATTTGCCGCCACCTACTGGTGGTTTTAGTTTCATATTTAGAGTATAATTTAATCTTTCATTCATGACACCTCTGAGCTGCATTAGACAGTCTGTGTGTAAATATATCTAAATTCCACTTCAGATGCTTCTGAAAAAAAATTATGGCCACATTGTAGCCTTAAAGGTTTATGTGTAATAAATTATGTTGAATCAAAATATTTCTCTCTAAAGCTACTTTTTGTAATGTCTATTCAAAGCTTTTCTCATTTAACACAATAATGACTTTTTTGTAATGTCTATTTGTAATTTATATATATATATATATATATAAATATTGAGTTATATATCCTTTTTATATACAGTGGCAAGAAAAAGTATGTGAACCACTTGCAGAATCTGTGAAAATGTGCAAAATTTTAACAAAATAAGAGAGATCATACAAAATGCATGTTATTTTTTATTTAGTACTGTCCTGAGTAAGATATTTTACATAAAAAATGTTTACATATAATCCATAAGACAAAAAAAATAGCTGAATTTATTAAAATGACCCAGTTCAAAAGTTTGTGAACCACTGATTCTTAATACACTTAATTACCTGGATGATCTACGACTGTTTTTTGTTGTGTGATGGTTGTTCATGAGTCCCTTGTTTATTCTGAGCAGTTAAACTGAGCTCTGTTCTTCAGAAAAAATCTCCAGGTCCCAAAAATTCTTCAGTTTTCCACCATCTTTTGCATATTTGAACCCTTTACAACAGTGACTGAATGATTTTGAGATCCATCTTTTCACATGGAGGACAACTGAGGGACTCAAACACAACTATTAAAAAAGGTTCAAACATTCACTGATGCTTCAGAAGGAAACACGATGCATTAAGAGTCGGGGGGTGAAAACTTTTGAACAGGATGAAGAGGTCCAAATTTTTCTTATTTCGCTTGAATATCATTTTTTTTTTCATTTAGTACTGCCCTTTGGAAGCAACAGAAAATACTTGCATGTTTCCCGGAAGACAAATTAAATACAATTTACCTTGATCTTCAAATTCCAAATGTTTTCACCCCCCATCTATTAATGCATCATGTTTTTTTCTGGAGCATCAGTGAATGTTTGAACCTTTTTTAAAAGTTGTGTTTGAGTCCCTCAGTTGTCCTCAGTGTGAAAAGACGGATCTCAAAATCATTCAGTCACTGCTGTAAAGGGTTCAAATATGCAAAAAATGCTGGAAAACTGAAGAATCTGCAGGACCTGGAGGATTTTTCTGAAGAACAGAGCTCAGTTTAACTGCTCAGGACAAACAAGGGACTCATGAACAACCATCACAAAACAAAAAAACAGTTGTAGATCATCCAGGTAACCACACACAGTATTAAGAATCAATGGTTCACATACTTATGAATGGGGTTATTTTAATAAATTCAGCTATTTTTTTGTCTTGTGGATTATATGTAAACATCTTTTATGTAAAATATCTTACTCAGGACAGTACTAAATAAAAAATAACATGCATTTTGTATTATCTCCCTTATTTTGTTAAAATTATTAACATTTTCACAGATTGTGCAAGTGGTTCACATACTTTTTCTTGCCACTGTATATCTATAGCCTATATTTATTTAGATTTGATTGTTGTTATTAATCTATTTTTTCATGCATATTTTGCCACTTCAGATAAGCCATTGTCACAAAAATACTGTGCTTTTGTTTGAATATTTCACATATGTGCTGCCACGTGGAGTTATAGGGACAATGGAGGGAATGATGAGAAATTTTCCACTGAGAAAACACACAAGTCACAGATGTTTTCTTTAGCTGACAGCTTCATTTGAATGACACAATCGTCATGTCAATTATCAGCAAAGAAAACTATCATTTGTATAGATCGACTTAATATATTATGCTGCAGTTCCTTATAAAATTACCCTCCACAAGTCAATTATTATTTGCATGTGGCACTTGATGATTGTTAATTTTAGACCCTGCTTGTAAATGAATTCATTGTAAGCAAATGCAAATGAATCTGTCTGCTCTTCATTTTACTTGAGGCAAATCTGAAGAGCCAGAACAGGAGATATGTGTCTATGTGTCTTACATATTCTTTCTCTCTCTTGTGCTTCTCTTCAGCTTGAGTGAGGAGCATGTTGGCTTCTTCCAGCTTGGCATCAGACACTTTCTGCTGTAGATCTCTGTGTTTGAAGATCTTCTCTAAAGTCTGCACAAAAAACCCAAAGGGAAGAATATTTATAGGGGACATATCAGATATGCTTAAATCATTTTATTGATTGTAAATATTTTATTTTATCACTTCTACTTATGATAGTAAAGTTTCTTGCATCAAAAGACTGAAACTGCTAAAACTGTTCAGTTTTGTAAAGTTTTGAATTCTAAAACAAACAACTGTTTTCAAAAGAAGGATGGGTGACTCATTTTAACGTGTTTTTTGGTCTGAAACCACATGCATGTGAAACTGATTGATATTATCTGGAAGTTAGAACAGGGCAACTATGGAATTTTATAGACTAGTGTTTGTTTTTCCAGCTTTTGTCAGTAAACAGTTCTTAGAAATAAACCCTTATCTGCATCAATCAACACATACAACATTTTAACAATGAAAAATTCTCTACCATGATACACCTTATATTCACAACCAAAACATATTCCAGGATCAACATCTTTTGTTGTTCTTGGAACAGCTTTCGTTGTAAATCGTTCTTTTACAGAAATCAGAGGGTGGCGATTGGTGGATGTTGTTCCATGAACATGTTCTTCTTGTTTAAATCACATTGAGCATGATGCACCTTCCTCATGAGATGTGTGTCTCTACTTCAGCCAGCAGAGGGCAGTAGAGACACACAGCACAATTTGATCTTGAGTCATTTAAATTCTTGCCCGAAAGACGGGGTCTGTTTTAGCCCAACACACAGCTGTGTGCGAGCAGTCTCTGTGGTACCCATCAGGATGACAGATTGAGCTTAACTTCCCCTCACATCAGACTTGTCATTCCACAGGCCGATCCTCATGTGATTAGATACAGAATACAAGAGTGTTCTACAAGGAGCAATATATTCACTGTCAAACCGGGTGTGAATCACTAAGTCAAAGTCAAAAAATTCAAGATTCTGCTGTGCATATAGCAGGTTTAGAAAGTGTGAGGATGTAGTTTCCTCTGCCATGTGTTGTGAAATTAGTGATTCAGGTAGTCAGGCATAATATTTTTATTTCTTATCCATATGTTGTGATTATTTTATGATTATTTTAATTCCTTTTCTATGTAAAGCACTTTGAATTACCATTGTATGAAATGTGCAATATAAAAAAAAACTGGCCTTGCCCTGCCTACTGCCAAAGACTATAGATATAAAAAGACGGTTCACTCCTATTAGTTATGAATGGGAGAAACTGCAACGCGCAATATGGCGGAATACGTCCCGCCTTCTAAGTAAAAGAGCCAATCGCTGATTGATAAAGCCACTGCGTCACTGTAGCTGCCGTTAGAGGCTCCGGTTCCCATAGAAACCTGAGACTCGCGCTTAGGACTGCACATGCGCATTGGCTCGTCTAGCCTGAAAAATAAGCTTTTTTAATGCTATTTTAACATAAGAAACAACATTTATGGGACGGTTCATGTCAGATTGTGTTGCTGATTTGAAATATGTAATTTAATTGGGAGTTCTTTGAGATTTCAGGATTCCCCCATTCAAATAGATAGGACTTAGTCTTGGATACCCGAAATAGCTGCCCGGAGGCGTTGCTAATGTGGCCGCCAAGTGAACAGACTTTCCTTGAAAGGGACTTTCCTACAGCTCTGTCAGACTCGAGCTCTAAAAGGTGCGTACGTTTTAATGCATAGTGACTGTAAAGATTGCTCATTTTATTTGATTTTAAAAAATTCTATTGTAAAATATTGTAAAATTTAATTTATTTCTGAGATGGCAAAGCTGAATTTTCAGCATCATTATTTCAGTCTTCAGTGTCACATGATCCTTCAGAAGTCATTCTAATATGCCGATTTTCTGCTCAAGAAACATTTCTTATCATTATCAATGTTGAAAACAGTTGAGGTGCTTCATATTTTTATGAAAACTGTGATATGCTACCATTCAAAAGTTTGGAGTATAAGTAAGATTCCTTAAAAAAAAAAAAAAGAATTTAATACTTTTAATCAGCAAGGATTAAATTGATCAAAAGTGACAGCAAAGACATTTATAATGTTACAAAAGATTTCTATTTCAAATAAATGCTGTTCTTTTGAACTCACGGTTTAAACAAAAATATTAAACAGGAAAAACTGTTATCAACATTGATAATATTAAACAAGTATTATTAATAATTGAGCACCAATAATAATTGACGATAATTCAGCACCAAATCAGAATGATTTCTAAAGGATCATGTGACACTGAAGACTGGAGTAATGATGTTGAAAATTCAGCTTTGCCATCATAGGAATAAGTTACATTTTAAAATATATTCAGATAGAAAACAGTTATTTGAAATTGTAATAATATTTCACAATATTACTCTTTTTTACTGTAATTTTGATGAAATAAATGCAGCCTTGGTAAGCATAAGAAACTTCTTATGACATTACAAAATGTTAATTATTCCACACTTTTAACCAGTGCAGTGGCTGAGTTTAAAATAACTTTGAATCCCAGTAAAGGCTCATTAAAGTTTTCAGAAAAATCGAATCAGATGCATTTTAAAATGTATTACAATCACTTATATGGTGCACACTTACTTGTACCAAAATCTAATCTCAACTATGCCTTGGGGTGCAGCTTTAAATGGATTTGTGGCTGAATCGCTTTGACAGATGTGTTAGATATTGGGGTGTTTGAAATAATCAATTCATTTTGCTGGCTTTCTCTGTACACTGGCTGCACAGGTCTTCGGTCTGCTTCACACCACAAGCACATATTTATTTTTGGGCCCATATTAACAGGTTACAGTATTCGCACTGCCTGTGCAAACAGCACAGTGATGTGTAGCAGCAGAAGTGTTGCTGAAAACAGAGTTCTGTTATACAGCAGAAACACAGTTTGAAAAGTGGACCTGCTGTAACAATCTTTTTGTGGATTTAATGCATTACCAGTCTAGATTTTATGTGTACAGATTTGTATAGTCTTGTGTGCTGATTTCTGTCTGTACCTCCTCTCTCCGCTCATACTGCTCTATGATGGTCTTGAGTTTGCTGGCCAGCTCGCTGTTCTCTTGGCACAGCTTGTTGTTGCGGTTACTGTGCTGCTCAATCTGATTCTGAATGTCCACCAGCGTGCTCTGGAAATGAGTGGTGATCTCCTTCCGCTTCATTTCATCCTCCCGCATCCTTTGCAGACTCTCCTCCTGCAGGGAGAAAGAGAGATGGAAATGTGTGGGAAACCTGGGAATATGTAGCCTTAAGTGATGAAAGCTATCTAGATATAGTGTGAGATGGGCAAATTATGTATTGTGTTTGATAGCATTCTGTGGTGGAAATGACATTATAAACATTTGTGGAATAAAATGGTTGACTCTTACTAAGGCTTATTTCATAGTTGGCATTATATGTGGCTTAAATACATACAATTAAGTAATATTTTGTATTATTTGACATCATGATTGGAAATGACAAAAAAGCAATATTTACCTTGACATTTGTTTTTGTTTGTTTTCTTCACTCATAAAATTGCATATTTTATCTTAATCATGTTCTTCACTTACAGTGTTGTCATTAACTGAAACTAAAACTACTAAATATTTTTGTTAAAGCTGAAATAATATAAAATATAAATATTAGATGAAAAACCTCAACTTAAAAAACTAACTGAAATAAAGTTAAAGTTGAAGTACTATAATTACTAAAACTGAAATAAAATTTATTTAAAGCTAAATGGAAATATTTAAAAAACTAATACAAATGACAAATAAATTGCGAAATAAATAATAAAAAAAGAAAACTGAAAGTTGAAAAATAAAAGCTAATTAAAATATTAATAAATATATATTAGTTTAAATAATACTAAAATAACACTAAAGAAGTAGACATTTTTTATAAAACTTTATTAAAGGCAAAATTATTGGTTGTGATGGAAATTACACTACAACTAATGGACATGCGTTAAATTTATATATATGCACATTTTCATTATTTATTGTGTGAAAAGTATTGATATATACTATGTTTATTTCAATAATTGAAAACATAATATATAATATAATATATTATAATATTCTAATATTTCCATGATGGAATTTTATATTTTTTTATATTTTAAAAGTCTGGGATTGACAATAAAACACTAACATCTATATAAAAGGCATTTGAGAATTAGTAAAAAAAAAAAAGTATGCATGATTAAAAAATGTTAATATAAAAATAATAAAAACATTAAAAAAATGTGTGATTTAAATGTATTATTTTTAATAAAACTAGTATGTGAATAAGGGACAACCTTTTGGAAATGGCTTTCACCACATTATTTGATAGATATAGTGGAGAATGAAAGGAAATTGAAGCGATAGTGGGAATCGACATGTTATAGGCCGGACTTGAACCTGAGAGGCCCACATGAGTACCACAGCTCAACATATCCAAAGCAGATGCACTAACTGCTACTCCACTGTACCAACAAAAAACGTCATCTTTTAACTGCACTTTTCCATACAAGGGCTGAGTGGTGAAGACTAGCTTATGAGCATATTAATAATCAAATGGTGTTAATATATATCAATATATATCATATCATGCTCTATAAGATCTAGATTTGTGGAACAAGATAAACAATATAATCTTTTCTTAGTATCTCAGATTGAACATGTGAATGGTAAACAGGTCTGCCATCCCATGTGTGCGCTCTATAAACATGAGCTCCTGTTTCAGAGAAGCCAGCTTCCTGACTCAGCTAATCGTAAGGAATCCAAGCGTGGAGCGTTCCTCTCAAGGGCTGAAGCTGTTTGCTTGCCTGTGTTTACACATGGCATGAGTCTCAAGCTCCCATCTGGGAAAGGTGAAGCTGTTCTACCACTACGCAAGCTCATCAGGGAGGTGAATCATACTCGCATAAGCACAAGGGAAATGACCCCAGATTAAATCTAATTTACCATCATCATTGCTGAGAGTCGCACCTACACACAGGGCTTAGATGTTCTGCTCTGACCTGCTCATTAATGGCTTCTATGATACTTGAATAAAATTGATTAGGGAGTGAACAAGGTCAAAGCCAGTCTCTAGGGAGGGATAGCATCAACTTCCAAAGACATGCAGAGTTCATATTAGTGCAAGAGTTTAATATCTTCAATGCCCGGAGAAAAAAAACAACACAAACATGATTAGAAAGAGTCACCTTACTATGGAAGCTGGTTACTGCCACAGAATACAAAAAAATTAAAAAAAAGGGTAATTGTGAATTTTTATGAATTCAGAATTGTGAGATAAAAACTCGCAACTGTGTGAGAAAAAAAATTGTCTCAAAAATTGTCCCTCACAGCCTCGTTTTCATTCCTGCAAAAATTAAATATGGTGCTACCCTAAGGCCCGTTCACACCAAGAACGATAACTATAAAGATAACTATAAAAAAATGTATTTGCGTCCACAGCAACAACAAACGATAATGGTTTATTCTAGGCTCACGCCGCAGTTTCAAAGTGTGTAACGTTACAACATTTTGCTGTTCTTGTTGCATTTACACGGCTTTAACCAGCAGATGTCCTCAGCATGCTATGTTTCGAGTGAATGGCTAGTGTAATCAATCTAATCTAACAGTGAATTTAGCTAACAAAGTTAGGAATAAAAACAACGCCTAGTCTTTTTCACTGCAACTTCAAAGGAAGCACTGTTGTCGAAACTAGCGCTGGATACCTGAGGTAATTTTATTTTACACTGTTTGCTAGCCTGGCAAAATGATCTCATCATTAATACTTCTCACCATTTATTCTGAGGGAATGACCGATTGTTTTCCATATATTCATTTTCTTTAAAGTATCCTTGAAAAAGGGTGTTTGACTTGTCAAACGGTGGCTTTTTCTGGACCTCGGGGAGTAACTTCTCCGCAATGTCGTCTGCCATTTTAAATGCGTGAGCCCTTAACTTAGAACGGATTCTGATTGGCTGTCAGTGTTTTATCGTTGAACAGCTGGAAAAAAAATCGTTCTGAAAGTGATCCCAACGATATCTTTTCTCTATCGTTATCGTTATAGCTGTGATGTGGACTCTGCTATTCTTTTATATTTAGAACGATTTTTAGAACTATTTATTGTTATCTTTATCGTTCTTGGTGTGAACAGGCCTTAAAGGTGCAATATGTAAGATTTTTGCAGTAAAATATCCAAAAACCACTAGGCCAGTGTTATATATTTTGTTCACTTGAGTACTTACAATATCCCAAATGTTTCCAACTATTTGTAAATCGTGAGAAAATTGCAATTTTAACCAAGGCTCCGGGACGTGTGAGGAGTCGCCTGTCAATTGCGTCATACCCGCGTTAACCCTCGGTTTCCGGTTTTATTTTGTAGAAACCATGGAAACACCAAAGACGCTTTAATATATTACACGTTTAATAGACAAGGGAACAACTGTTTTGATATATTTATGGACAGAAAACTAATTATTGTTGTATAGCTCAACATGTTTAGTCTTATTGTTTAAATCTAATTTTCTTGATTTTTTGCGAGTACCATGCTTTACCATGCCTCAGAGAAAAACACTATTTTGTCAAGTAGCTAACATAGCATAATCAGATGCAGCTTTATTTTTAGTAACAGTAATACAGAATTTTCTCCATCATACAATACGTTTTAAAATGAATTGCATGCCATTTATCAACACAAGCCATCTAGCATTTAATATGATAAAATCAATCTAGCTTACTGCAGTGTGCAACAGTGTCTCACAGCAGCCACCGAGCGAACGCACAGAGTCACGTTATAACATCATTTTCAACACACTCAAATGTATCTAATATGATAAACAGAGCTGTGTTACCTCATACTCATGACTGAAAAAGCGGAAGTGGCGCCGGCGACTGTGGCATAATAAAAGTTCCGCTGCTCGTGAGGCATGTGTTGCGCAATCGCTCCACCGGCCTCGTTCAGCTCCCATAACACTCGGTCCTGCTCTGCTTCATACTACAGTAACGTTAATAATCGCATCCATGAACATGATTTCTTCCAGAGTCCTATCCCTATTCTTTTGCACCATCCATTGAGGTGAAGTCCAAATGTCCCAAGATTCCGCGCTCAAACTTGGCGTCATCAAGCTATGCCTTTGTTTTGAATAGGCCTCTAGCGACCTCTGGCGGACAGAAATCCTACATACTGCACCTTTAAGGTCTATACAATTTATAACTTGTGAGGAAAAAAATATCAGAATTGTGTGATTGCTAAAAGAAAAAAAAGAAAAGGAACCGCAGACAGAAACCGCTCCCTTTTCTTACAAAGTCCTCCAGCACCTGTTCCTTGAATAGTACAAATAGAAATCAGTTGCTGAACTGCAAAGAGAAAATGGCTCCAGGTGTTTTGCACAAGATTCATAACATCTTTCATATTACGTAAACATATATTACGTAAACCGAACGGAGGTGAAATTGTCTCTTGGAAGGCAACATAATTGTTTGGCAGAGTGAAAAGGCATGAGTGGACCACTATATCCAACAACTGGGAACATTTCATGTGCTGAATAACAGTTTTTGTAAAATAACAAATATGGAAGCTCAGCTGAGAGAGGCCTTCACAAATTAGGTTGCAGCTCTTTATATTCAGAACTGTTTACATTAGGAAGAGAAGAAATTGTTGAAAAAAGTCGCTATTTTTGCTTTGTTTTTGTGCACAAAAAGTATTCTCACCGCTTAATAACATTAAGGTTGAACCACTGTAGTCACATGGACTATTTTAACAATGTCTTTACTACTTCTCTGGACCTTGAATGTGGTAATTACGTTGCTTTCGCTTGGGGATCAGAAACCTCTCTGATTTCATTGTTCCGAAGATAAATGAAGGTCTTACGGATGTGGAACGACATGAGGGTGAGTAATTAATGACAGAAATTTCATTTTTGGGTGAACTAACCCTTTAAACGTAACCAGACAGTTGACGGCACCCATTGACTTCCATAGTAGAAAAAAAAAATAGTCAATAGTGCCGTCAACTGTATGGTTACCAACATTCTTTAAAATATATTCTTTTGTGTTCAACAGAAGAAAGAAACTCTTACAACATGAGGGTGAGTAAATAATGACATTTTTGGGTGAACTATCCCTTTAACCAATGAAATTAGCTGCAGGGTGGGATTTCATTAGTGGAATTGAAGGTGTCAGAATAAACACAAAACACGTGATCATTGTCATGCGGTGAATCCGGCCGATCGTAAAACAGCTGTGTCGTCATCACAGCTCATGCAGCCACTCTGGAGAAACTGCGCTGGCTGAGTCAGCAGAGTGCTCTCAAATCGCTCTCGTGGTACTTTGATGCCTTACGTCACAGTCACATGGCGTCCGTGCCTCAAGTCGGACTAAATTTCTAACCGGCATGCACTGCTTCAAGTCAGACACCGATCGGTCTGCGCAGCACTGCATGGAGTCGAACAAGCCTATTGACTCTTATAAAACGGTTCTTTTTAGTGAATCACATGATCTCACCAAGTGATCTCTACTGCTCCAATGTAAAATAAAATCACTTTTATTAGCCTACTAATATATGACTGGAGTCTAAGTGTATATCAATTTAATTTTTTTTTAAATAAAAGTACTATTAATTTAAATAAATATCATTTTAAGGAGTTGATTGCACTAAATCTGTTATTTCGAATTCAGCAGATTTAACCTAAAAAACTCTGCATCTTTTTGTCTTGGGAAGTAGATGTAGTCTCTAGCACCAACAATACGGTAGAACAGGAGGCCATGGCCTTTGCAGTGTGATCTGAGCCAGTGAGACATTCTCTTTGACTTTTGATTTATAAAAGAAGGGCAAATGCCACTGAAGCTCAGTAACACTATCCCTCTTGTCATAGTGACCTGTCAGCAGCGCTTTGAGTCTGAGAAGTCCGTGTCTGATCGAGGCAGAGACACAGAGCCACTGCAGTAACGTCCCACTGGGCTCAAAGACACCGTTTCCTCAGAAGGAAGTTGAGTCGACTCAATCTCAGCAATCAAAACACTGAGTGACAAGATAACAGGACAACAAGTCAAGTTCATCAGTCATCAACATGTCAAACAAAAGTTCTGTGGTGTTATCTATTTCAGATGAAAACACTCCTGAATGGCGCATAAAAAGCTTTTTTAGTTTAGGGATGGAAAAATGGCAAAATGACCCCCAAAATACAGTATTATCTAATATAAATATGAGACAATAGAATAAAGAGATAATATTTTTGCTTTAAAAATTCAACAGTGGGCTTTTGTGTTCAACAAATTCACATACAGCTTATTCAATAAAAAAAAAAAAAAAGAAAGAAAAATATTACAAATAATTTAATATTTATGAAAGAAGTTCCTTATGCTCACCAAGGCTTCATTTATTTGATCAAAAATACAGTAAAACTATAAATTGTGAATATTATTACAATTTAAAATAACTGTTTTCTATTTTAATATTTTAAAATGCAATTTATTACTGTGACAGCAAAGCTGAATTTTCAGCATCATTACTCCAGTCTTCAATGTCACATGATCCTTCAGAAATCATTCTAATATGCTGATTTGGTGCTCAAGAAACATTTCTCATTACTATCAATGTTGAAAAGAGTTGTGTTGCTTAATATTTTGTGAAAACAGTGATACATTTTTGTCAGGATACTTCTTTTTAAGTTCAAAAGAACAGCATTTATTTGAAATAGAAATCTTTTGTAAGATTATAAATATCTTAACTGTCACTTTTGATCAGTTTAATGCATCCTTGCTATAAAACTAGCAATTAAAAAAATTCTTACTGACCCTGAAACTTTTGAATAGTTTATGGAAATATGCACGTTTATTTTTTTCCAAAAGAAATAATATATGTTTCTTATCATATATAGTTTGTTTAATTTGTTTCCTTTCATAATCTAAATGCAATAAATTTCTCTGCCTCATATACAACTTAAGATGATTAAGCTGCATTTTAAGGCTGGGAAAAATATAGTAATACCAATGTAACAGCCTAACTTTCCTTCAAAACTTCGATTTCTTAAGCTGTCAGTAGATAGTGTTCTCACCTTCAGTGTCCTGTTATGTCTCTGAAGCTCCCTGCAGAGCATCTCCAGCTTGCTGCGGGCCAGGATGGCACGACTTTGCTCGAACTGAAGCTGATCCCTCTGCTTGACCAGAAGACCCTGTTTCTGCTGAAGCTGCTCCAGCTGTTTCTTCTCAGTCCTGTGTTCCTCCACCTGCCCAATATTCACAAAATACACACAGGTGTGATCCATACATCATCTTATGCACCACATTAACACCTCTGGCTGGTCTAAAGCTGCTTTAAATAATGTCTGTCTGTTTGTTTGCTTTTTTTGGAATGACAGGATACAGACTTTTCAGTTTTCCCACATAAACAGGGCCCAAAGATTGTATAGATCTGGTTTTGTCAGAACTGGGAGAATTACTTGTAGTCTTCTGTCATACGTTCTGCTTTATGTGTCCCTGCCGTTATCTCCGTGTTCTGAAATTGAAGAGAGTGTTGTGGCTTTCTTGTGTGGCATATGGCCTTGTGTTCAGACTCGCTTATTCAGCCTGGGGCGCCGAATATTTAGGTCATCGCAGTATCAGTGAAACCACTCTTGACATCAAACCAGGAGTTCTTTTATTTTCTCTCTGTGTCAATCCGGTTTGTGTTCTGTTTGTTTCCTCTTAACTTTCCTCTATGCATTGTTGTTGCCTGTGGTGAAAACTGTTCAGAGAGCACCGCTCTCTTTTAGGTCTGGATACTCACCAGCTCAGTGTATTTCTTCAACACCATTTCCACTTTCTCTTCTGGTGAGCCGAGCTTGTTCAGACTTTGCAATAAGGATGCGGCCTCTTTACCTACGAGACAAGCATTTTCCGTTCAGATCAGAGAATGAAAAGATAAAGGAGATGAGCAGAAGCCCACAAGGGAGAGTTCTGCACGCAAGCTTCAAAATAAATCAATGGCAGAAGTGGTGAAATCACAGCGTGATCATTTTTACTACGACAAAAAAGTTGAGAAAAGCAAACAAGGCTCAAGAGATAGTACTCAGCCTTAAAGGGATAGTTTATCCAAAAATGAAAATTCTGTCATTAGGTTATTTATTCATTCTTGTGTTGTTCCAAATCTTTATGATAGTCTTTCTTTTATAGAAAGCTTCAAAATGACAAAAAACGTCATTAAAAGCACTGTTAAACTAGCTAACAAAATGTTCTAAGAACATTTTGCTACTGTTCACGTTTCTGAATGTTCTCTGAACAGTCAAAACGTCTGGTTTATTAAAGGGTTAGTTCACCCTTAGTTAGTTCATCTTCAGAACACAAATTAAGATATTTTTCATGAAATCTGAGAGCTTTCTGACCTCCCTATACACAGCAACATCATAATAACCAATTTCAAGGCCCAGAAAGGTAATAAAGACATCGTTAAAATAGTTCATGTGACTACAGTGGTTCAACCTTAATGTTATGAAGCGACGAGAATACTTTTTGTGCGCAAAAATAAAACAAAAATAACAACTTTATTCAACAATTTCTTCTCTTCCCTGTCAGTCTCCTATGCTGTTCACGTTGTAAACACAGTGCAGTGCTTCTGGGTTTTACATCAGAACGCCGACTCAGTATTGGCCGACACTGTACACATGAGCAGCACGACACATGTGTGTGCTGCTGACGCAGGAGTTGCCCAATAATGAGCCGGGGTTTTGTCGTAGAACCCGGAAGCGCTGCACTGTGTTTACAACAATGTCTTTACTACCTTTCTGGGCCTTGAAATTGGTTATGACATTGGTGTCTATAGGGAGGTCAGAAAGCTCTCGGATTTCATCAAAAATATCTTAACATAAAGATGAACGAAGGTCTTACGGGTTTGGAACAACATGAGGGTAAGTAATAACAGAAATTAAATTTTTGGATGAACTAACCCTTTAAATGTTTTAAAAACTTTTTTTTTGTTTGTTTATGCAAACATTAAGGGAACATTCCTTTTTATCATTTTTCACTTTTTTGTTACTTTTGAATGTTCTCTGAACATTCTGAAACAAGTAACATTTAAAATAAGTTAAACATCTAAAACGTTCCATGAACAATGTATAAATAATGTTTTTGTGCTAACATTTTGAGAACATAATTAAAGACAAGATGACTTTTAATGAACATTCTATTAACATTATTGGAAGAACATTTCTTCATAACTTTGAGAGAACTTTGCTGGAATGTTAGCTAAAGTTCTGAAAACATTCCCCGTTAGCTGGGAAAGTGGTTCATATAAGCTTTGTGTAAGTATGCTAAAATGTAAAATTTTATTCACTGATCATTGAATGAATTATTAATCCAATTCACAAAACCAGTCCGAATGATTTGTTCACAAATAAGGCTGGTCCAGTTCTCAAGTTCAGTTCACTGACTCACTGAATGATTCAGTTGCAATGGCTACCAGCTCAATTTATCTTTGAACATTCTCACACCAAACTATTTATATGACTTCAGAAGAACTGAAGTATAGAGCATGGGTCATAAGGACCACTTTTTTTGATATTTTATGATACATTTATGGAACTTTTGTGTTCTTTTTGAATCTTGAAAGCTTCTGCACCTGTTCATTGTAATTGAATTGAGTGACCAGTACAGTATACTGTACGTTATTCAAATTTTCTCTTTTTGTGTTCCACAGGTTGGAACAACATGAGGTTGAGTAAATAATGACAGAATTTTCATTCTTGTGTAAAAATTTTCCTTTAAACCCAAGAGTGTGGCAGAAAAATAAGTCAAGCAAGTGTGTCTGTCAGTATTTTGATGGTGAAGTGGGCTTGTGAGGACCCTTTTCTTGAGAATGGAAATTTTCCAAACAGTTGATTACTGCACTCATGGCACTCGACCATCCTGCTGATATAAAAACCCAATCACTGTTTATGGCTCCATCTGTGTGATTGAGAGGTGCTGCATACGACATTATTTTTCTAACATAAAACAGTAATCAGTATTTGCACTGAAATCTCTGCTATGTGGGTCATTCTACAAAATGGATGCCATTTGTGTCACTTGTTCATACACTACTGTTCAAATGTTTAGAGTCAGTACAATTTTTTTAAAGGAATGAATACTTTTAATTTAGCAAGGATGCATTAAACTGATCGAAATTGACAGTAAAGACTTAATTTCTATTATCTAGTTAAATCTACTGACCCCAAACTTTTGAACGGTAGTGTGTGTAAAGTTTACCTAAAATCACCCAAAAATGAAAATTCTGTCATCGTTTACTCACCCTCATGTCATTCCACACAACCCAATCTCACGGCAATTCGTACGTATTTTACGAGGTGGCTAATTCATACGACCTCACTTGTACGAATTCGTACATTTTTTTGCTAAATCGTATACGGATTTTACGAGTTGCCAAATTCGTATGAATTCGTATGAATGACCTACCCCTAACCCCGTACGAATTAGCCACCTCGCAAAATACGTAAGAATTGGTCGTGAGATAGCGTTGTTCCACACCCGTAAGACTTTCGTTCATCTTCGGAACACAAATGAAGATATTTTTAATGAATGTCTGTCCCTCCATTGACAGTCTACACAACTACCACTTTGACGCTTCAAAAAGTTCATAAAGAGATCATAAAACTAATTCATATGAATCAAGATGTTTATAAAGTGATCATGTCTCTTCAAAAAATTTTGACTAAACCACTCAATTCATATAAATTAGTTTTACGATCTCTTTATAAACATTTTTGAAGCATCAAAGTGGTAATTGCGTGGACTGTCAATGGAGGGACAGAAACTGCTCAGATTTTATTACAAATATCTTGTTCCGATATATGTGATAATGTGTTCCGAAGATAAACGAAAGTCTTACGGGATTGGAACGACATGAGGGTGAGTAAATGATGACAGAATTTTCATTTTTGGGTGAACTAAGCCTTTAATGTGTTAATAAAAACATTTTTCTATAGACTTTCGTTATGAGGATGCCATTTTTTGATGCTGACCAAATGGCAATTCTCTTTGTGAGTTTTAGTCTTTTAGTTTGTATGTTTAATCTCAAAATGTTTCCACTGTTTGTCAAACTAACAGAAGAACTGCAGATTCCTCACCCAGGCCCTTGAGGAGTTTCTTATCAGCTTTCTGCTCCTTCTCTGGGCTGGCAGGAGCTTCTTTGGGCTCTGCCTCTTCATCAGCCTTCACCTCCTCTTCCTTTTTCTCCTCAGACTCCAGGATAGAGATCTGCTCCTGCATCAGGCTGGATGCTGCTCCATATGTGTTGATTATATCCTCTAGCTGCCTGCTGAAGTCCTCCATGGGGTCCACTAGCTGCTCCTCGCTGCCATCGACTTGTTCATTGGCGCTCTCAGAGGTCTGGTCACTACCCTCCATCATCTGCTGTAAAAAATCAAGTTAAATATATCATAAAAGTGCTTCATAAGAAAGCAGATTGATTAGCAGAGGTAGAACAGCCAATTCCTTGATTACACTCTTGGCTTGATGCTGAAATGAGACTGTTGAAATTAATGAGAAGTGATTATGCATTACTTTTAGAGAGGTTTGATATGACTCCCTGAAATCACCAGCCACTAAACTGAAGACGGATGGCTTTTGGCCAGTCTGTGGTATGTTTGCATAAATAGAAGGAATTTGTGTTTGAAATGCATGAGGTTGTTTGTAAGAAATGTGAATTCAAATTTGGGGAAATTAAAGAACATTTGATTAATGTATTTGCCTGAGGCAGAAACAATCCTAATAATAGCGAAGTGTCTTTGAAAAAGAAATATTTGCAGAAACTTAAAACTGAGAATTGGAAATAACTGGAGGGAAATGTAATTTGTCTATACAATAATGATGGCCAATTTAATTAGTTCTATGTATTCATCTTGTTTATTTTTAAATCATTTATTTATTTTGTGTACTATATAATGATAATGTTTTATACCGATGTTTTATTAATATACACTATATATAAGTTTGGGGTCGGATGGTCTCTCTTATGCTCACCAAGGCTGCATTTATTTGATCAGTATACAATAAAAACAGTAATATTGTTATTACCATATTATTGTCATTTAAAATATCTGTTTTCTATTTTAATATGTTTTACAAATATGATTTAATCTTATAATGTCAAAGCTGAATTTTCAGCAGCCATTACTCCAGTCGTCAGTGTCACATGACCTTGTGAAAATCATTATATTAAAATCTGGTGCTCAAGAAATATTTCTTATTATTATCAGTGTTGAAAATAGTTGTGCTGCTTAATATTTTTATGCAAAACATCCTTGCTAAATAAAAGTATTAATTTCTCTAAAAAAAAATCTTACTGACCCTAAAGTTTTGAATGGTTATATATATATCACATGATATATCAGTATATATATATAGGTTATATCAGTGTTTCCCAACCACTAGTGTGCCGCGACAGGTTGTGAAGTGTGCCGTGGAAAATTACCAAATGCCAAAAAAAAAAAATTACATTAAATTAAAATAAATGCTATACAGTTATGAATATATCGTCGCCGTCAGGTGGAAACCATGTATCTCTATATTTCGTCATTTTTGTTTTATTTTTTAAAAATCATTGCTATTGGTCACCATTTACGCCTGTATGTGGGTTTTACAAATACTTAACCAATGAAAAGGAATTAAAAGAGCTTGTGACAAAACCTCGTAACTGCATTGGCTCCTCAAACTGTCAGTCAAACGTCATAACTCCGCCCCGCCTCTATCGTGAATGAAGTGCCGCGCGCAGTTTGGAGATCTCTGCTTGTTTGCAATGCAAAGGTAAATAAAAAACTGATGTTTGAAAAAAAGTACAGCGTCTTCTTTGCTCAAGAAACACCGTGTTTATAAAGGCTAATGTTTTATGTATTTGAAGAGCGTAGAAGAGTCTTTTTTTTCCAGTCTGATATTTCCCGTCTAGTTGTAGCCAGTATGCTACCGTTTTAAGCATTCCGTTTAATCTATTATATCATGAGAAAAACTGAGCGCCCATATAGCTACAATAAACTATAACCTGTAAGTTGATGAAAACTTGCGATGCACTTACTGTTACAAAACAAACGCGGCTATTCCAGTGACAGACAAAATATTCGCTGGTCAAAAACCTCAACTCCATGTGAGCTTGATTTTCATAAAATGAAATTTTGACACGGTGTTTAATTAATATTTAAAAAAAAATATACGAGGTTTCCGCCAAACAGCGACCATATGTACATTTGTTGTTTTATCATCATCACCAACAACAACAACATCATAACTACCCTTAAATGACCTTATTATGTTCCTGCCTGACATAAGTTTCACATTAAATGTGAGTACTACTTTTAATATAATATCCAGTTTTAATATGCCATATGAAGCAATGCATCACTCTAAAAAAAAAATGCTGGGTTAAAAACAACCCAAGTTGGGCTGAAAATGGACAAACCCAGCAATTGGGTTAAATATTTGCCCAACGTGCTGCATGGGCAGTTTTATTTAACCCAACTATTGTTTAAAAATTACTATATGGCTGGCTTAAAATGAACCCAAAATAGTTTGGAAATTAAAAATCAGACACATAATTACTAGAGGCACCAATAATAATCAAAAGGTGAACATTTATTAATAAGCAAATTAATAAATGTTCATTGTTTAATTATTATTAATTAAACTTATTAATAAATGTTCATTTATTAAACATATTAATAAATGTTCATTTCCAACCAATTTTGGGTTAATTTTAAGCAAGCAATACAGTAATTTTTAAACAATAGTTGAGTTAAATAAAACTACCCAGCAGGTTGGGCAAACATTTAACCCAACTGCTGGGTTAAAACAACCCAATCGCTGGGTTTGTCCATTTTCAACCCAACTTGGTTTGTTTTTAACCCAGCATTTTTTAGAGTGATGTTTGTTGTGCAATTTTGTTTGATACACACACACACACACACACATATATATACATATATATTACTATTTTTAATGTTTTTGAACGAAGTCTCTTATGCTCATTAAGGCTGCATTTATTTCATAATAAATACAGAAAAAACAATAATATTGTGAAATATTATTACAATTTAAAATTATGGTTTTCTATTTTAATATACTTTAAAATATAATTTATTTCTGTGATGCAAAGCATCATTACTCCAGTCTTCAGTGTCACATGATCCTTCAGCAATCATTCTAATATGCTGATTTGATACTCAGTTATTATCAATGTTGAAAACAGTTGTGTTGCTTAATATTTTTTTGGAACCTGTGATACTTTTTTCAGGATTCATTGATGAATAAAAGGTTAAAAAGAACAGCATTTATTCAAAATATAAATCTTTTCTAACAATATAAATCTTTACTATCACTTTTTATCAATTTAACACATCCGTGCTGAATAAAAGTATTAATTTCTTTCAAAAAAAAAAGAAAGAAAAAAAATTACTGACCCCAAACTTTTGACCGGTAGTGTATATTGTTACAAAAGATTTCTATTTTAAATAAATGCTGATATTTTTTTAACTTTTTATTCATCAAAGAATCCTGAAAAAGTATCACAGGTTATAAAATAATATTAAGCAGCACAACTGTTTCCAACATTGATAATAAATCAGCATATTACAATGATTTCTGAAGGATCATGTGACACTGAAGACTGGAGTAATGATGCTGACAATTCAGCTTTGCATCACAGAAATAAATTATATTTTAAAGTATATTAAAATAGAAAACCATAATTTTAAATTGTAATAATATTTCACAATATTATTGTTTTTTCTGTATTTATTATGAAATAAATAAATATGAGCATTAATGAGCATAGAGGACTTTGTTCAAAAACATGAAAAATAGTAATGTTTCCAAACTTTTGACTGGTAGTGTATATATATATATATATATATATATCTCAAGTGATCTAGTTAGTGGTAGTTTAATGCAAGCCATAGAAAAAGAGTCGCATCTGATCTGTAAGTTGCCTCCATGTTGACTGGACATCTGAAGAGAAGCAATGAGCCGCATGTGACACACAAGGCTATGGGAGGGGGCGCAGAGAAAATAGCACAAATCACAGTGGCAGAGTATCGCTGAGCCTCTAAATCTGATGTGTCACAGATAGCGCCAGACCTGAAGCCCTTCAGCTCTACACGGCTGATTTCATGTGGAATGAACTCTGAGATTCCAGAGGTTGTTTATGTCCCAGCTCTGTTGCTTATCAGGTTAAAATTATAGCCCTCTTTCCACCCCATGTGCATGTATCACTCCTCCTCCTCCTATCCCATCACCCCTCTTCCTTCAGCAACACGGCACCTGTTGTGAAGCCACATGCTATTTTTGGACCCTCTAAATATGGACAAGCTATTTCTTATTCTAGCCACGTACCTTCTGATGTCAATGATGGCAGTTTTACGCAATATGGAAAAAACAGTGACTGTTCTAAACATCAGTAGCCTATACCTTTAAAACAAGAGGCTAAGAGAGAAGCAGACAGTTAAGACTAACTTTGGGAAATGCAAAAGACATACAATTACTTTGCTCATACGTTGAATTGAAAATGACAGAATTATTGCATTGGAGACTTTGTCTTCATATTATTGGCATTCCAAAAATCACAATAACGAAACCACACTATAAGGACTGAAACAAAATGTACAGCCAAATAAAACTCAGATTTTTCTCAAAGACACACTTGCGACATTCAGCTTAACATTAAATAAAGTTAAATAAAATAGTGAAGCTCAAGACTTACCCTACACGTGTCTGTTCAGGTTGAATAGAAAAGGAGGACAATGAACCAGTCAGTCCACAGTTTAATCAGAGTGACAGAGAGACATGAGGAGGGTCCAACAAGACTCAAGACAACAGCTGACAACACAAGCCCCTCAAAATAACCTCCACTGGAACACCAATGGAAACGTTGTCCAAACACTGAATGAATTGGCCTGTCAAGATCTTTCTACTCAGGCTTTTCAGGAAGACAGCTGAGGAGCTAATTTTGTAGTATCCTTTGAAGGCTTTCAAATAAGACCTTTTCATGAGTTATCATAGACGTACTAATCCAATTCTCATTCTGTTTTAGTTGGTTACAAGTTACAAAAAAAAACACCAGAGGTCAGTTGCTGTTGGTAGGTTTTTAACCTGTTGAAGCCTGACATGAAATTTTTTAAATGGAACAGTTTGAATTGAACCTTTAGACAAACTATAAAAGAAAATCTAAGAAAATCTATCCCTATGTTTTTTGTTGAGTACGATATTTGATACATGAGGCTTTTATGGCTTATATATGGAGCTTTCAAGGAGGGAAAAAAACCCCTCAGTTTTATTCAGAGGACCAATTTGGTGCAGAAGCTGATATTTATATGGCCAAAAGTAAGATGATATTCTGATAGCTTGTAATGTAAATAAATGAGATCTTTATAACAGTATAGCATTCATAAGTAAGCAATAAGGTACGAGAGGCTGTGCTGTATCGTGAATAAGTCACTACTGAAGGGCGTTGTTAGGCACGATACAAATATATACAAATACAAATATTAAAGCCAAAAATATATATCAATGCAACTTTCATGAAGTAAAGTTTCACTAAAAGCCTTCCTTCCGCTGGAAAAAATAGTCCCTGACTGTGAACAGCAACAGAAGCTACATTATTACACCATTAGATGGCGGCAAAGACTGTCTTTATGAGTGTGTCAGTCAGTAGCAAAGACTTTTATATTGAAAAGACTGAACTGTTGTGAACACGGAACAAGACTTTGACTAGCACTGTCAGTCATGGGAAAACCCCTTAACTGTTAAAAGGACAAGATAATACATCGGACATTTAAACAGATTTTTTATTATGAACATAGGACTGACCTGAAGGAAAATGCTAAATCTGAATGCAGGTAATAAACTCGCTCACTCGATCTCTTTCTCACAATACTCTTCTACATAATACAGTAAGCTTCAATGAACAATATCAATTGAGAACATACAGTTTACGTTGCTAAGAGTGGTTGCTAAGGGTGTTGTGTAGTGATACACAGAACCGTTGGGTGAAGCGGTCATAGCCGTGTTTTATCGTGAATAAAACGATAAAACACGGTCCATCCTAAAGTAAGCGTTCATCTTGAAATATTAATAACAATATAAAAGTTATTCTTGCGTTTACTTAAGGCGTGTGTACCACAAAAGGGGCCATTTTTTTGGGAATTATACTAAGAGGCCTTATACTTACTAAAAAAGTCTGAACTATCAATCAGACGACAGAAGGCATGTAGTAGATTGTGTATAACAGGCAAAGTTCTGATCATGTTAATTTAGAGCCCATAGAAATTTGTCTTTGAAATATGACAGTAGGCTTTATAGGGTTAACATGCAAATCTGGGTCGCCCTCACAGTTATTGACTTGTGTACTAAATGCCTGAGGACCAATTTCTTGAAACAATCTGCTTAGTATTGGGATTTCATGGCTCCTATTAGCATTTATATCACATTTGTCCACCATAATTCCAGTCAATTGCACTCTAATCACTCCAAATCATGCAAATGGAGAATTGTGAAGTGATTAGCATCTCCAGTGCAACTCACTCCATAACAGTGTCTGCACATTTCTAAATATTTGAAAATATTTGTCATGCAACTGCAAAACACGGCCACCCACCCATTCATCAAACAATATCATGGGGTCTTTAATGTATGACCTATGTAGTGCGCTTTTACACACTGATATTATCAAATTTGGGCATCAGAATCATTATTTTGCTATTTGAAATGGCACTTAGTAAAAGCCCAAATGAGTCTAGACTCTAAAGTGTTTGCAGGTCATGTTAAGAATTTGTAAAGAGTGGTGGGCGATAGTCTTTACCGCGGGCCGTCTCTCTGATAATCCTCACCCTCTTTGGCTTTTATTAGTGAATCTTTTAATCACCAGATAGAAATGATTCTGACACTGGCTCCAGGTTTAATTATTTCTCTCAGCCCCTGCATCTCAATTAATGATTGTAACGTCCTTGTTCTTTGAGAGGAGACACTGGATAAAATTGGGTTTGGTTCTCTTGCTTGGGTGTTTTGATAAATGTCTCTTTAACCTTGAATTGCATTTTGCCCCAACTGTCAGCATGTTACAGAGCTGGTGAGGCAAGGACTTGGACCAATGTTTCTGGCCTTTTGCGGTTATATGCACAGATGGACTGGTATGAATGAGTGATACTGCTCAGAACTGCTCACTTCCTGTTTTCCACAGCATAGGTCTCTTTTGACAAAGTCACAACAGAATCTTGCTCCATTTTTTATTTTTGGCTTGAGGGCTCCTCTAAACTAGCTGCTGACTCATGCAGTCAAATTAAGTCTGATTTGTCCATGTCTCCTGCCTCGCTCTCCTATCTCTCCAGGTGCTGTCAAAAGCACTGATCCTTGGACTGTGTTGCAGAGACAGTAACGTCCATATATCCTGCATATAATTTGCACGTTGTATTTAATGGTTGATAATGAGGCTTGCTATATTCTAAGATTTCTGCCATTTGTCATTTTTAAATCGCAGACTGTGTTGTTAAAGTTGATGGCAGATGCTGAAAAATGATTATATCATATTTATAGGTACACGATGTAGCTTTTTTTGTTCAAAATGAACACAATTTAAATAATGAGGCAATACATCATCAGTCCTTCTTCTAAAACATGTTTTTGTTTTACCCTGATTCACTATGGTAAGCCTATTAAAAGTGTTTATATTTTAGACCTGATGGGATGGTTTTTGCTGGAAATTGTGTACATACGTCACTCACCTGTACGTGTCTCATCAAATCCATAAATAGAGAAAAGTTGCTCTAGTTACTCTGATGGTGTGGGAGTGGCATAGGTTTGTTGGAGATGGTGAGAACTGAGGGATTTGACATGTTGTAAAAGCAACGTGGAAATGCCTTTTTTATTACTCAACAGGTAAGGTATTTTATTGAACAGATAAATTGCCATGTGTAGCTCTCTAATTGTGCGAAGAGGTTAGAATAGAGGTTGTACAACTCCAGCAAAGATGTTTACATGGGTTGTAACTCGTGGAGAGAGATTGCTCAAAACTGGTCATGTGTCAAATGCCTGTGTATGCATACGAGTCAAATGAAGTATACTTTGCAAGGCTGTGCGTTCGACTGTGCGTGTACACTAGCTTACGTGTAAAAAAACGAAGCATACCCAGGGCTTAACTGTCATGCAGCTGCTCAGAGACGTGAAGGTTGAGGATCCAAATGCAGTTTATTAGTCAAAGCACAGGCAAACAGTCCAAAACAAACACCAGCAGTGTTGTCAATTGCTTTCAGTTAAAAGTAGCTAAAACTGGTCGCTAAATGTCGCTAGATGACGTCATCCTGGCGAGTCCACTGATCTGTATTAATATAAATGTACGTGACTCGCCAACTGATCTAATCTAGATAAGGTTTGTCCAAGAACTTGCTAGATTTGTTGCTAGGTCTCAAAAGGGGCAGGGAAGTCGTTAAATCTAGCGGCAAAATCGCTAAATTGGCAGCACTGAACACCAGGCAGGAATCTCAGGCAAAGAGGGTAATCCAGAAAACAGGCAGTGGATCAAGACCATGAACATGAACATGAACATGAGAAAACCAAAGACAGAAATGCAGCAGTGACACATACAAGACTTCACAATGAATGACAGAATGAACCAGGCTTATATAGGCAGGTAGGAACTGACAATGAGAACCAGCTGAGAACAATCAGGGAAAATGAGACCGGGCAGTGAGCTCTGGGAAATGTAGTTCATGAGGGAATGACAGTAGTCTGGGGTGGAGTGCCCTCTGGTGGCTATCAAGGGCACTCCAGCTTGTGATCGTGACACTAACAGAGTTCATTGTACAGCATTATCTAATATGAAGGGTCATTTCATTATGGTTGTTGTAGCGCTGTGCTGGAATTTATTTTCAAGGAAATACTGTGTCTATTAATGGGTAAAGCTACAGTAACGTCTTCAGCTAGTCAGCATGAGATCCTTTCCATCTAAACTGGTTATATCTCTTAGTAGTGAATGTTTTATGTGCAGTAGCATTACCATATTCCGCAGTAACGCAGAGCCAAAGCACAACCAAAACAATGTTCTTTTCTCGGAATGCATGCAGTTTAGTTTTTTATCCGCTAGAGGGCCAAAAGTTACATAGTGTACCTTTGACTTTATAAACTATGACATAAAATAATTTTCGTTATCATTTTTCTTTTCCCTACTAAAAATATCAAAATATATTTTAAACTAGTGGAATACTTGAGAAGAAAGCACAGTTTTGTGAGGTTCTGTTTTTAATAAAACATCAACAACAGTTGGCCAGTGGAAGAAACCTCATTTGAGATACAATGAAATATGTAAATATATTTTTACAGGAAAAAAAGACATGAATACTCATTGATACTCATAATAACATGATTTGAGCTGAAATTGTTTTATATTTTATAACATATTTGTAAACAAAAACCAGATAATCAGAGTTTTAATATCAGAGAACTGTGATAATACAAATTAATCTTGCCTATCATGTTACTGAATCAAAGAATGCCGTATGAGAAATGGGAGAGGAATACAGATTTCTTATTTCAGCTTGTGTTTTATTCACAGGGGAGGATGGAGCAGCATTTGATGGGAAGATGTGTCACATATGCATGTAGCATAAGCTAACAGAGAGGATTTCTTCTCACACTCTCAAGGAGACACACTCCAGCAGACATTGTATGTCACTGACTTGTTTGTAGGCTACAATATCTCCTTGCAATGCAGGCTGGAGGAGGTGTTTGGATTCACAGTAGCAGAGGGGGGCTCAGAGCTAACTGTTAGGTATGAGCACAACCAACATTCCCACAGTGAAGGCAATTATAATAGTCAACATCCCTCTGCGTTGACTTTAATGCAATTTGCACCCAGTCCTAGAACAAAGGAATGTGGTAATGTACAGAAGTCAATTCTGAGCCGGACAAAACCGCATTCCCAGCTTGCCAGTCATCAACGTTTTATTAGACTTGGAGTTTCAGTTATGTTATTTATAGGCTATGTGTAATACAGAATAGCAAGTGCGTTTATAGCAGTTCAACAGCATCATGACTTTTCTATGAAGCTTGTTTGCAACTTTTTATCTCAACTGTTTTTCTCACAACTTTTTTTCTCAGATTTGCGAGTTTATGTTTCAGCAATTATCCTTTTTTATTTAGTGGAGTAAACAAGCTTCCATACTTTTCATTTGTATTGCACTGCGTTCCGGACAGACCATACCAAGATGTCCTTGTTGCTTCCTGTATTGCAATGTCATACTGGATTAAATCCAATAGGCTACATAGGCCTACTGAACGCATGATTTTTCCCCCAAACCAGGTTAAGGTTAGGGTGTAGGGTAGGTTTAGGTCAGTGTTGCCAAGTCTACAAATTGGGCTACTTTTACACTGTTGCTGCAGGTTGTTTTTTTAGTCCGCAGGTTGAAGCGAAGGACCAACCACCCCCCTCCCAGGACCGCGATTGGGCTGGTTTTGAATAGCAATTGGGCTGGTTAGGGGTTAGTATTTGTTGTAGCATTGTGTAGGCAATCAGCAATGTGAATGACATTAGTAATTGAATCTTTTGAGTTTGCACTGAACTGGTTTGGTGAAAAAAATCACGCGTCCAGTACTTATTGGATTTAATCCAGTAGGCCTACGCTATTGCGCAATAGGCTGCAGTGTCTACTATTGGCAGTCACAGCTTGTAGTAGTTCTTTAGTTCCGCCAATAGGTGGCGATAAGAGATCGTCTAAATGTATGAGTAATTTTTAATCATTCAACAGATTCATTCAAAGACAAGTGGTGCTCACTGCAGAGCCAAATGACCTCCAGCTACACCTCTCTGGAGCCCAAGGGTGGAGCTTAACCTGTTTAATGGGTGGAGAGATAGGGTTATGGGTAGGGTTAGGGTGTGATTGGGGGATGCATCTCCACCCATCATGCCCACAGTAGGTTGAGAGAGGGGGAGCTGGAGCTCCAGAGAGGGGGAACTGGAGGTTATACTCCACCCATGGCTCTGCAGTGAGTAGCCTCTCTTCAAAGATGCTGACTTGTTTAAGAACACCACTGCCGCCACATGTTTGTTTGGAGACAGAACGGCAATTCTACTGTGTCTTTCAAATCTGTGCAAATAAGAGAAAGTAACTGTCAAACTGACACGATTTTAATTTCTTGTTTATTGAACTGTTGTGTGAAAAAAATAACCCTCGCGATCGTGCTTGTTCCAAAACGTCAATTAAAGGGTTAGGTCACCCAAAAATGAAAATTCTGTCCTTACGTACTCACCCTCCGAAGACCTTCATTCATCTTTGGAACACAAATGAAGATATTTTTGATAAAATCCGATGGCTCAGTGAGGCCTCCATTGCCAGCAAGATTATTAACACCTTTGGATGCCCAGAAAGCTACTAAAGACATATTTAAAACAGTTCATGTGACTATAGTGGTTCAACCTTAATGTTATGAAGCGACGAGAAAAAACTTTTTGTGTGCCAAAAAAACAAAATAACGACTTTATTCAACAATATCTAGTGATGGGTGATTTCAAAACACTGCTTTATGAAGCTTCGAAGCTTTACGAATCTTTTGTTTCGAATCAGTGGTATGGAGCGCGTATCAAACTGCCAAAGTCACGTGATTTCAGTTAACTAGGCTTCTTTATGTCATAAATGTTTGATACAAGCTCCGAACCACTGATTCGAATATAAAGATTTGTAAAGCTTCAAAGCTTCATGAAGCAGTGTTTTGAAATCACCCATCACTAGATACTGTTGAATAAAGTCGTTATTTTGTTTTTTTGGCGCGCAAAAAATATTCTCGTCGCTTCATAACATTAAGGTTGAATCACTGTACTCACATGAGCTGTTTTAAATATGTCTTTAGTAGCTTTCTGGGCATCTGAAAGTGTTAATTATCTTGCTGGCAATGGAGGCCTCACTGAGCCATCGGATTTTATCAAAAATATCTTAATTTGTGTTCTGAACATGAATGAAACATGAGGGTGAGTAATTAATTTTTGGGTGAACTAACCCTTTAATTCAAGAATCAAAGAGTCTTTATAATCAGTCATTGAATCATTTGCACTTTGCTCATCTGTCTCAGGTGTTTCCCTAAAATGTTTTAGGAGAAAAACAAAATTAGAAACAATTGTTGTCATAAGATCATCTTGAGAGAATTTTAATGAGAAATGTTCAGACTTTCGACTTCGGATTGATCACAGACTTTGAGCACAGTGTGTGACAAATTCAATTGTGAGGTTTCAACTCTAGGGCCCTGTTTCCACCTGGTATTAAGATGCGTTTTGGTCAATGGGATCACAAGTGGATGAGGGAGACACATAGGCCTAACCGTTTACACCTGGTATTTTAATTCCTCTCTTTTGTCCACTTTCAACCACTTCTGTCCTAATTTCTTTGAGGGGAGGATCTATGGGCGGGTAAATGTTTTTTTTCCCAGATCTTTCGATCTAATGGACAAAATAAGCTCGCGCAATTTACATATGAGTGTGCCTGCAGACGACGGAAAACATACGGAGAGCATCAGCTTTCGTTTCTGCTCTGACAGCCGCAAGACCACGCTGGATGCTAGAAATCAGGAATGGCGAGAGAACATTTTGCTTGGTATACGTTTTTGTCTTCAAACCAAACTTGGGTCTTCAGCCAACAAAGTTTAAATCCCATATCTGGCTAGCGATCTTTCCATAATGTTTACGGATGAGTTCAGCAGGCGGAAAGTAGGCAGTCTTTAGTAGCTGTTCGAACACATTCGACCACATGAGTGTTTTCACTATGAAATCAATCTGGTCAAATGCGTTTTCGGCTACCTCTGGAAGTGGTCAAAAGTGGACAAGCTCAAAACGTTTTACACCCTGTTTACACCTGTATTTAGCGTTGTCCACTTGTGATCCAATCGACCAAAACGCATCTTAATACCAGGTGAAAACAGCCTTGATGGAGACACACGTGAGATGACTGGGGTTAAGCCAGTCTTTCCAAACTCTCCATTTACTCTCATTTCTGACCAGTAGGGAAAAATTTATATATTAAAGAGATCTCATTTCATTTGTGATTTTCTGAGTCTCACATCATGCTGACTTTCTTCATCTTTTTTAATCATTTCACTATAAAAAACTAACACTATTCATTTTCTGCCTTACAAGCACTAGTAGGCCTATTTCCTTTAGGAAAAGCAAATGGGGAAAAAGAATTACTCTCCAACATGAGTGCTTATCTAAGCAAGCAAAAAGAAACAATTACATCTCAGAGGAAGACATCAACAGCAGCAATGGCTATGAAGCCTTATTAAATGAAAACTACCTCTTTAGCCTCTAGAATGGCATTATCACAGACTGACTCATAGCCGTGTCATGGTAATGGATATGTTGATAGGTCCCATGTAAGTGTCCAATGCTCTTTCATGCAGTGCAATGACAGCATCTGCGGTGCATTAAGGTGTAAAAACATGCTGTTGTGAAACTCACCTCTGAGCAGCAGGGCAGAACCTCCATTGACAGACTGATATAATGGATCTCACTTAGTATATTAAACAATGTCACAATCCAGATCAGTGTCATCCGCCATTTGCCTGTTTACAGAATGTTCTACACACCGATTTAGTGTCATTACTGTTTTAGTAGGATGTTTAATATACCAAAATAAGGACATAAGTGATTATTATCACACTGGAAATAATATTTTAGAACATGATCAAGACCAAAAAGGTCAAAATTTGACAGTTTATGGTCTAGTTAGCTCCTGCTGTTAGATGCGGTAAATAAAAACATTTTTTGGCAATAAAACATATACAACCCAAATTCCGGAAAAGTTGGGACATTTTTTAAATTTGAATAAAATGAAAACTAAAAGACTTTCAAATCACATGAGCCAATATTTTATTCACAATAGAACATAGATAACATAACATAACAAATTTTACACTTTTATCCATTAAATGAGCTCATTTCAAATTTGATGCCTGCTACAGGTCTCAAAAAAGTTGGCACGGGGGCAACAAATGGCTGAAAAAGCAAGAAATTTTGAAAAGATTTAGCTGGGAGAACATCTAGCAACTAATTAAGTTAATTGATATCAGGTCTGTAACATGATTAGCTATAAAAGGGATGTCTTAGAGAGGCAGAGTCTCTCAGAAGTAAAGATGGGCATAGGCTCTCCAATCTGTGAAATAGTGCGTAAAAAGATTGTGGAAAACAATGTTCCTCAACGTCAAATTGCAAAGGCTTTGCAAATCTCATCATCTACAGTGCATAATATCATCAAAAGATTCAGAGAAACTGGAGAAATCTCTGTGCATAAGGGACAAGGCCGAAACCTTTATTGGATGCCTGTGGTCTTCGGGCCCTCAGACGACACTGCATCACTCATCGGCATGATTGTGTCAATGACATTACTAAATGGGCCCAGGAATACTTCCAGAAACCACTGTCAGTAAACACAATCCGCCGTGCCATCTGCAGATGCCAACTAAAGCTCTATCATGCAAAAAGGAAGCCATATGTGAACATGGTTCAGAAGCGCCGTTGTGTCCTGTGGGCCAAGGCTCATTTAAAATGGACTGTTTCAAAGTGGAAAAGTGTTCTATGGTCAGACGAGTCCAAATTTGACAGGGTTCCAATGGTTTCCAGACGACGTCTATTTCAGGGAAGGCCTTGTGTATTTCAGCAGGACAATGCAAAACCACATACTGCAGCTATCACAACAGCATGGCTTCGTCGTAGAAGAGTCCGGGTGCTGAATTGGCCTGTCTGCAGTCCAGATCTTTCACCTATAGAGAACATTTGGCGCATCATTAAACAAAATGATGCCCAGATGATGCCCAGATGTCTTCAAACTGTTTTGAAAAGAAGAGGAGATGCTACACCATGGTAAACATGCCCCCGTCCCAACTATTTTGAAACCTGTAGCAGACATCAAATTTGAAATGAGCTCATTTTGTGCATAAAATTGTAAAATTTCTCCGTTTAAACATTTGTTATGTTATCTATGTTCTATTGTGAAAAAAAATATTGGCTCATGTGATTTGAAAGTCTTTTAGTTTTCATTTTATTCAAATTTAAAAAACGTCTCAACATTTCCGGAATTCAGGTTGTAATAATTTTATATGTATGCAACATTTCAAAAGTTTGAGGTCAGTAAGATTGAAATTTTTTGGAAAAAAGTCTCATGTTCACTAAGGCTGCATTTATTTGATCAAAAATACAGTAAAAACAGTAATATTATGAAATATTATTGCAATTTTAAAAAATAATAATTTTGCAACTATGAAATTTTTGATGAAAATCCATTAGAGGTGTTTAGCATTTTTATTTGCTTTAACATGCACTACTGTTAAAAAGTTTGAGGCCGGTAAGATTTTTATAATGTTTTTGAAAGAAGCCTTACCAAGGCTGCATTTATTTGATCAAAATACAGTAAAAACAGTTGTATTGTAAAATATTATTACAATTTGTTTTCTGTTGTATTATATATTTAAAATTTTAATTTATTCCTGTCATGGTTTTTCAGCAGCCATTACTCCAGTCTTCAGTGTCACGTGATCCTTCAGTAATCATTCTAGAATGAATTAAAGAATCAATCATCCTTGCTAAAAAAAAAAAAAAAAAAAAAAAAAAAATATTTTTCCTTGTCTGCTGCCTTTGATGTCACTGTTTGTTCCCATGTTCCAGAGTGATTAGTCACATGATATTTAGAGCTCAGGTGATTGGCTCAGAAAGTTCTGTGGTCCCATGTGCAAAAGATCTCCTAGAGCAATTGTAGTATGTATTGTTACTCTTTAAGGATATAGTGTCTCTATCAATGTGAAATATGTAATCTTTTTAATTTATATGCCATGGATCATTGATTAAATGCAATCATTCATTACAACTGTGAGCAGAGTATATCTGACACAGACAAATTATTTCCCCCAAAATGGATTTCTTATTAAAGACAGATATTCACTGAAGCGTTTGGCATTCCACTTCCATTCCTCCTTTCTCTGTAACTATGCCTATGTGCTTCCGTAATTACCATTCTTACTTATCTCTGCCCTGCTCTGTAAATGTAATTTCCCTCGTCGCAAATAAGATGGTTTTAATTCTCCTCCACTTCCATGAGTCTGTCTCTTTTTTTTACTTAATTCTGAATGAAGTGGCAGAATTTGAAGCTCTGCCAAAAATCTGAAGGACAGCAGACCTTGAGGAGGAGCGTGTGCCCGCATTTCCTCTGCAAAATTCATCAGGGAGTCTTATGACATTTCCTTTTTATTAGTCTCAATTATTGATATAAGCTGTGTTTAAAATTCTTTTCAAATTAACTTGCTGTAATGGATACATAATGGTGCTCTGAATAATTGCCTTTGCAAGAACTAATGAAGGAAGGAACTTGAGAACTTAGCCACCAAACAGACACAGTTTAACTCCACAGGCTCTTTACATGAGGGTCTCTTTCACATTTAACAAGGGAGAAGGAAATCCTGTTGGTTTCTGCTATTAAAAATGGTATTACTGAAACATCCATTATAAGTCAATATCACCATGGGGAAGCCATGAAAGTACAATTAAAGTGGCATCATTTGAACAAAACGTATATCAAAATAACTACTTCAATAAGGAACACAGCTAGGTTCAATGTATTATTATATTCATTTGTCTAGTCTTTTGGACAGTAGAAAATGTATGTACTGTTAATGAAATATACTCAACCTCATGTCATTCCAAACCCATAAGACTTTGGTTACTCTTTGAAACAAATCAAGATATTTTTAATAAAATGTAAAACTTTCTGTCCGTCCATTGAAAGTCCAGGTAACCAAAATTTCCAAAAAGCTCATAAAGGCATCGTAAAAATGAATCCATATTAATCAAGTAGTTTCAGTGCAAAGATACATAAAAGCCTAAATTAAATCTGTTCATCATATAAAGTGATCATATCTCTCTACAAGACTTCGATTAAACTGCTCAATTCATATGGATTCATTTTTACGATGTCTAATTTTTTTGTTACCTGGACTTTCAGTGGAGGGACAGAAACCTCATCCCCCTTTTTGAGCATAGACGTGAAAATACACTATCCAAACTTAAATCGTTGTAATTTAAGAATGCTTTGGAAGACCTACGTTTGGTCTTATTTCAAAGAAGGCACTCAGCAGATTGCACTTCAAAAAATGAAAGTATGAAAAAGTTATAGAAGTTTAAATTTACTGTAAATCAAATGTACTGTACTAAAAAGTTTATATTTTATATAAAATATATATTTTACAAAAAAAAAAATTTACTCTAAAATTAATATAAAATCAAAGCCATATGTCTAACCAAATTGTGTTCCAAATTTGAAGTTGATACCACAAAAATTGAAGTTCCCATGAGATTTTGTTTAGGCGTTGTACCATAAAAAGCCACCGGTGTCACCCACATTCCATTGAAATTTTTTTGATGCATTCTCCTGTAACAAATTAATAAATTTCTGTCCAAATATCACTTCTATCAAAAAAACAGATGCCAAATATGGAAGCTTGAGATTCAGACCTTTCCAACTGTATGTTTTTTGACTATAAAGTAGTTAAAATAAATTTTGTAATATGAAACATAACCACTAGGGGGACGAGCCCGCTAAAGGGATTTAAAGTACCATTTCCATGGTAAGGCAATGTCCAATTTCAAAACAGTTTTCACAGGATGAATGCTGAGTTTTTAAGCTTTCGAATGATACCAAATTTATCATGATTACTGAAATATGTGATGCAAAAAAAGGCAATAAATAAAAACAGCGCCAAGTTAAAGGGTTAGTTCACCCAAAAATGAAAATAATGTCATTAATTACTCACCCTCATGTCGTTCTACACCCGTAAGACCTTTGTTCATCTTCGGAACACAAATTAAGATATTTTTGATGAAATCTGAACTTCTCAAGATCCAGAAAGCTACTAAAAACATATTTAAAACAGTTCATGTGAGTACAGTGGTTCTACCTTAATATTATAAAGTGATGAGAATACTTTTAGTGCACCAAAAAAACAAAATAATGACTTTTCAACAATATCTAGTGATGGCCAATTTCAAAATCTTTTATTTCGAATCAGTGATTTGGTGCACCAAAGTCACGTGATTTCAGCAGTTTGGCAGTTTGACGTGATCCGAACCACTGATTCGAAAAAAAAAAGATTCGAAGCAGTGTTTTGAATTCGGCACAAAAAGTATTCTTGTCGCTTTATAATATTAAGGTAGAACCACTGTACTCACATGAACTGTTTTAAATACAGGTGCTGGTCATATAATTAGAATATCATCAAAAAGTTGATTTATTTCACTAATTCCATTCAAAAAGTGAAACTTGTATATTATATTCATTCATTACACACAGACTGATATATTTCAAATGTTTATTTCTTTTAATTTTGATGATTATAACTGACAACTAAGGAAAATCCCAAATTCAGTATCTCAGAAAATTAGAATATTGTGAAAAGGTTCAATATTGAAGACACTTGGTGCCACACTCTAATCAGCTAATTAACTCAAAACACCTGCAAAGGCCTTTAAATGGTCTCTCAGTCTAGTTCTGTAGGCTACACAATCATGGGGAAGACTGCTGACTTGACAGTTGTCCAAAAGACGACCATTGACACCTTGCACAAGGAGGGCAAGACACAAAAGGTCATTGCAAAAGAGGCTGGCTGTTAACAGAGCTCTGTGTCCAAGCACATTAATAGAGAGGCGAAGGGAAAGAAAAGATGTGGTAGAAAAAAAGTGTAAAAGCAATAGGGATAACTGCACCCTGGAGAGGATTGTGAAACAAAACCCATTCAAAAATGTGGGGGAGATTCACAAAGAGTGGACTGCAGCTGGAGTCAGTGCTTCAAGAACCACTACGCACAGACGTATGCAAGACATGGGTTTCAGCTGTCGCATTCCTTGTGTCAAGCCACTCTTGAACAACAGACAGCGTCAGAAGCGTCTCGCCTGGGCTAAAGACAAAAAGGACTGGACTGCTGCTGAGTGGTCCAAAGTTATGTTCTCTGATGAAAGTAAATTTTGCATTTCCTTTGGAAATCAGGGTCCCAGAGTCTGGAGGAAGAGAGGAGAGGCACACAATCCACGTTGCTTGAGGTCCAGTGTAAAGTTTCCACAGTCAGTGATGGTTTGGGGTGCCATGTCATCTGTTGGTGTTGGTCCACTGTGTTTTCTGAGGTCCAAGGTCAACGCAGCCGTATACCAGGAAGTTTTAGAGCACTTCATGCTTCCTGCTGCTGACCAACTTTATGGAGATGCAGATTTCATTTTCCAACAGGTCTTGGCACCTGCACACAGTGCCAAAGCTACCAGTACCTGGTTTAAGGACCATGGTATCCCTGTTCTTAATTGGCCAGCAAACTCGCCTGACCTTAACCCCATAGAAAATCTATGGGGTATTGTGAAGAGGAAGATGCGATATGCCAGACCCAACAATGCAGAAGAGCTGAAGGCCACTATCAGAGCAACCTGGGCTCTTATAACACCTGAGCAGTGCCACAGACTGATCGACTCCATGCCACGCCGCATTGCTGCAGTAATTCAGGCAAAAGGAGCCCCAACTAAGTATTGAGTGCTGTACATGCTCATACTTTTCATGTTCATACTTTTCAGTTGGCCAAGATTTCTAAAAATCCTTTCTTTGTATTGGTTTTAAGTAATATTCTAATTTTCTGAGATACTGAATTTGGGATTTTCCTTAGTTGTCAGTTATAATCATCAAAATTAAAAGAAATAAACATTTGAAATATATCAGTCTGTGTGTAATGAATGAATATAATATACAAATTTCACTTTTTGAATGGAATTAGTGAAATAAATCAACTTTTTGATGATATTCTAATTATATGACCAGCACCTGTATGTCTTTAGTACCTTTCTGGATCTTGAGAAGTTCGATGGCATTGCTGGCAATAGAGGCCTCACTGAGCCATCAGATTTCATCAAAAATATCTTAATTTGTGTTCCAAAGATGAACAAAGGTCTTACGGGTGTAGAACGACATGAAGGTGAGTAATAAATGACATTATTTCCATTTTTGGGTGAACTAACCCTTTAAGGGGTTAATTTGTGTTTGAAAGATGAACCAAAGTCTTATGGGTTTGGAACGACATGAGGGCGAATAAATGATGACAGACTTTCGTTTTTGAGTGAACTATCCTTTTAAATACAAAATTTAGACCATTTTAGATATGATTAAAATACTCTGATTCATTAGACACTTATTACATCAGCACTTGTAGTTTTATCATCATTTGCATAATCATATTTCCATTACATATAACTCTGAAAGAACATTTGATATCATTGTTAAATACAGTTCTTGTCTTGAACAAATGAGGATGAGCTCTTATTTTTCACTTCTGTATATCTTGATTTCCAAAATATGCTAATGTTCAGTCTATCAACCCTTGATGGTTTTTAGACTGTACTTGACACTAGTAAGCTGACAACTCTGAGAAGCTTCAGTTTCACTGCAGGACAAACTCTGCTGAATGCTACCTATTTGCATGATAATTATTCATGCAGTGAAACTGGACGCTTTACCCAGCACTTGGTCTTGCATTTAAATGCACATCTACAGTACGTTTTTTGAAATGTTCATTTCTTGTTCTAGTAGAAAATGTGCACAAGCTGCCCAAAGTGTTAGATGACTTAATTTAATCAGAAGACTAAAAAAAAAAAAAAAAAGAGTATTCTTTGGATATTTGTTCATGTTGACTTGTGTTAATTAAGCATAAAAAGCAAATCAAAAAGGCTAAAAATAATTAAAATGAAACTCTTGTTGCATGTTATATGCAGATTTATGATGTTGCAACAAAAATATTGTATTATGTTGATTATAACAGAACTTTAATTGTAAAACTGATATGAAAAGAACATCATTACCAAAATATGGAATCATAAAAGAACAGGGCATTGACTTCAGTAATGAGCCTCTGCTGCTTTATTCATGTTTGCAAATTAAAATATAATAAATTAACATTTTTTTTTCTAAAAATATACAAAAATACTGTAAAACTTTCCTAGAAAGCCTCAACACAGTAGTATTGCCATGTACCGCATACTATAATAAGCACAGTGGTCTATCTATTTCGAAAACCGATGAAGATGAAACTCTTCTGTGTTGGGATATTTCCACATTCCCTTCCTTTACAACATTCCAGACTATGACATTCAGGATTGGAATGTCTTTTCCAGAACTTTTCAATACACTGTACTCAATTAAGCATATAGAGTAACCGTTAAATGCGCACTCTCGCTCACATTCATATCACTTCAATAGATGTTTTTAGGCTCTGATATACACACAAGCATCATGGAGGCAACATAGGCCTGAGTAGATGTTGAAAGGGTGGAGAGAAGAACAACTTGAAGCATCTGCTCACAGTTCAGTGAATCTCTGAGCAGCACAGGGTTCTGGTAAATATGGCCACTAAAGTTTATAGTACATTGCTGATTGAGACAATTACACACTATTATCTACAATCATGTCACATAACCACCAACATTATTTAGAATATGCATTCACTGACATCTGATATCACTGGAGGTCTGAAGGAACAAAACATGATTTTTTTTTTTTTTGTCTGCTACATTAATACTGAACAGACTTTCTGGGCTTTCTTTGCTTTTCTCACTCTCCAGCCCCTGCGTATGTGATGCATAGCATGACTCTTGGGTGTCCAAACCATCCTCATGCAAAACAAATCCATTTCTGTTACATAATGGCATGAACCAGCTGATAAAAGTTTGCTCTTGAATGATTCACTTCCATGAAGTGGATTTATCGTTTGGATTTCAGGGTTCCCACACTTTCTGACCAATGAATTTACATGATTTTGCCCATGACTTCTCCAATCATTTGTAATTTTAAAGATTTTTTTTTCTAGAAATATAGAGATAGCATTCATTTTTAGCCAAAGCAATACTTGAGCATAACTAGAAAAATTGACTACACAAATTTCCATGACCATTTACATTACTTTTTCTAGGCCTGGAAATCCCACTTTTGAAATTCCCTGATATATCCAGGACTGTGGGAACCCTTTTGTTTATGGATCTCAGAAAACACACCAGTAATATCAGTCTCATAAAAAAGGACAAAGCCATAGAATGAACAAAAACGGAAAAGGTCGTGAGATTAACAGCTCACTCGGCTGGGCTGTTGCTTACAAACAAAGTCTGTCATGAAATCGAACTCATTCTGTCCCAGCCACAGCTCTGGCAGCTCCTTTATTCGGTCCAAGCCCATTTCTATCACCAGTGACATCAAGACCTCCTCGTCAATAAAATCCGTGTCGATAACGTTGGGGGGCAGCATTGCTGCAGGCATGTGGTGGCCAGGCAGAGGAACCCCAGACGTGTTCTGCTTAGCGTTACTGTTTTGGAACTGCTGTCCTGTCCCGTTTAACTGGTGGCTGGCGGGGTGCAGTTCGTGCATGTAATGGTGATGATGGGAAGGATGCGTGTGGTGACTGTAGTAAGGCGTGTTGAGCTTTTGCAACTGCATGCTGGCAGCGAGCTGCTGCCCTTGTCCGACAAACTGGGAGTTAAAGCGGGCAGGCAAGTTGCCATTGGGGATCCCTCCGTTGATATTATTCCCAGAGGCCATGGAATGCCGGATCCCGTGGTTTGCGTTTACATTCCCTCCCGCGTAATGCATGTGATCTCCCATGATAACGTTATAATGTTGTTGCTGTGGAAGCGCGTTGGAAAACTGTCCCATTACCATCCTGCGCGCGGAGTGCTGATGCCCATTCACAGCATCTGGGAAACGTCCATGGTTCATTGCCATCATTCGGTCTACCATTCCCCTGGAAAACAGTTTGCAGAAGTTAATATAAAAGTTAATATAAAATTCGCGTAAACATATAGTGCCGATCAATCTGCAAACTCACAAAGGACAATGATTTGGTTTATTCAACATTAAAGCGAAGCTTGTTTGCAACATGCACGAGTAAACACGAGCGTCTAACTGTGTCATGAACATTCATAAACAGGCTAAACTTTGTAACCTTTACCTCTCTGCTTAAATCTGCTGAGTGCGTCGCACCACCGCAGTCGGCAACAGCAAAAAGTAACTGACAGTCCCAGAGATGAAAGAGTTTACAATCCCTCCTAATCCAAGTCAATAAAAAGGGTATGCTCTCCAAATACAGACCGCATTCAGCGCCAGCCTCCGCATCAAAAACATTACGAAAAAAACTGCTGCATGCTTCTCGGTCAGCACTCATATACAATCAAGCCAGGGGCGGAGCAAAGCCAACCTTCAATCTGACTACACTCAAGACTGTGGCAAGCCGTTTTATCATGTACGCTATTCCTAACTACTGTTTAAAATGTAAATATACCAGTTTTACTGTTCCTAGGGGGTAGTACTTTAAAATTTAAACTTTTCCTGAATCTTTTGAATAATAGTCATTGGATTTTTAACAAAAATTAAATTAGTACCAAGTGGGCGTTTTTCCCCACAGGTGGTGCAAAATGCCCCCACTCTGACCAAGCAATTTGCTTTATACATTTACACCAAAATCAGAGTACAAGCAGCTTAAGATTAAAATTAAAAAGACAAGCTAAAACAACAGTAGATAAATATGAATATTTATTAATGAACCATGCCGAAAATCATTTGAAAAATATTGTTAGCTGATGCTAACTGGCTAGCTAACTAGTTAGCTGGTGCTAACTTGAGGTAATTTTTTAAAAAGTCCAAATATTTTTATTCAACCACCTAGTTGAATATTTTGATGAAAAAAACAAAGGATGTGATGTTCAGAACGTGGTAACTACAGCAATTATGATGGGGCGTTCTACCCCAATTATATCACTTAAAGTAAAATCCGTTTTCTCTCAGGTACGTCGCCAGCTTCACAGTGAATTCTTCTATGGCTGAATCCCAAATGGCACCCTAAACCCTCACGGTCTTCCTCTGAGTCCACACTTTCGTGTAGTAATGCCGCTCTGACTGCCGGGTAAAGTCCTCTGCATAGCTCGCAAAGTGCGCTTAGCTGAAGTGCGCATCGAGGGCGCATAGCAGCCGCAAAGGGGGGCGCTCGTGAGCACCCTTCTGAAACCTAAAATGATTAATGGGACACCCTACGGTCTCGTGGACTTAACGGACACGCACGCTGCAGCCATTGTAAGTCCACAAGACCGAAAGTACATAGAAGTGTGCCATTTGGGATTTAGCCTATCACTCTCGTCAACGTAGACCATAGCAACAACAAAAACGTATCTTGACTTTATCTAGTAGTTATTTTGGGAAAAACAGTAGGGGGCGTTTCACCCCACTGTTCCCTATTATCTATTCCAGAATTCCTAGTAGCAATTAAATAGGCACTAGTGTGATTTTATTAAACACTAGTGTGTTACTACTAACGTTTTAATGTAATTTTTAATTGAAATAAAAGTAGCCACTCTGACTTTTCACTAAATGTGACAAGTAAAAAGCAACTGCAAGTAGTGAGAGAGTAAAGACTTATCTACCTATCTAATAATTTATCTAGACAATTAGTAGTAGACTTACTGAAACTGGAATAAATTGAATAGATACGTAGTATCTGATAAATAAGTATATATAGGCTACTAGTAGTATATATAGTATCTAATGGGTTAATAGTAAAAAAAGGCACTAGCTAATATTATTTAGGCTAGTATAACTAAAAAGAAAGTACACTGTAAAAAAAAAAAAAAAAAAACCTTTTCAAAGTTTCAAATAAAACGAATTATTGGAGTACATTTAACAAGAAAAAGCTATTTCAGTCTTTATACTTCACGTTTAATTCAGTGTGCTACTTGCAGTTTCATTTTAATTATTTGTAAAGTTTATTAGTAATTGCTGAGTGGAAATTGTTTCTACAATTTTTTACAGTGTGCTTTTGTACTCTAATAAATGTTAAAACGGCTTGCCGCAAAAGTCTGGATCTGGGCTCGTGCAAAACGTGGACCTGAAGCGCGCGACCAATCCCCTTCCGCGCGCATGGAGCAACACCGCTGCACACATTACCTCATTGCGGCTATTTCTGTTCACGGCAAGAGTGAGCAAAACATGGAATCACGTTTCACAGGTTTTTAAAGGCAGTGTGCGTGCTCGAACCTCCATTAACAAGATCAATTGATTGAGATAAACAGGGTTGGTGACACTTTACACTGCAGTGCCCGTGTCACACACATTTTTCATGCTCATGTATTTTACACCAACACTTAACGATAATATGATTTTAACCCATTACAAAGGTAAATACTGAAAGTGATTTTGAAATGACTGACAAATGAACATCATTCTCCTGAGGTGACAGATGTTGAAAGTCTCTAAAATAAAAAGGATTTACAAGACAAAACTAAGTAAGTATAAATTCACACGAGTTAGGCTAATTTGATTTGCAATCATTTTAGTATTTGTTAAATCTGTTGTGTGATCACACTCTAACTTGAACACTAAAGTGTCAGTTTTGTCCACAGTCAAACTTAAGCATATAAAAGAGGACAAAGGAAAAAATGAGCAGCAATTAAATCCCAGGAGTGCTGATAAGACGAGTCTGTCTGCACTGCTGCCAACTAAACTTCACGTTCTGCACGTCCAAACCAACACGCCTGCTGAGAGACAGTTGACAGTGGGTTTGATCTCAAGAAATCATGTAAACAAACCAACCTAGACATGTAGAATGTTATCATGTGCAATCATCTAACATGGCATATAACGGTCTTAAAACCAATAAGTGATCAACAATTACACTTTTTGAGCTGTCTACTTATCCGGCAGGGAAGGCATATTTTCTTATCACTGAGTTATTATTTGAGGAAATGAAGAATGATCTCATTGTGAATCTTGATAAATAGATGCTGCTCTAATAGATGGAGGGGATAAGAGAGTAAAAACATGTTCTGGAAGATAAACATAAAAAAGAACACCTGCTTTAAATTCAACAGCCTGGTAATAATGTCAAAATTAATTGCAATCTTCATGCATTTTAAACATCTCAGCTCTAAATACAAGCCATTCCAGTTCAATTATAATGTATATGTGTTTACAAGAAAGCAGCACTATTGGTTGACATGATCATTTGTTTAATGGGCCCATTAACACAGTCATTAATTAATCCTATTGTGACCATCTTTGCATGCATGTGTGTTTGAAAAGTTTTGTCTGAGCAAAGCATCCAGCATGTGATGTGTGAACGTGAGCATTGTTCTATTGAGAAAGGCAGATAACCCTATATTCATTCAAAGCAACTGTGAAAGTTGCTTTTGGGTGAACTGTGCCTGCTAAAAATGGCAATTAGGTTTTCCCCCCTTAACTGTAATATAGGATCTAAAATGATACGCTATTTGAAGAGAGAAAGCCAGAAGGATGATGTCCATGTTTAATGAAATATCTATATATAGACAAGCATAATCGAGCATTAGATTAATGGCCTGTACTTCATTAATTTTGAGACACTCTCCTTATTCTGTCAAACAAGAGCAAGTTATCCACATCTTTAGAGTTTGTATGCATAGAAAGACGCATCCAAGTGTTCCTTCAGTTTTAGAGGCTGCTTAGACAATAGCATTCCAGAAGCCATTTAATCCCAAAGTCATGCCTGAATCAGACTCACTGGGGAAACTAACTAATGAGCTTTACACCCTCTAAGCCTTGTGTTCGAAACCTATTGCACATTTGTGTCGCAAGAAGACACTCGTTGATTTGGGAACTTTTGTTTTGAAAGCAAATGCAACATGCTTTGTTAGTGCTTCAATGGAGTTTGGTTTATTGGATCTAATTTATTGCCTTAGTCTTTGAAAAAAAAAAAAAAGAACACGGTATTTATTAGATGTGGTGTAAAAATGATATTTTTTAATCTCACTGCATTGTAACCTACCAATAAAACGTCAGGGGCCATATAATTTTATTTTAGAGAACAGGGTTTTATTATGGACAATAAATTACAGGTAAATTGTTATATACTCCAGGTTTCATTTGAGGATCTTGAGGATATTTACTTCATGTTAATAAAAATAAAAATGTCTAATGTATTTTCCATCCTTCAGTGGAGGGTGAACATGATTTCAACATGTTCCTGGATCAACATCTTTGTTCATTCCAATCAACCAATCAGATTTGAGTTGCAAGTTTACAGTTTATGTCAAGTTTAGTTCTACACCCGTTCATGTGAGTACAGTGGTTCTACCTTAATATTATAAAGCAAAGAGAATACTTTTTGTGCGCCAAAAAGTTGGGTGGTTATTTTGGGGGCTTTTTGTGGTGCACAAAAAGTATTCTTGTCGCTTTATAATATTAAGGTAGAACCACTGTACTCACATGAGCTGTTTTAAATATGTTTTTAGTAGCTTTCTGGATCTTGAGAAGTTCGGATTTCATCAAAAATATCTTAATTTGTGTTCTGAAGATGAACAAAGCTCTTACGGGTGTAGAACGACATGAGGGTGAGTAATAAATGACATTATTTTCATTTTTGGGTGAACTAACCCTTTAAGACTACATTTTCAGACAGGAATGTTGTTCCAGGATCAACAAATTATGTCCAAGAACATGTCTTACTTGGCAAAATCAGTGGAGAGCATCATGTGAGACCATATAAACTATGGAGAGTTTTACAGCACAAATAAATGAGTTGGTAACCTCGAATACTTTCTCGCCCAAGATCACCTTTACCCTTGGGTGTTGAAATGTTTGCACCTGGTGCAGTGCAGTGGTGCGTGATACCAATTTACCCTTTTAAATTCCGGAACTGTCAATAACAGTCATGCTGGTGTGTGAATGATAATGACAAGTTAAATAACAACTGAAAACATAACAGCAGCACATGTAACAGCCATGTGCTCCTTATCTCAGGATCACTCTGATTCACTTTCCGTCTCTGTTGCTTTCACTTCTTTGTGTGTGTGAACAGTCATGCATGTCCAGTACAATCATTTAACATTGGTTGATTAGGTAATCTTCTGTCAAGTTTGTTGAGTAGCTTTAGTATCCGACCTAAAATCTTTAACCTGACTTTCATTTCATTTTTGACCATTTATAATAAATTTACTCTTTACAGATTTATTTTCTGATATCTTTATATGTGTGAACATAAACATTTAAATAAATATAAAAATGTATGTAACATATGTCTTGATTAAACTCAACCTTCAATCTGTATTAAACCCAAAAAAAGAATTCTGAGCTGCTTGCTCGCTCAATTTACTAAATTAACGCAGCATTCTTGAACATTTTGTCGTTTAATGAATTTCAGTGCATACATACAACCCATTTAAATGCATTCAACATTTAAATTTGTAAAATAGAAGTTTACTTCATCCATTTGGTTTGGACTATACATGAATACAATCTGTTTGTGTTAATATAACATATGCAAAAAGAGTGTCAACTTTCATTACACCATGGATAAACATCCATTTTAGATAAGGAGAAAATAAAAGCTCTTTACCTCTTTTCAATATAACAGTGAACTGAAGTACCAGAGAACTCTCTGGACTACTGTCTCTGTGTAGCATTGTTTTCATAAGTCAGAGCATTATAGTAAAAGTACAGTAAATCCCTCTTCTGTTTACCCAAAGGGAAAAAGTTGGTTAGATTTTATAGATTTGGCACCGGGCCAGCTCTACTAGAGGAATGGGGTGCCATATTCATGCGTGATTCTGTACCATTCATGCACATTTATTTTATATAGATGATAAAGATGAATAAACGATCAATTAAAATGTACATTATACGACCCCTAGTTAGTGTGCCTAGTTGTTGTTTCTTTCAGAGTGTGGGTGGGATTTGAATGTCTCATTTTTCACTTTTGGGCAGTTAGCGCAACCTTAACTGAAAATGGCGACTAAAGTTAAAAGAAAAAGAATGCGAGCAACTGTATAAATATAGCCTAAATAAAATAAATATTCTAGATGTAAAGCTGGTGCTTTAGCTCAGAGCTAAAAAAGCGGATGGTATACAAAAGAGAATATAAGAAAAATCTTTTCTGTCGGAAACTGAACTAGCGAATCGACGTCGGTTTGTAAATGAATCACTTTTTTGGCTCGGTTCTTTTCAATGAATCGGTCGAACGGTCTGAATCGCTTCGTGATTTTTAGTTTGAATCATTCGGACAACTCACCCACGTGCCGCAATGAGTCGTTTGATGCATCCTCTCACGGTGTACTGTAAAGGATTACTTCAGAACACGGGGAACAGAAAGAGCGCTGCAAAAGTTGGATATTTACTTACAATCCATTGAAACATCGTTGCTTTCCATGATGGAGACTTTAAACACCTGCCAGTGCACCCTGTGATCGAGTCTGAAGGTAAACACCCTTCCCAAAACAAATGTATCAAAACAGTAACGGTAACACAAAAAAAGTACCCTTACATTACCATGGTTTGTCATTACATATATGATATTCTTTGAAGTAGGCCTACATTGGCGTTCCAGGTAAATATGGCTTATAAGAATAGTAATAGCTATGTTCAGGGTATGCTATATCAAAGTACCATGTTTTTACCGTGTGGTACCATAACTGTATACCATGGGACTTCATCGACACCATAATTATTATCATATGTACATCATTTCAATATGTATTTTATTTTAGTCGCAGTTTCACGACGTCACTCACACACCTGGTCACGCCCGCTATGGTAAAACACTACTTACCAAAGACTGTGTTTGTTTTATTTGATTATTAACATTGTAATATTAATATTGGCAAAATAGTATATACATAAATGTAGATTCCTTAAATCCCCTCTTCTGATTATTATAGGCCATTACAAAATGAAATTTTTCAGATTTTTCTGAAGCCCTTAAAGGTGCAGTGTGTAAATTTTAGCGGCATCTAGCGGTGAGGTTGCGAATTGCAAACAACGGCTCAGCCCAGTGCTCACCCCTCCCTTTCGAAACACAAAGAGAAGCTACGGTGGCCGACACATGACAAAGATATCGTCTGAGACAGCAGAGAGTAGCCAGTCAAGCAATGAGGTTTCTTCTTACTTCTAACAAAGAACGGTCTCTGCTTCTAATAAACCAGACGACGACAACTACTACTACTATTTCTTCTTCTTCATGCGTATTGAATGTAGTGACGATGCAAGGTGCCTCTAAAAACATCAACAAAGAAGAAGAAGAACAATATAGTGATCCTTTTAGGGCTACTGTAGAAACATGCTTGTGCAAAATGGCGACTTAACGTGTAAGGGGACCCGTGGTGTATGTATAGGGCTGGGCGATATGACCAAAATCTTATATCACGATATGAGTAATTTTATATCACGATAACGATATATATCACGATATAGTTATTTTTGCTCTAAATAAGATTTTTATGATATCAAAATTTTCCATATCATTGAAATTTCATAATTATCATCAATTTCAATATAATTAAAAAAATTAATACTAGCCTAAAAAACTCTCAAGCTTACTGAAGACAAATAAACTGTGATAAAGAAAGAGAAAAGAAAACAAACTACAATAGAACAAAGACAGACGAAATAGACCTACATGAAAAAACTTAAAGCACTAGAACATGTATAAAGTAATCAAAGGTATAAAAAAACAATGCATAGTCTTTAGTGTGTAAATTAAATATACTTTTATTCTTATTAAAGTTACAAAAGCAAGCAGTGGGAGATTTTCTCTCTTTTTTGTTGTTTGATTAGCATTAATAATGATAGCAGGTAAATTTGGATGCTGTCCCTTTAAGACTGACTGCACCGATCCATTAACTCGAGCCTTGTTTTTCTCAACTGTACTTTCACTTAAGACATAAATGGCTCTGTTAACTTGCAAATGCGTGATCACTTTGACACATAGGTGTGCGTATTTAACCGTTCAAGCCCAATTAGTCAGCAAAAAGCACTCAGTTCAGTCCTCACGCACTCTATGAGCAGCGGCTTCATGTCGTGCGTCTGACAGCGCTGAGAAACAGTCTCTCAGAGAGCGCGAGTATATGCTAAAATGAGTTGTCTTTCGCTGCTAATTGCACTTAAACGGTTTAAAACCACTTGTTTTTAAACCGCAATGCTAAAAAACTCGTGCAAATTATAAGCTTTCGAGACCGCGCAGCATAGCAACCTCACGCGACAGAGACGATTGTCCAAAATCTCTACCAGTTGACAAATTTCAACCGGCTAATCGTGTCTACCAGTATATCGCCCACCCCTACTTATTGTGCTTAATACACTTTAACATTGAGCACATCTCTAATTCTCGATCGTCTTCTGAGAGAGGCAGGTTTCATGCGCACAATTTGGCAGTGTGTCAGTCAGCACGAGCGCTCTTTATATTCTCATTCATGCATTTCATCACTCTGAAGTGTAAATAGTGCAATATATTTACATACTACGATATATACGATATAGCAACCTCTCTAACAATAGACATTTTATTTCGTGGTAACGATATATATCTTCATATCGCATAGCCCTATGTATGTAGATAGAACAGGCTCATTCTAAGGTAATAAAAACATAACAGTTCATTATGTAAGGTCTTTATACACCACTGAAAACATAGTTTTGTATGTAATGTATATTATATTGCATTTCTGTCAATAGATCCTCCTAAATATTACATACTGGACCTTTAAAGCCCTTAAAATTAAAAGTCAAAAAGCCTTGTAATGCATTGTTGTAAGCCTTTCCTTGTATTATAGAATTTTTCTGTAGAATAGTGGTGGTCAGATGTGAAATAAGTGATAGCATTGATGTATATGATGGATGGATGGATAGATCGATAGATAGATTTAGCAGCAAGCCTCAGGTTTTATGTTATTCTGTAAATATTCTACAAAAGAAAATATCAATATTTCAGATTGTAACATGTAGTTTAGCAAATAAGCGGGTCAAATGAAGGTGAAAATTTTTTGGGTCAGTCAGCTCTAGTGCATTAAGCATGCATCAACATGCCTTTCTACACGTAATGTCTGAGATTTCTTTTATGGTATGAAGTCTGTCTGTCTGTGGAATAGACATTGACCTATTTCTTCACTCTCATATTTTAGCTCAGACAGTGTATTTCTTTCTTTCTTTCTTTCTTTCTTTTGCTTGCCTATTAGCTATATAATGGATGTAGTGCATGCATCTCAAAGCCAGCCAACTGTATAAGTGCCAATTATGAGTCAAATTTTTGCTTATATAGGGAAAAAAACACTAGGCTACATAATGAACTGTGATGTCTGGATGCTTCAGAAGATTCCAATGCATACCTTCATCATGAACTGTTTCTCAAACATGACAAAACATGTTGGCTAAGTGGTCTGCTTTTAAGTTTTTCCTCTTTACTTTTTGATAATTTACCTCAATTAGCCAACATCACAGTATAGTTAATAGGAAACCTTTTTAAAATACTCATTTTAAGTTAAAAAGCAAACATAATATGTTTTATTTGTGGACCTAACTAGTTAATTATGTTGGCTTGGCACAAGCCAACATTCTGATATTCTACTTAAACATCTTATTATTCTTCTTCTTACCCCTTTTTTCTGACTGCTACTCCTCCTAGAGCTTTAATGCTACAAGCCACACCAAGCCACAGATCTTGGCCCTAGTGTCTAGTTAGTTGCTATATATTTTTAGACAGATCAGATGTACAGTTTTTTTTTTAATATTAATTTTTTAAAAGTCAAAATGTTTCCATAGACTTACATAGACAGAGCAAAAATGCGCCCTCTAGAGGAGCAGTACCGTCCACTGGAGGAAGCCGGTTAAGAAATCATCTTGTTTTGTCTGTTCGTCATTTAACTTTTGTTTTAAGCTTGCAGTTTGAACCATTCTAGCGACTGTATTAATATACAATATGGTAAACATGAAATAGATACTTTTAGAGCTTAGTGTGATAAATAGAGACGCACTCGCGAGTCTCATGTAACCCAGGCAGCGCCCGCGAGGCTGCCGCTCGTGCATTCGGGCAGATGAGAGAGAGACCGACAGACAGCTGCACGATGAAAACGTTAATATAGAGTGAAAAGTAATTAAATACGACTGAAAGATCAGATTTCTGAACGGATGCGACAATGGGAAGAAGCTTTGCACGTCTTACACCTTGTATGGGTAAGTTTATCCCTGTTCTGTTCGCTCATATTGTAGCAGACGAGCCCTTACTTTCGTTTTTGTCCTCACGATGTTCGTCATTCACATGTGTTTTTTAACCTTTTTTAAATAAAACATTCCAGCGATTCGACAAGATTCGATCACAAGAACGCATTAAAATGGTACATTTGAGTTTGCATGCGGTTTTGAGTGACACAGAGACTGCCCGCGTCTCTAATGAAGCTCGCGCTCCGGAGCTCGTCCATTCTCGCCTCATCATGTCCAAAATACATGGCGAATCTCATTCAAGCGAGCACAAAAACGCATCAAACCGCTTCTTTGTTTGAATGCTTATGTATGACTGTGTTACTGTGTTCATTATGTGTGGCATCTGTGCAAAGATTTGTGCATTAGAGACGCGTCGTGTCGCCGGCGCCGCTGCTGCTCCCAGCATGAGCAGATGAGAGAGAGAGACACGAGACCGTTTCGATTCCGTCCTCAGTTTGTCAAGATTCATTATATCTTTGTTTATATCATCTAGAATCTCAGTATTGATGGGGTGACTGCATGTTTTAAACAGTTTATTGAACAGGTTAGTTGATCGCCTGATATGATGTTACCCATTCAGAGCCCGCAAGCCGCGCCTCTTAAAGCGGCCGTGATTTGAGCGCCTCTTAAAGAGATAGAAGAATCGAAAGATCCATCAATCATCGCAACAATTGTTTGTTACAGTGCTAAATACAAGAAATTCCTTCTTTCTTCATTTATTTCTTTGTGGCCGAACAGACATGTGCGTTGGCTCTTTTTCCTCAGGCTGCCCATCGAGGCTTGTGCCAAGCCAACATCAAAGTTTGTTTACGAACTTTATCTTCTAGTTTCCATTGATCTGTAAAGTCATTTGAGTAGAGAGGTTTTCCCTTACTCGATCTGCTGTGGCGGGCTTAGGGCCACTTCAAGACAGTGTATTTAAAATGTTAAAGGTTAATTATGCATATCATATGTAAGTAAGCATATGCAATTTTCCAGCACAAATGTGACCATTGGTTGTTGTTAATGAACTATTGAACTATGAGTAATGTTTGTGTGTATTAAAGATAGAACTGTTCATTTGAGATCCCCTATGAGATTCTGGCATCACATTAGAGAGGGGGCGCCATGCATTGCTTTGCCATTGCTTGACATGTCTGTCAATATTCTCAAATGATTCATCTACAGTGTCATCCAAGTGTATTGATTTATACTGATGTGCGAAGCAATTTACCAGCACAGTTTTTCTAGAACAAAATACACTTGACAATGACACATTTCATTTGGTCAGTGGTCATGCCTTTGTTTCAAAGTCATTCTCATATATTTTGTTTTATATAACTGGGAGTCATGGAGAATTTGTCTAAAGTGCTAGTTAATTCCTCTGTTTGTGCAATTTCCTTTTATGTCAGTCTAGTTTTCATGGTGCATGTTGCAAATTCAGAAGGTGTTTTTTTTGGGAGTCTTTTCCACTGAACAAGCTACTCCAAGGCGGTCTGGAAGATGATTCCAATGGACTGAAGAAGGAATGTGTGTATGTGATCGCCATATTCCAGCTATCCCAAAGTGGGAAGGCAGACCGGGTTCTCAACCCTTCATTTGTTCATTTTGCAAAGACAGGATGTTTACAGACTTTGGAGCCAATTTTCGACAAAGTCGCCATAAATCAATTCATTTAGCCTTTTAAGTGGTGTGTGTACGCATGGCAGATGTGGGGATAAGTTCAGTCAATTAGAAAGTGCTGAGGCATGAGGCAACTTTTGCAACAATTACGCCTCTACAGTTCATCAAGGTTTCCATTGATTTATGGAATTGCAAGTGTTGTTGTTGTTTCCAGCTTGTCTGTGAGGTCAGAGCAGGCCTGCTTTAGCAGTTTAGATACCCGTGTCTGATGTTGAATATAGATCTAATCTGGCTTTATTTACATGAACTGCTTATTTGAGTCACTAGTTGCATTCCCCTCACTGCAGTTTCCACAGGCGAAGCTGTAAAACTGCTTTCTCAATAAAATGTCAGATATTTTTGAGACTTGAATACTGAAACACGAGCAGCCTCATGTTGTATATCTGTAACCATTGCACTTCCTTTTGTTACAAACTGGTTGTAAAACAAAGTGACTCTGACGAAGTGTTGTCAAAAGTACCGACCATGAGTCGGTACTGAAATTTTAAAAATGTGACGCGCTTTGAGCGCTGTTGAGCGGATTCGTAAACACCTCTTATTGGCCTTTGTGTTCATGCAAGTTCACTCCTGGCGCAGCTCAAACAAACCTTTCAGCTGTGAAAAATAACATTGAACTTAAAATGCGATTATCGCTTAAACGCGATTCTTGGTGCGATTATTGCTTAAACGCGATTCTTGGTGCGATTATGAAATTGCAAAGACTGCGATTTTTATTTTTTATTTTTTATTTATTTATTTTTTTTTATAAAATGCGCAGCTTGTCAATAAAGTATGGCTCCCAAGTCGTGTTTATTAGTCATGTTTAATCAAAGTGTTTCAATCTTCAGTTTATTCAGCTACAGCGATATGACGCATGCTATCTTCTTCTGCGGCAGGGCATATTTGGAGTTTCTGCGCAAGAGCGCCCTCTGGCTTTCAGATGGAGAAGCATTTACTACTGATCACAGAGCCGTACAGCTCTGACAAGCTGCGCATAAAATAATCGCAGCCTTTGCCAAATTGCGTGTGGTTTAATCGTGATAAATCGTGCAGCCCTAGTGTTGATACTGTTAACTAAATCTGTTAAAAGTAATTTTCGTTAATCGAAATAAAGCTGAAATAAAATCTAAATATTAGATGAAAAACTTTACACTTAAACAAAAAATTAAAAATGTTGCCTTGGAAACTAACTGAAATAACTTTAAGTTGAAATACTAAAATGACTAAAACTGAAATAAAAATAAATTAAAGCTAAGTGGGTGGATGTATTTATAACTGTATAGCTAATAAAAATGACAAAAGCACATAACAAAATTACTAAAACTTAAAATAAAAAATAAATAAAACCTTACTCAAAATATGAATTAATACTATAGTAGTATATAAAATTACTAAAATAACTGTTTATTTATATCAACCAGAATTTTAATTCCACTGCATCCCTGAAAATAGAGCACAGTGCTTGAAATATCGTGTTTGTGAATAGAACTGAAGTACACTGAAGTAACACTATGAACACATTTTGAGTGTTTTTTTTCTTCTTTCATTTTAGTGCTTAAAATAAGCAATAACACATCGCTGACATTATAATTGATGTATGTAGTCATGAAATCACAGACCCTCTTTTTAAAATCTGACCACCACTTACCTGAAATGGATGTTAATACAGGACCTGTGATTATTTTTGATGCATACTTGTAACTTACATAGCTGAATTCATGCATTCATTTGTTTTTAAATGTTTTAAATGGTTATCTTAAAGATTTTAGAAGTTTGCTAAATGTTTCAATCCAGTACATGCAGTTTCCTGCAGTTTTCTCTGGCTCTGTCATTAATTGACAGGAGTGATAATGGTGTGTTAACAACAAATTTTTGTTGCGAAGAAGCTGGCGAAGCAAATGCCACGCTAACGCAGTATTAGCCATTGACTCTTGAAAACTTGCTCAATATTATGACATTTTCTTGCTCTCTGCTATGTAGTTGCCATCCTGTCTGGTGAGCTTCTGCTCAGCGTGGCAAAATGATTGTGGAATTCCGCCGTCCTGGCGCATGCACTCTTCTGCTTCATTTCACACTGCCGTAACAGAAATGCAGGGTCAACAACAGAATTCCACTGAGCCTAACAAATTAGATTGCAGGGTTAGAAACTAGGTGTAATGTGTTAGTAAAAAGGGTTCTGAATCATCATTTATTCTGTGCTCTTGTATATCAGCATTTTATCATGCCTGCATCCCCAACATTTATTGATTAGCCTACTTTACGTTAAAGGAATGTTCTGGGTTCAATACAAGTAAAGCTTAATGAGCAGCATCTGTGGCATATTGATTAGCACACACAGAAAATAATTTCATAATAACCATTTATCATTTAGTTTTTTTTTTTTTTTTAAGTTAACTTGTTGAACTTGAGTAAAAAAAAAATCACAGTTAGGCAAGTAAATAGTACCAGAGGGTTCAAAGGCTGAAAAGTGAAGTTCATGTTTTTGTTAAAGCACTTTTCCATTAAAAACAATGTGTTATTTGAGCTAAAAGGTTGTCTAAATCCTATTTTTTCCCTGTTTGACTATTTTTAGAAAACTAATAAGGGACGAGTCAAAATAATCTTCTGTGGTAATTATTTACAATTTTTGCTAAAACTTAAAATTACCTTACATTTATATAGAAGACACTTTGGTAACATTTTATTTTAAGGTGGTTACACGTTACTATATGTACTTACTATTGTAATAACAGTAAATTATGCATAATTAAGTAACTAACTCTAAACCAAATCATAACCATAACTCTATAGTAAGTACAAAGAGTTAATTAATATTTCTCAGTACTTAAGTACATCCAACGTCACCTTAAAATAAAGTGTAAGCGACACTTTTATTCAAAGCAACTTACAAATGAGTAACATTACAAACATTATATACTGAACCTGGAACATTCCTTCAACTAAATGTTATGTGGATGCAGGTCTGGTCATTACTGTTGACATGACAGTATTTGCTGTTAATATCAACAATTTCAGTTATGACTTTTCTCATAAAATGGACCATATTCATGTTAGTTCATTCCAGTACAAATTACATGACATTTGTATTTATTGTAGAGAAGATCATAGATCAAAATAGAGACAGTTGTGTTGATTTGTACTTTTTTGGCGTTTTTATTTATTTATTTATTTTTTTTGCATTCAAGTCGTCCTTGCAGTAATATGGAAATGCCACAGTACAGACTGTGAGTTCACTGCGCTGAACTGAGGACATTATTCCCATCTTAAGTATGTCTAGCATTATTCCTCTCCACTGGCTGAAAGCACTCTGATAAATAAACATTGAAGCAATCCAACTTTATGCTGGTCTCCAAGCAACAAGAGTCATTGGAAATTAATACTCAACCCAACAGGATGAAATTGACAGTGTACTGCTTGCTCCCCTGAATGTAATTGGCAGCCTGAAGCTATTAAATTAAGCAGTCTGAGCTTGAACTGAGCTGTTTGAAGAAAAGCTTAATTTTTTTGTTATTTCCATATTTCCTTCCTGGATGATGGTTAGTGGCCATCTTCCCAGCAAACATGACTAAAGTAAGATTGACAGATCTTACCTGAATGATGCTAACATAGGATAGAAACGCACTCATTTTGCATGACTCTTTGTCGTGTACACATTTACCCACAACACACACACACACACACACACACTTTCCTTTTGACTTCTATTGATATTATACTTGATTTGATTTTTTTTTCCTGTTCCCTAACATCACAGAATCCTTTTTTGCATTTTTACATTTTCATTAAGACAATATTTAGTATGGTTTTTTTTTAATAGACTGTTTTTCCTCAACAGGACTTTTTGTTGGTCCCCATTGTTGCTGATTTCAGATTTTTTGTCCATGTGGTCCATGTGATTTCACCAAGTACAACATGTTCCTGGATCGACATCTTTGTTGATCCTGGAACAACATTCCAATCAACCAATCAGATTTGAGGGACAAGTTTGCAGTTTATGTCAAGTTTAGGCTTAGAAGCAGGGTTCGGTGCTTCTACATTGGTGTTATTCGCCTATCATTTCCCTCTGATTTTAGGGATTAGTTAAGGGTAGGTTTAGGTTTAGGGGTAGGGATATGGTTAGGACCAAATTTTCAGACAGGAATGTTGTTCCAGGGTCAACAAAAGATGTTGATCCAGGAACATGTCTTACTTAGCAGGTCGCCGTGATTTTGCCAAGTAAGACGTTCCTTGATCAACATCTTTTGTTGATCCTGGAGCAACATTCTTCTCCAAATACATTGTCCAACTCCAAACTCTATCCTACCCCTAAAACTAACCCTACCCATAACTTATCCCTAAAATCACTGGGAAATGATAGGTGAATATTAAGAATGGTGTAGAAGCACCTAACCCTTGTTTTAAGCTTAAAGTTGACATTAACTGTAAACCTATCCCTCACATTTGATTGGTTGATTAGAATGTTTTCCCAGGATCAAGAAGAATGTTGATCCAGGAACATGTTCTACTTGGTGAAATCACGTTCACAGTTTCCAACATCTGTATGTGAAATATATGGATTCTAAAAAGCCATTACACAGGAATCATTTGCTTTGCTTTCAGTATTTTTGTGGATGCACTGTGTTGGATGATACAAAATCCGTTCAATTTTTTTGTGAAAATTTGTGAAACTGTTCAGGCTCATATTGAAATAGCGTTCTTTTGTGCTAGCCCTTAAGCACTGCTGCAAATGAACACATTCCACATTGTTAAAACTTAAATAGCCAACTGTTTTTCTCACAATATATCACCATACCCTGAAATATCATCCAGAAATGGGATTTCCGTTGGCTTGCTAGAGAGAAGATTAGGGCTTTGTCTTTGTCCTTAAATTTCACCAGAGCAATAATTAGCTTCATCTCAGCAACTTGATTAGAGCAGTGTGGGCTGCCCTGCCATACTTATCTTTCTCATCTCGCAAAGGTTGCCAGGCAACTGCAGCAGAACATCATGACAAATGTTTACTGCAACAAAACTTACCAGATGAGTCATTTATCGCCCTCATCAAATAGTAGGTGAAAGACAGTACTTTCAGACAATTTAGCTTTAAGCCGGAGCTCACGAAAGTGATCTCTCTGTGAAATTGTCAGCATTAGGTATGACAAACTTCATTCGAGAGAAATGGATGCTATCCACCAACGATAACCATTTGACTTTCAAATTCTATATTGCTCTGTGTAATTAGGCTTTTATGGCTTCCACATAAAATTGAGGAGCTTTGTGTATAAAATTACACGGCGATTACAAACGGCAGATTTTTTTTTTAATGTTTTCAGATTTATAAAACGGTATATATGGCAGAATACATTGTGTGAACATGCATGAGCTCTATTTCTCCCCATGTGCTCCTCACAATATCCATACGCTTTCAACACTTTTTATTATGCGTGACCTTATCTGCATATATTTTACATATGCATATTTGCCATCTTAGACAGATCTTATGTAGCCTACTAGACTACTAGTGGTAAATAGATGTTACAGACTGTAAATGTCACCTGTGTCAATGAGATATTACACCGCATGTTCATAATCAGTACAAATATGTTTAGATCCTTAAATGAGTTTTCATTAAAAGTATGTTGAAAATGATTATAATTATTTTAATCACATTGGCCAATAGTTTGTTTTATGTACAAACCTAATGTAATTTTGAATTTCAGGTAAATTTATATATTTTTTTTAGTATGCAGGCCTCCAGACTAACATTTGAGAGCAGTAACACCGGTGCCACTAAGTTCTACAGATGGTGGCACCAGCACCTGATTTGGTAGCGGGGGGGGGTTTAATTATAAAGGTAATTTAATCATAAAAGTACTATTATTTTGCATTAATAAATGCAGTAACTAATAATATTACATTTATTTCTTGGAAATGCACATTTGACAGTAAAGCACTGAGCTCAAGTTGAGATGCAGATAAAATGTAAAAACTTACTTTTTTTTTTATAGGGAACATTTTAAATATTTTTTTTATTATTATTTTTTGGTCATCACATTAAAAATGGCATTTAAATTGGATAATATTTAGAGCTTTGAAGTGCTGGAAAAAGTATGAAGCACTCTCAAAAGGTTGTACATTTGACTATTTCTGCCACAATACAATACATTAAATCCATGGTGAATGTTGGTGATTTGTGGACTGAAAAGCCTTCTATACGTAACTTGTTTGTTCATGGCACAATGTTTCTCCTGGTTTCCACATCAGCGCTGTTTGATCTGATATATATGGTTTATAACAGAGAATTCTCCGCCGAATTTGAATGCTTCTCACTAGATCATACAGCGATGTTATTAATTCTGCTGCGAATTCAAACGCATTCTCACTGGATCTCCCAGCACTGTGTAATAACTGTCATTTTGTGTATGTGTGCAAAATAATAAACTTTCACTATATAATGGTTAAATGCAATTAATCCGTGAATCGCATGCGTTCCGATTCATGGGGCCTGGTTCGTACGGATCACGGATCAACTACAGTACATTGCACCCTAAGTACCTGTGTCGCGTGATCGAGATCGGCCTGTGAGAAAACCTGTTCTGAGCTCGTGCTGCGCTTTCTAATATTGGTCCGAGCTGATAAACGGTCCGCACAACACAGCTCAAATGAGAAGCACGGTTTCGTTCTGCTTCCGTTTTGTTTGTCGTTTGATGTTTTTTTATATGCAACAGAAATGGCAGCTCTTATCAGTTGGGCAACTAATAAAATGTACTTGCACTGGCAAGAAAAAAAGGTAGCAAAATGCGACCATTTGGTCGCAGTCTGGAGCCTTGGTATGTTTGTAATTTTACTCAATTTTTTTTTTAAATCCTCAAAAAAAAAATAAATAAATAATTGCAGCGACAAACTGCAGGTTTGGAATAGGTTTTAAGTTACACAGCTAACCTACTCTTTCAACATATTGTGAAGAATCTTGTAATGCTCAACAGCAATTTTTCTTGCTCACCCATAAGACAAAAATGCATGCTTTTGCATCTGTGCAGGAAAGAGAAACAACCAAACGTGGTTGAAATGAACTCCTCCGGGCCACTGCTGGACTCGGCAGGGGGATTGAGACCTTGTAAGCACTAAGGTCACAAAAGCAAAACAAGCCCTAATCAACCACTCCTCTTTTTAAGTCGGCATTGCTCCGTGTATGAAGAATGGGCTTTATTCATTTCAACGCAGAAGCCCCCCTTCTCCGGCTCCAGAATTCCTGGCTGACATTCCCTCAATCTTCCAGCTCCAACAGGCCTCAAAAGGAACTATTTTTCCTCCCTCGTTGAGTCTGCCCCAAGGGCATCGCCGTCCCGTATGGCCTGGAGTTCCTGCACCCTTTTGCCTGAAGATGCTGTGTCTTTAAAAGAAGGACTCTAACAGCTGTCTGTATCTAGAGTGGGGAATGAGGGCGAAAAAGAGAGAGGGAGGGGGTACTGCTGATGCTGCTGACTTTGTTTTTCCCCTTCCCTTGCCTTTCCAGCCTGGAATGCCCTTGTGACAACTGCGTGTCAGTATCCAAAGCGCTGCAGCACCACAGTGTTTTCACAGCCCTCCAAGCCCATTCCAATGGTGTTTTTTGCAAACCTAGCTCTTGTTATAAAATCCACATTCCTGCGCTACGACGGCACTCCCCCGTGCCGTTGCTCCTGTGTTGCCATGGCTTGGAATTAGGACGAAAAGCATGGTGTAAACAAACAAAGGTTGGCAGGCCATGTGATGTTGACCACCTTTGGACCCAATGGAGACTGGCTGTCTTATGATGAGGGGCCAAAGTTCTCTCCCACGCCACATACACCACAAACTAGTTGGGCTCCAGACTCATTTTTCTATGATGCAGTACTACTGGCCCCAGTCTAGAGGGTATTGATCTGCGTTTCTGCAAATGTTAATCAATGTGTAGAGATGGAATCGGTACCCAGTGTGAGTGCATAAAATATGCATTTCCCCCCTAAAAAGTTCCTACCACTCAGCATGGGTCCAAGGATGATTGACGGTTAAAGCGATAGTTCACCCAAAAAAGAAAATTGTTTACTCACCCTTATGTTGTTCCAAACCTGTACGACTTTATTCCTTCTGTGGAACACAAAACAAGATATTTAAAAATGTCTGTTATTTTGTCCATACAATGAAAGTCAATAGGGTCAGAATTTGACAGAATTTTCTTTTTTACATGAACTATCCTTTTAAAATGAGAAGTATTGAAAAACGTTTGTAATTTTACGCATCCTGGAGCCTTGTAATTTTACAGTCGCTAAATAGATATGAGTGGATTAGCCAAAACATGATATGCTAACATGTAGGAAGATAATGTACAAGTCTGAATAACCGAATAGAATGAAGATGTCCCAGTTTAAACTGTACAGCTGTTTAATAAAACATGGACTGCTGATAGACTGCTGGCACTTTTTTAAAGATTCATTTGGGGACTTAAGATATGCAAAATATGTCCTACTGTTACATCCTGTCTGTTCAGAATAGCAGAGTAGGAGAGGTGTTAACATCTCTATATAGCAACTTAATGCTGAGTCTCTAAGCTGGCAGAGTAATGGAGAGAGATTGCCAGCTGTACTGTTGTGTTGCTTAAGCATTTTATTTGCTCTTCATTGCAGGATTAGATTTAACTATACAATTTAAGCACTGAAATGGAGGATTTAACAAGTCAGAATGCATTTGGTTATCCATACGGCTTCATTTAGCAGTTTTCTCTGACAGAGCTGAAATACTAACTTTGCTCAAACACCACAACCCTATATATAATAATGTGAGTGTGTCTAAACACACACACACACACACACACACACACATATATATATATATATATATAATATATATATATATAGGCTAAATTTCTCATGTGGAGAAACAAAGTCAGCCTCAAACTAGTTAATCGCCATCAAGTCAAACATCATGCTAACCATGCAGACATTTTAGTCCCTCTAGTTGGCTGGCGCTGAAATTGACCTCATGTTCAGAGTCACTAAAGTGTCTACAACGATAAAGTTGTAGACTCCTCCCTCAGTGCTGGACACTGATTTTGAAGTGGCCTATCTGACAGAGCTGTTTCAGCTTCAGTGAGTTTCTGATTAAAGTACAAATGGATTCACTCATCCATGATGTAGCAGTATATGTATGCTGTACTTTTGTTGCCTCCAGACTAGGGATGTATGACACAGCTAATTTCATTAACGTTTAAACGGAAATTTTGTAATCAAATAGTCAACTAGTCTAACAACCCCCCAGAGGAAAAAGTCTGTATATGCGATCCATTTGGAGTAGCCTACTTAATCTATAAATCAAACAGTCAAATCCCATACTGAGAGCCGCTGAAAAAAATATGCAGTGTCCTTGCCTTGCATTGTGATCATAGACGTATATCATATTTATCAAAAACAATTGTTCAATTGTTCAGAAACAAAACAAAAATAACGACTTTATTCAACAATATCTTCTCTTCTGTGTCATTCTCCATGTTCGCCATCAGAACACCGGCTCAGTATTGGCAGATGCTGTTCACGTGAGCAGCATGACGCATTCGTGTGATGTTGACGCAGGAGCCGGCCGATAATGAGTCGGCGTTCTGACGTAGAACCTGGAAGCACTGGACGTAAACAACGTATGAGAATGACACAAGAGAAGATATTGTTGAATAAAGTCATTATTTTTGTTTTGTTTTTGCGCACAAAGAGTATTCTCGTCACTTCATAAAATTAAGGTTTAACCACTGCAGTCATGTCAACTTTTTATCAATGTCTTTAGTACCTTTCTGGACCTTGAAAGTGGTGGTTAAATTGCTGTCTATGGACGAGTCATATACCGGATTTCATCAAAAAGATCTTAATTTGTGTTCTGAAGATGAACGAAGGTCTTACGGGTGTGGAACGACATGAGGGTGAGCAATTAATGATAATTTTAATTTTTGGGTGAACTAACCTTTTTTTTTTCCTTAAGTTTTTTTTTTTTTTTTTTTTTTTTTTCTCCATTCAAAGGATTTCAACAGTACCCAAAACTGTTTGGTTACCAACATTTTTTTAAAAATATCTTCTTTTGTGTTCTGCAGAAGAAAGTAAGTCATACAGATTTGTAATGACACGAGGGTGATTAAATGATGGCAGAATTTTCATTTATGAGTGAACCCTTTAACATATCAACAGTTGTTAGCTGTTTTCGGTTGAACAATTTCTTTAAGAACAAGGGGAAATGAAGTTGTGATCATGACAATGTAAGAAAGAAAAAAACAATGCATGGCCTCTTAGGGATGGGAAGCCACATTTCTGCAAATCAACTCTTTCAAACATTTTATTTAAAGGAACTGGTTCAATAAAATGTTTCACTGGTTCTTCTACATCATGTAATTGCGTCATCATGGCATTGTTGTTTATATTTATAGTAGAGTTTTTATTTTTTATTTAAGATGTATTAATAAGAGTGCTTATTGTAATTTCATGTGTGCCAGGTCAGTTTGTCACATCGATGATTCAGATAATTTAGAACTTAAGTAGTTTTACCAGTAGAATAGATGTGATTAGGGATAATTTAATGTCAGTTCTGGTTTTTGGCTTCAGTTCTGTTAGCATTATGCGTCCTGAAATCAAGAGAAACCGAAAGGCTGAAAAGGAAATGAATCTCAGGTAGATTGTGTAGGAGAGGATATACAGAAACACTACAGCTTAATCTACTCCCCACGTTTAGTGACCCAACCTGCCCTGTCTACTTACTTCCGATGTAACTGATGGCTCTGATCAATGTAGTTTATTTCTGTACCTGTGCATTTTAAACTGTCCAATCTTGTTTTTTTTTTTTTGTTTTTTTTTTACGATCCACAAGCTACTTTTATAAAATATGTGCTTATGGAAGATCTCTCAATCTCTCCTTCCCTCTCACTCTTGCACATTCTCTCTCTCTCCTTCTCTCTATGGGAAAGTAATATATTCCAAATAATCTAGGATAAGTAAGAATAAGCTTTATTAGCTTTCATTAAGCCTCCTTGCCCACTGAAGAGCCCTATAAATAGTTATTTCCTTTTCCTCATAACATTGACTTATTATGACTCAATCTGAAGCAAGGACACACTGCAGGCTTTCGTTGACACAAGACTTCTCATAATGGCTCACAAATTGAACAGAAAAGAATTAGAGTGGGGATGAATTTAAAAAGGGCATGTTTGGTGAAGAAAGGGGTCAGTTAGTTTTAATGTTTGATGGTTAAATGCAGTGGTTCACTACTGGTGGGTTGCAAAAAATGCAACAAGTCATAAAATTGTGCAAAGTTAGGATATCTAAATAAATAGGCTCATTAACTTTTAAAAGGAGGGAGAAAAAGTTGACCATATAACCTGGTCTCATGAGAAGTCGTAATAAATAGTATGAGATAGCGAAAACGATTTGAGCCGTGCAAAAACTACAACCTAAACCCAACATGATTGTTTTGGGAATGCTTGTCATTTGTCCACGTACAAATCTGTCTCATACAACTGTTATGTGGTTGATGCCAGTATGGACAGGTTGCACATACACACATTTGGTTCCCATTTTTCTTATGGTTTGTGCTGACAGCAATGTGTTTTGTTTGCTGGTGAGAACATTAAACCAACAAATTCAAGAGACCAATATTCCTATTTAGTCTAAGTTCATTTGTTTTGCTAGTTGTTGTGCCTTTCATGGTAATATTAATAAATGTAATTATTAATTTAGCATTTTTGATGCTGTGTTGGGTAGCAAGAGAAGAGCATTCATGATTGGTAAACAGGATGCAGAAGAAAGCAGTATGACTGACAATATATTATAACATAGAAGAGCTTGCCAACCTTTTTCTGACCTCTCTGTGGCTGGCAGATGGTATTCATTCTTAAAAATGGATTTGCAGTACAACCTCCTCCCCTCCTCCCTAAGGGTACATGACTGGACAAAAAAAATCTTATTGAGAATTCATGGAGTTGCACAATGAGGCTTATTACAATGTGAAAGTATGTTGTTTGTGTGAGTTGTTAATGATACACAGACAGTGTGTTCTATTGCACTATGATTAGAGAATAGATGGTTTTGTAAAGGGGTCATATTTATAACATTCAGTCTGCCTGTAATGCTTTAAATGACTAATACATGACTAGAGTACAAAAAAGCTTCCTTTAAAAAACCCCCGTCCATCTGAGACTTCAAAAAGATAGTGTGATTCAGCTCAGAATTGTAGTGGTAACTCAAGGTTTCTCAAGATCTCTTGCTTTCTTGTCACACCTGCCTTTAACTGTAGATTTAATAGCGTGAGCCTGAACGTTTTAATTAATCGTTTTTGTATAAGTGGCAAAGCAACTCATGACTCAATGCATCTTTCCCCATAAACCAATTAACTAAAAGCTCAACTAATTAAGTTTCACAATATTGAAATGAGACGTGAATACATGATGCACAGTAAGTGGCTTTGTTAATTGGACATTGTTCTGATATTCTTTTGTTTGACTAATTTCTTGGCTCTTTTACTGCTAAATGAATTTATTTGCTTCCCAGGACCGTGCGATTCCTTTTGATTTGATTGTTAGATTGTAAGACTTGTTTAATGCTGTGGACTCAAATAATTAAGAACGTCTTTTCTGCTTCCAAATATTGTATGTGTCTGTTGTCGCTTTCATGAAATAATACAGAACTATGGTTTTGGAAGAGTACTGTTCCACTTGTGGCAAGTTTTACAACATATTACAAGAATGAAGATAATGTGTGTGTTTTTTTTGTTGTTGTTAATATTCTTTTTTTTGTTACCCAGTTTAATGTGCTGAGACAACTATAAATTGAAATGGAAAAAACACGGTTTGGTGCTAACAAATCATTACTTCTTGTGTTTGAACACCCCAATCAGTCTGTCATAGCAACAACGGCTATGAAAGTGAGTTTGGGGTGGGAAAATATGTTTGTTTGATCAATGATAGAGGCTGCATTCAAATAATTGCATACTTCCCTATTATATAGTAGGTGAAAAACAGTATGTGACAAAAGAAGTATGTCCAAAACCACAGTACTCATAAAAGAGTAGGCAAAAAGTACCCGGATGACCGTCGAGATTTTGAAGTGTGCATACAATGGACTTTTTATCCCATGAGGCCACAGGAGAGAATTTGTGAATGGCAGTGAAGTGACACAAATGACTCCGGTAGGCCACATGATAATGACAACATGGCGAATGTAGTATGTCCAGATTACATTCATAATATATAGGATGTACTTGGTGGCCACAAAGTAATTACTTATTCAAAATAGGTACCTACTCGAGAGTATGCGACTTCGGAGTATAGGTAGAAAACCATTTTGGAAATGGTCATTATTTGTGCAGAAATCACACTCCACTATTAAGAATCACAGATTTTGTTGTAAGTGTATATTTTCATGAATGGCCGGATTTTTCAATGAGTGTGTTTTAAATGTACAACAAAACTCTGATTAGTTGCCAATATATATGATTTGTTTTTGTATTTATTTATCATTGTCATCAATTTTGGATATTTAAATGTGCATGCTCATTTCCACATATGTTTCCATTTAATTTTACCACTGCCATCATCTAATGCTTCCTTAAAGCTCGTTTTTGCACATACTAGTAATCTAATAACTGTTTAAAGTAATCTTTAGCTGATCTCATACTTTCAATTATTATGAGAATTATTATGTTGTGATGCCTAAATTCACTTGTAGCATTTGTCAGGCCATAGTCAGTTAGCATGATCCTCTTAACTCTTGCTCGTTGATATGGTAATTACAATATTTTGCAAAATTCATCTTTCTCTATAGCCAGTCATTCAAAAGCTAACAAAATAACATTATTTGGCGAGCAACCAGTATATATCACAAATATTTCATAAAATATTTTTAAAAGCATGAAATTGACTAAAATAATAATAAAAAATTTTAATACATTTTTTTTTTTAATTTTTTTTTTATATATATATTTTTCCTCTCAGCTGCCTTTTACGCTACAGCTTAGGATAGTTGCTATTGAAAAGTTTTGGACTGTGCTTGTCCTGTTATTTACAGCTAAGGAAAGCAAAGATGGCATAATTCAAATTGCATACTTCTAGTGATTCCTTCAACAGTTGAGCAACTGCATTTGAGATTAATGTCAATGATAACATATTTTAGACCTCCTTGTGCATGACAACCAGTATCTACCTTCAATTGCCAAGTATCGCCAGCGGGGCATTTTTTTAAACCTTAATTTAAAAATACACACATTTTAAGCTTTGTACCTTTAGTCATTGCCTGCAGAAAGAACATGTAAAAGGTGCATAAAATTGGCACAATCAGATACCGAACTCATCTCTGCTCTTTTGAAAGATCTTTGAAAAAGGTTCTTCATAAACTTCTTGTGTAAGAGGCTAAAGGGATATTCAATCTCAAGGGTTATCCTTATCCCTGGGAGAATCGTGTTTTGCCAGAAAGATATCGCTTGTCTTATCCACTGCACCTTATAACCTCCCTTCCATCTAACATATTCATCTGCTACCGCTGTTTCACAGTCAGTCAGTCACACATCTACATCTCATTGTTTATGGGCTTATTTTGTTGTCTGTTTTCCTTTGTCTCGCTCTGTTGTGTTTGGATCCCTCCCGTAAAAAGAATGCTTTGGAAAATAGCCCTCTAACTTTTTTTTTTATAAGGCTAGAGAAAAAGTGAGAGGAAAAACACAAGTGCCTGGAGCATCTTAATGCTTTTGAAGGGGGGGGGGGGACGCAACGCAGAGGAATGGGGGTAGGGAGGGAAACGGCACATTTGCAGCTTTCACCTACCTGGAAGGAAAGGAACAGGCTTGTGTTAAAGTGTGGAAGACAGTTGAAAGAGGCTTAGAGGAGTGTGCTTGTCTGCCGCAACATATGGCTGTAAAAATAGTGCAAACTCATAAATGGTTAGAATAAAGATTGTAAATAAAAATCCACAGTAAGCCGTTTTCTATTCCCATATACACTCAAGTATGCAATTCATCAGTATGATCAGTTTCAGAGGACCCTTTTCACACATGTGGTGATGGATTATTAACATCGTAATTCTAGCAATTCTTTATATTTTTTAACACTTTTCTAATACAACGCTGGAGGTAACGTAATTAATCCCTCAATATTTTTTTCCTCTTTTTGTAAAGTCATAGAAACACTGTTGTAGGTTTTTCCTTTTGCTATTGGGGATGCAAAAATTATATTTGACGTAGTTTTCGTAGTTTAGCCAACTATGACGACTTCCACTTCTGAGAACCCTGGAAATGTGAAAAGTGTCCATTGTCAGGATATACTTGAAAATTACAATGCTAAGCACATTTCTAGATTAAAGAAAGCACGATGACGTGCAACCGTAGGGTTGTAATATCACATAAACCTGGTAAACGGGGGGGATAAAACATTGGAACTGCTTGTGTTAGTGTTTGGAAAGAGTGTCGCATAAAGCTTTGAAAAGACTGAAGAAGTCGGATTAGTCATCCATAAATGCTGTGGATCTGTTATCGTGACTATATAAGCCTACTCCCCCTCTTTTTGCAGGTGGCCACTTCAAAACTTCTGTTAAATGTGTGTAGTTGAAGTAGCATATTCACTGCACTCTTGTTCTAAACCAAATCCAGTTGGATTGTGAGACTAGGAAGCTAGAAGGTGGCTCGTCACAATATGTGTTGCAAATTTTCAAACCTGGCATTTAGCTCTGTCAGCAGGAAGACGCTGGATCAGGTTACAACCTTTGAAATGCAAGGAGGGAAAAAACTCTCCCCTCCCCCCATTCTGCAGACTGGGCTATTTGTAGCAGGAGCTTCCAAACAATGTCAGCGCAATCACACCATGCAGCAAAAGACACTGACAAATTTCATGCCTGGTTAGACTCCCCTTGTTTGTTACTACCCCTCTCGTCCTCCCCTTCTTTGTTGTAGGTGTTGTTGCCATTTCTGATTGCATCTAAGGTGCTGGTGCTACGGAATTGGTGTAGGTTTCATTTGAATATTTGGTGGGACAATACTGGGTGTCACATGCACAATCCAAAATAAGCTTATGCTTATTGTTGTGGGTATAAATCGGTATGTTTTAAACAACCTTGAACACCAAGTTGTTTTAAATTCCTAAAGAACAGCACAGTCATCATTTATTAGTGTTGATTTGACCTATATGTTCTTCTTGCTCTTATTTACAATGAAATTGAATGATGGCTCGGGGCTGTCAAGCTCCAAAAATGTTATTATATTCCAAGTCTTCTAAAAGCCATACAGTGGCTTTGTGCCCCATTTGTGTTGATTGAATCAACAGTTGTGGCCTAATGGTTAGAAAGTCGGACTTGTAACCCGAAGGTTGTGGGTTTGATTCTCAGTACCGGCAGGAAATGTAGGTGGGGGAGTGAATGAACAGCTCTCTCTTCTAGGGCTGCACAATTAATCGAATTTCTAATCACGATTGTAATTACGGATGCCACGATTTCGTAATCATTCAAAGGCGCGATTACAACAAAAAATATCCACTTACATTATTCTGTGCGCTTAAGAGGTGTGTTTAGAGAGCATGTTATGTTGTGAGAGGTGAATCATGACTACTTCAGAGTGTAAAAGTTCTAAGCCAGCACAAAAGGAACTATCAGTGACGTAAGTGTACGCTGAATGAACACGAAACACCAGCACCCGCCATTTTTACACAGCCTATATATTTACTCCATGAACTAAGTCTACAAACATGGAAAACAGTGATAGATGGACCTCTCAACCTTACGCTAAGGAGAAAATCCAGCGCGACTTTGAGCAGACCAAGCGAAACATGATGTATTTCTGCTCAGCTATCGACATTGGGCATCAACCACACAACAAAAGCTAATACTTTTTCATATACTGTCTACTTTCTTTGTATAACAGTTCTATCTAATAAAGTATTAGACAGGACTGTTAAACAGATCGTAACTAATGAAGATGGAGAATGAAAGCACTGTGTGCTCAGGCTCTGGATGAGATGTTCTCAGCACCATCAAAATAAAAGTCACAACAACAAGCGCAGTTTACGTCACTTCAGAGTTCATACTGGCGGTGCGAATGCAACCAGGAAAATGACCCTAGGGAAACATTAGAGACACCATACTTGGCTATACGTCATGTCATATTTAATAATTTCAGAAATTGGACTTGTTCAGTGTATTTAGCAGTCATTAAAAGTTCAGCAACACCAGTATGTCTGATTAGTTCTCAGAAACCCTGTAACAGGAAATTATAATTTTCACTATTGATTAGGAAAAGAAGTGTATTATTTGGGCATGATTTTCAACATCATTGATATATTGGTCAAAACCCAAGCCACATTATTCTGATTCCAAACTGAATTTGTTTTCCATGGTGACAAGACAGTATAAAACAAGACAGTATAGTCTCGCCTTCTTAAACTGCAAGCAATGACCGAAGAGTTTGAGACGTGACGGTCAGCCATCTGTCTTTGAAATTTTAAAGGCAGCCGTCACCTCAGTCCAGAGTATCAAGAAGCTGCAGTCTGAGCAATGGCTATGGCAGCGAAGGCTGAAGCCCTTGGCAATTAGAGTCTGGGTGAAATATTTGCTCACTGTCAGGGAGGGAGAGAGAGAGAGACTCCCCGGGAGGGGGAGAAGTAGGGGAGGTGATGCACCCAAGGGATTCGCACTCAGGAGCATAGAAGCTGCTCGTGAGCTTCATTCGATATGGAAGGTTGTGCAAGGCTCTTTATCTCAGCTCTTTTTTTTTTTTCTGTAAGCACAGAGGATGGCAGGGGGCACTGCTTTAGAGAGTTTGCTCTTTACACTGCCGAGGAATTAACCTTCAAAACACCACTGTTATATCCTGGAGAGGTTAGCGTTCTGCCTTCAAAGCTCCACTGTAAAGTAGACAAAAATATTTGCACCACAGAGATTTTGAAGGGGTTTTGAAATAACCTTTAAAAAGTTCTGCCTTGATTTTTGAAGTCTTTAATCTTGCACTTTGGTTTTGGTGAAGGTATTTCATCTCTAGATGTAATTTGTACAGTTGGACTGCTGTTCCATTTGTTGTTGCTGTGCTTCTTGTGTTATAATTTGTGTCTTCCACTGCCCTCTGGACTTTTCCTGGTAGAGTTATGACATTAAATTTTTCATCTCATGTCAGGCTTGTGTGAAGGAGTATTAGGAACAGCAATAGAGTCTGAAGTTTGTGTTATGAAGTTGACAGCTTGGTTGAACAAGCTTCTGCTGACACGCCAAACGCTATGACAAGCACAGCAACTGCACTTCTTGATATTTAGTATTTTATTGCTTGTGCAGGAAAATTGTTGTTACATAGTTAACTAGATGCATGGATTCTTCCAGCTGTGGCTCAATGATGGTGTGTGTGTGTGTGTGTTATGTTCAATTTAAAGAATAAAAATGAAGAATTTATTTTGGCCAAACCTTTACACTCTTAAAAAAATTAAGGTTCTTTATTGGCATCCATGGTTCCATGAAGAACCTTTAGCCATGGAACCTTTCCATTTCACAAAAGGTTCTGTGGATGATTACTAAAATGATCTTTACACTAAGAAGCAATTGGTTCTTTTAAGAACTGATCACTGAAAGGTTCTTTGGGGAACCAAAAATGGTTCTTCTGTCATAATCACTGCAAAACCCCCTTTTTGGAACCTTTATGGAGTGTAGGAAGCTTTTGCATAAGGATTAAAGGTTTGTCATTTATAGTTATTAGGTTTGAAGTAGGTGATGCACAATACATCGTTAACATTTTGGCAATTGAACTTTTTTTTATCTTTTAAAAGTTTTTAGTGTTTGTTTTTAATTTATTTAGAAAAAATGTCTTTTATCGGTTTCCTTGGCAAGTTGGCAGCTACATGCAATAAGTTTAAGTTGAGCTACTATAATGACTAAAACTGTAATAAAAAACAAAGCTAAACAGAAATATAAAAAAAAAACTAATAAAAATGACAAAAGCACATTATAAAATTTACTAAAACAAACTAAAATTCAAATAAATAAATCTGAAAATATAAAAATAAAAGCTAATTCAAAATATTAAATACTCTAAGTAAGCAGTAAGGTACGAGAGCCTGTGCTGTACCTTATTGAGTACCTTATTGCTTTTATAAAACAGTTACCACACAATACAAATATTAAAGCCAAAAATATGTATCAATGCAACTTTCATGAAGTAAACTTTCACTAAAAGCCTTCCTTCCGCCAGAAAAAATAGTCCCTGATTGTGAACAGCAACAGAAGTTACATTTTTACGCCATTAGATGACGGCAAAGACTGTCTTTATGAGTGTGTCAGTCGGTAGCGAAGACTTTTATATTGAAAAGACTGAATTGTTGTTAGACTATGGGCTAAGAAAGGGATCACTGCTTATTGTTCAATCATAGATAAAGGACAACTATTAGACTTTAATTCTCTAAAAGAAAAATTCAATTTAGACTCCAAGGATTTCTTCAGATACCTTCAGCTCCGACAACATTTCTGTCAGAAAATTAAAAAGGGGACTGATGAAGACCCAATTAAGAGTGCTCTAGTTAAAATATTCTCTTCAGCTTACAAGGCTGAACCAATGTTAAAGACTATTACTAAACTATATAGAGCTCTGATGGATATACAAGGAGATTAATCTCTGTACATTAAGGAGAGATGGGAGAAAGAAAGTGGTATTACTATCTCAACTGAGGACTGGAAAAATATATGTGAACTACGATGGGCAACTTCTCGTTCTTCTTATTGGAGAGAATTTTGCTGGAAAAATACTATTCGGTTTTTCCTTACTCCAAAACAGAAAAATATATTTCTAGGCAACTCAAATTGTTGGAGACTTTGCGGCTCACAGGATGCTAACCATTTTCACATATTTTGGGGTTGTCTTATTATCAGAAGTTTTTGGAAAGGTATACATAATGTATTAGAAAAGATTTTAGACATTTCAGTTGATTTCAGTTTTGAGGCACTTTACATGGGAAAGGTGTCAGTAGTTTCTTGGGAAAGGAAAAACAAATATATGTATAGAATTATTCTTAAAGTAAAAAAGTAAAAAAGTTATTACTAGATGCTGGTATAAACCTAATCCGCCACAAATACAGAACTGGATTGACATTGTAAAAAGTATTTTTATTATGGAGAAAATTACATTCAGTATAAATAACCAAAAAGATATGTTTGTTGACTTTTGATCCAAATGGATAGAGTTTATAACCCCTATTGAACCAAATGCTTTTTTGTTATAGAACGTATGTTTTGTGATTATATATAAATATTGTGCCTACATCCCCTTTCTTTTGTAAATAGTTTTTGCTATAATTGGAATATAATTTAACGAGATATGTTGATCGGTTTTTGTCATGAAGAACTTTTTGAACAGTTTTTTTTCCCTGAATTGGGAATATAAGTTGGAAATGCTGTAAAAGTGACAAATGTCATAAACAGATGTTGTGAAATTGTATCTCTTTCCAATAAAAACTAAAATATATATATATATATAAAAAAGAAAAGACTGAATTGTTGTGAACACGGAACAAGACGCAACTGACAAATGCTTTGACTAGCGCTGTCAGTCACGGGAAAACCCCTTAAATGTTAAAAGGACAAGATGATACATCAGACATTTAAACAGATTTTTTATTATGAACATAGGACCTGACCTGATGGAAAATGCTAAATCTGAATGCAGGTAATAAACTCGCTCAATCGATCTCTTTCTCACAATACTCTTCTAGTTCTACATAATACAGTAAGCTTCAATGAACAATATCAATTGAGAACAAACAGTTTACGTTGCTAAGAGTGGTTGCTAAGGGTGTTGTGTAGTGATACCCTGAACTGTTGGGTGAAGCAGTCATAGCCGTATTTTATCGCGAATATTGACCAATCAGAATCAAGGACAGGAACTAACTGTTTTATAATAAAATATAAATAATAATTAAAATAACATTGAGACAGCTGTAAAATTACAATGGTCTGACAGTGTGATAGATTGCGGCAAGAGAGAAGGTGGTTATTTGCAGCTTTAATCCTAAACAGGCTCAAAACAATGGAAAAAAATTAAATTGGTCTTGTTTTCCAGATTTATTGTTCTCCCATGGTGTAACAAAATGGCAAACACCTTGATAAGGGGAGGGAATGTTTCAAGTGCATTACTAATTACGGATGAATCACTTAACTGCAAATGTATAAACTGAAGGACAAACCTGATTGTTTCAGTACAACATTTGCAGGCGCACCCCTGGAGCATAAACAGCATGTCGATTTGAATTAATATAATTTTCAGTTATCTACTGTATAAGCATAATGACAGCGCTAATGAATTGTATAATGCCTTAAAATAAAGCCTTTGAATGTAATCATCTTTAATGACTCAAAATCTTATGTTGTTAAGATTACTTTTTAATAGCTTTTTTTTATGATTCACTGTGTAATGGACCAAACCTCAATCCATGTTGTTCAAAGGCAACATGCAAAGTAATGGACAAAGATCAAATAATGATTTCTTAAACTGACATGGAAGACAAAACCTTGATTCTTTTGACAAATGCAACTAGCCACAAATGTAGGTCAATCCACATCACTGCAGCTCATTTCAACAAAGGCTGCTCATGCTGTATTACTGGGAAAAGCAAACAGTAAAAGAGAATGTGATCATCTGAAGTCACAGTTGAACAAACTCTAAAAACTAATTCAGTATTTATTGTCTGTTGACGTGAGTGATGCAGTACCAAAGAAAATGCATTTTATGGTTTTCTTAATTAAAGGGGGGGTATAATGCTATTTCATGTATTCTGATTGTATTCTTATTTACACTGTTAAAGAGTCGGATTCTCATGCTAAACATGGCCAAAGTTTCAAAACACGAGTTGGACTAATGACGGAGTATTTCTGTGCCAAAAATTCTCTTCCAAATCCTTACAGGATTCGGGTTTTTTTTTTCGAGTATGGGCCTGAGTGACGTAAACGGGGGCGGAATTCCTTGTACGGGCACTTCTCCCGGAAGAGTGCGCGCACACGTCGACCAGAGCGAGAGAGCAAGAGCACGCCCATCAACGCGCGTTCGGGTTTACAGAAGTCGTCGGCAGCGCTGCACAGGTCACAGGACTTCACGAAATCAACAATGTCACCAAAGAAATGTGTTTTTGGTTGTGAGGGAAAGATAACCTTGCTTCCCAAAGAACCCAGCGTTAAGTAGAGCTGAGATTTTTGTGCTCACGCAATACATTGATGCAATCTCAACATTTGTTATTAAAATAACCATAGAAACTGATAGTTGCAATCACTTTTTTATTGGTTAAAATGAATGGAGAATATCTTGTTTTTCCATGGCTGCTCGAGCCCTCAGGATCGGCGCTTATGGTTTCATAAATGAGGCCCAGTTCTACGCTGGATTTACAGATTGTTTGAAACTGAAAGATGGAGCGGTCACAGCAATAATGATCCCGGTCATGAGTCGGAACCGCAGGTGGTGAGTAAAACTGCTTCAAATGTCTGTTTTGTTGGCAATAGGCGCCTAAGTGCATATAATGTAAACAACACGAACGTAGTGAATTCATAAATTCGTTATTCATCATTCACTATACGCTATATTCATTATAGCGATTCAAAAGTTATCCAGGGATAATGCGATGGTGTATTGTGTGTGTTTAAATACATTTGTTTAGCTGACCATTGATGGCTTGCAGCCGATCTCTACACAAAAGCTGTGCGTGCTCGTGATAGCTCATCACTCTTTAGCTCCGCTCACACGTCACGCCTCTAGGAGCTCGGCTGTTTTCGGAAATACTCGGTACAGCGCATGTATCTTTTATAAATATGATAAAACTAAAGACGTTTTGGAGATATGAAGGATGTACTACTACTCTATAGGTACTTAAGATTAACATGAGATTGGCAGAAACTGTGTGTGATACCCCCCCTTTAAAGTAAACCAATATTACATGGGCAAGATGGATGTTGTACTGAATATCACCAGCCGAATCATAACCGTGTTGATATTCAGTACAACAGTGCAATTGCTAGTGTAATATTGCTTTTATATAACAGTCTTTAAACAAAGTTAATAAATAATTTTTTTTGTCCATTTATTGTATGTGTATATGCAGTGTTGGGGGTAATGCTTTACAAGTAGTGCGAGTTATGTAATCAAATTATTTTTTCAAGTAACTAGTAAAGTAATGCATTACTTTTAAATTTACTTTAAATTTATTAGTAACGCAAATTACTTTGTTTTCCCATTCATTGACTGACACCTCTCCTGTCCCCATGTTGAAAGAAATGGGGAGCAGAGGCTTTGTGTGTGCTGTGTAAACATGATGGTTATTGTAGCTCTAGACTAAATGTGAGCAGGCATTTACTCATCTCACTTGCACAAAAACAAACACTCGCGAACTTCCCTAAGCACTTCCCCTCGAGGGAAACCCCACCGCCGTTTTGAAGTGCATTCAACTTCGTCAAGTGGGCGAGGGAAGTTTATTTGGACAGACAGTTGACACATCGATTTTGACTAAGGGATCGAGTCTACTCAACTTGTACACTTCAGGCAGATCCAAAGACCACAATGCACCATGATTGTGACGTCACAGCAGATCGCGCTTGATTTATCCCCACCCCACACAACTCTAGTGTATGATATTGGCATTATTTTGACATTTAACCGCATTTAATACTTGTAGCTACCTTAAGCTGACTGTTTTTAAGACAGTTATAGTTTATTGTATTGTCATCATTTTCATTTGTGTATTTTTTTTATATTTTATATTTAAATATATTATTCATATTCAATATTTGTTTACATTTAATTTTTTAACAGCCCAAGCATACACACAGGCCTATAGAATGGTGCGTAAAACAAATTCATAAGGAAAAAAAATGTGAATAATAAATCAGCTCCATAACAGATTCTTAAGGCGATCCATTTAAACACATTTCAAGGGTTCTGCCAGTAGTGGGCACTCGTGCAACGTAAGCAATGACGTACATCAGAGTGAATGAGATGTAAGGGAAGTTAAGGTCTTTGCACACTGAGTCCAAAATTTTTGCACGTTAAAAAATAAATACGACCTCACTTTATGTCAATCACGTTTACCAACTGCCTCCGAAACTTTCGTCCATCATAAAAAAAATTTGGATCAGGTTCGATTTTCTGCGTTTTTCACGTCCGTGGCACACATTTTGAGAGTCCACCGTACAAGCGAACGCCAAAATCCCGAATGCCATCTGACAAGTTGATCCACGTCGTATGACAAACAAAGTGCGGAATACAAAGAGACAGAATATAAAGACAGATTGTGCCAGTATCGCTAGCAAAGCATCAAACTGAGCCACTGACATCCTGAAGTAAACTTTGAAATGCTCGGGATAATCACGTAGCTCCTTAATTAGGGTGGAACTCTCCTTCCTCTCTACGCAATCTCGGGATTGGATGGACCCAATATTTTCTCTTTCTTTTTCTCTTTTTAAAAAGAGAGAGGACAACTAAATCATGCTTGCTGCTTAAAGACTCCATTTTGTATTGTTTTTCGAATTTTTTCACAACGGATTCATTAATACGCATCGGACTCAGTGTGCAAGGTCTCTGTGCGTGACGAATTTTTAGGATCACGAATACGAAAAAACGCATACAAAAATTTCGGACTCAGTGTGCAAAAGCCTTTAGCAAGGGAAGGGCATAAAAATGTGACTTAAACGCAGCCACTTTCCCCAACGCTGTTTATATGTCTATACACTACTGCTCAAAAGTTTGCTCAATTTTTAAAAAAAATAAGTCTCTTATGCTCATTAGGGCTACATTTATTTGACCAAAAAACAGTAATATTGTGAAATATTATTACAATTTAAATATTTAAATTATTTAAATTTATTCCTGTGATAATGTGATTTTTCAGCCTCATTACTCCAGTCTTTAGTGTCACATGATCCTTCAGAAATTATTCTGATATGCTGATTTGATGCTCAATAAACATTTCTTATTATTATCAATGTTGAAAACATTTGTGCTGCTTAAATTTTTTGTGGAAACCAATAGTGTATTTATATATAAAACATAACTTGTGTTTAAGACCAAATTTGACTAGTTTTTCTCAACCAATGAAAATAGTTCCAGTAGTCAAGGATCAAGCTTTCCATTTCATCTGACTGCAAAATCAAACTCTTCTTTGCTTCCACAAAGTAAAATGCTATGGTATATTTTGACTGTAACTGTTAAATAACTGTTTACTTATCTAGTGATCACTGTCTGTCTATTATTATACAGTTGAGTTCATTTGTTAGCATTTTCTTGCATGGAATAAGTGAGTATGAGTTTTCTTGCTGTTATCCAGGTCAGTAGCAGGCGCAGAGAGGCTGGGAAGATGCCTTTAACACCATGCTTCACTGGGCCCAACCAAAATAGTCCAGACTAAAGTTAGCTCAGCATAACATGGTGCAGTGCTAGATGGCCCTCCACTTTGAATTCATTAACACTTGAATCTCACACTTCACTTTTTTAGTAGCTTGAATGAGGACAGTTTTGCCCGCTCTCTCTCTCTCTCTCTCTCTCTCTCTCTCTCTCTCTCTCTCTCTCTCTGTAGATGAATTATTCATGAAACATATTTTCATGTAGAACATTATCACCCTGAAACAGTTTGGCTATAATACTTCATTACCCAAACACACAACCTTTCTAGGTTCAGGATCTAATTTCTAATTTACGGTGAAATATGGTGTGTGGTTGGCCTTTTTGTAGACATGGTGGAAGAACTCCAGGAACTTTTTTTTTCTCCCCCAGGAAAGTAATAAAACCTTGAGTCTAAGCTCTGTTTATGCATGTTTACATGTTACTCATTCTCCTGTCCTAATTCCAGCTCATTTATAACCTAAAATATCTTGGAAAAGAAAGCGTAAAGTGAGTGCAGATGGGCAGCTGTGGTTATTCCCATGTTATCAGCCCTTGTGAACTTGCTCCTGGAGCCACTGCGCAAATTGATTCATGTCTAATAGGGGTGTCTCCTTATATGAGGCGAAATCATACGTGATGCCTAGAAATGAAAAAGTATATCCAGTTGGTTTAGTGTCATGATTACCACTTTCAGTGTAAGACGTGTTTAAATACCAGTTCTTTAGTCTCACTCTCTCTCTCTCTCTCTCTCTCTCTCTATCTATCTATCTATCTATCTATCTATCTATCATCTGCTTAATATTTTTGTAGAAGACGTGATACATTTTCTTTCAGGATTCATTTGAAATAGATATTTCCGAAAACTTCCAAACAATAATGTATGTTGATTAAATAATTTCAGTATTTATCACTTCAACAAACAATATTATAAAATTGTATTAATTTTATTCATATGAAGTATTGAGAAAAGAAACATTAAGCTTTTATTTGAAATTTGAATATGTAATTTTTGGCTTTTGCACAGCAAGAAAATCTGATGTTAAAGGATTAGTTCACTTTCAAATGAAAATTAGCCCAAGCTTTACTCACCCTCAAGCCATCCTAGATGTATATGACTTTATTCTTTCTGATGAACACAATCGGAGATATTTTAATAAATATCCTGATGCATCCGAGCTTTATAATGGCAGTGAACAGGGGTCACGAGTAGGAGCTGAAGAAAGTGCTTCCATCCACATCCATCCATCATAAACGTACTCCACACGGCTCCGGTGGGTTAATAAAGGCCTTCTGAAGTGAAGCGATGCGTTTGTGTAAAAAAAAAAAAAATCCATATTTAACAAGTTATGAAGTAAAATATCTAGCTTCCGCCAGACCGCCTTCTGTATTCAAGTTACGAAGAAAGCGTAAACTGGCGTCGTGTCAGTTACACTTTTTTCGTAAGTTGAATAGGGAAGGCATAGGACGTAGCGTAAACTTTTTGAACTGCAAGAGTTTTACACTGTACGTTGGAAGGTGGTCTGGTGGAAGCTAGATATTTCTTTTTACACAAACACATCGCTTTGCTTCAGAAGGCCTTTATTAACCCCCCGGAGTTGTGTGGAGCACACATTTATGATGGATGGATGTGGATGGAGACACTTTCTTCAGCTCATACTCGTGACTGCCATTATAACTCATGTTTACTGCCATTATAAAGCTCGGATGCGTCAGGATATTTATTAAAATATCTCCGATTGTGTTCATCAAAAAGAAGAAAGTCATATACACCTAGGATGGCTTGAGGGCGAGTAAAGCTTGGTCTAATTTTTATTTGAAAGTGAACTAATCCTTTAAGGGTTATGTGGCGCAAATATGTAATAAAATTATGAAACTATGAATAGCAGAGTGAAACCATCAGTGATATTTCATAGTCACTGCATATGTGTGTGCATATAAATTTTGGCTGCTCAAAAGATAAGATGCATCCTGTTCTCAAGATGATAGTTTGTGAAAGCTCAATGTGTAAAAAGAAGCATCAAGGGACAAGAGACAATGAGACAAGACAATGTTCAATGTAACAATACAGCATAACAGAAACTACTGCCACAAAGCTGCAGAGGGAATTAAGACGCCTGTTTTATGAACACAAACTGCCTAAGCACTGTGTGATCTTGCATTGAAATAAGTAGATTTGAAGTATCTCCTGGTGTGGTGAGAAACCACTGTTTGTATTAGCATCATATTAAAACACACAAATGATTAATCTCAACAGGAATGATATTTAAGACGGCAGTGACATCGCTGAGAGTATTTAAGCAAATTTAGCGTTTGCCCTGCTGTGATCTCGAGGACTAGCACTGTCACAGCTGAAGGATAAACAGGAGGCAAAGGAGCCTGATTCTGCCAAATCTTGTTTCTTGTAATCAGTGCAATAACACTAAGCAATGGGGTCGGTATGGGAGAAAGGAACTTGACCGGGAGGTTTCAGCAATATCCTGTCAATCACTGCACACTGTTAGCTCTAATGATCATTGCACTGAGCCATCTTCATCAATCTAGGGCAAATCATCTCTCCGAGAGAGAGAATTTGGAGTAAGTGATGAGTGACATCTCAACGTGGAAAAATATGAGCCGATCACTTTCTTTCCTGCACTGGCACCGACGTGGTAATTAACAAGGGCAGAAATGGGATCAGCTGATGACTAATGGTTAATTATCACTTATGCCTGTTACTGCAGATGGCTGCACAAATATAAAATAAAGACAGCAGCGAAGAATCCTCCTGGTTCCTTTGCTGCTGACAGGCATTTTGGCTTTCAGAGCCTCTTGTTAATGTATCTGACACTGGGAGATAGGGCTGCACGATATTATATATACGGATGAAATATATAAACAGTGATTTAATTAAATAAAATTAAATGCTTTGTTTTTCAGGTAAGTCTGTATTCAGGTACAGAAATTGAATAATTAAATGTAAAATAACAGTCCATAGTCTTTACAGCATGATTTAAATATGATTGATCTTTGTTAAAGCTACAAAAGTGATTTTCTTTGTCTTTGTTTGATTAACATTAATGACAGAGATGGCAGCAGGTACTATATTAGGCTTTTGTCACTTTAAGACCTAAGACCATGGATCCTATATAATGCTATGCATCCATTTTCTTTCTCTATTGTTTACGTTCACTAAAACGACTGAGTTTACAAGGATACTCCTCGAGATGGGTATTGTGACATAATTTTGCGTGTATGTGTCTGTTCAAGCACAAAGGCTATGTTCACACTGTCAGCCCAAATCCGATTATTTTTGTATCCAATTGGAATCTGATCTAAATTATTGACTGTCCACACTGTGTATCTCACCCGTTCAGGTGAACACCTGTTCCCTGGGTGCTCTTTCATTTTTCGGAATATCTGCATTGGCTTCTGTGGCAATGACGTTGCGTTGGTAGGCATACGCCAAAAACAAAAACAACAGCAACATGGAGGGGTTTGCAAGACAGATGTTGTCTTATTTACAAAATGACAATATGTAGCCGCAGCGCTGGACTAGTACATCTTCTGAGGCAGTGGCAGAAACGTATGAGGCTGGTATGTGCGGCTTTATTCCATGCTGTTTTTTTTTGCTGGTGTCAAAACATGTCTCCATTCTATTGTAACTTTCTGCTCGACCAGCACTTAGCAACAACACAACCTTGTTTCTGCAGCAACTTTCATCATGTTTCCTATAACAACGTCAGACATGCTTACATTTCATGTGTCGTGAGAATGTGACATATACCACGTGAAATCTGATTTGAGTGGTTTGACTGAAACGGATTTCAAGAAATGCAATTTGAATAGTATTTCAAACCACATTTGAATGTAGTTCAAAATGGATTTGTAAAAATTGCATTTCATCTGCTTTTTTTTTTTTTTTTGCTGTTCACACTTGCTAAATGGGTCATTGACGAATAAGGTTTTTAAAAGTGTAAAAAAAACATAATGGAGATATAATTATTTTTGAAGTTTTATTAAGTGTTAACAATGAGATTGTGGTTTTTATAATCAGTTAACACTGCTTTTGTCATGTTTTACAAGATGGACAAAATCTTGTATTGTCACCAAAAAACGTCATTCGGTTTAAACAAAATTTCGGTTTTACCGAATGACACTTTTGGTTCTACCGAATGACGATATTTAAAAAAAAAAATGTTAACAGGCTGATATCTAGCTAGCTAACTATTTAGCTTGCTAGCTAGCTAGCAAAAGGACAATCAAACATTTTATATTTAGTACAAGTTTTTAAAATATTACAGCATTTTCCATGTTTTATAGCAGTTGTACCGAATGACCTGATTTTTCGGGACATGTGTATGAGCAAGTGAAAACATGAATTTTTCAAATAGTTAAAAGAGAGTTAGTTACTTTTGCTTTATGATCATGTGGTCCTTTGCAGGTGTCTGAATGATGGCACATCCTGTCACATGATACTGACCGTATGACTTGATCCAAAATGGTCCCTTCATATTGGTTACTCTGAATGACATCAATGAAATTCATTTTTCCGGACATTCTTTCTCATAACAAAGCAACTACTAATACACATAATTTTAATACCATTTTGCACTATGTTGATATATGATGTTATAAAAGCATGCCAGAATAAAAAATATATACATTTATTACTTTTTAAGATATTTTAATCACAAATGAAATGGCTGTATTGGCCTTTGGATGGTTAAACCGAATGACCTTTTGACACTTCAAAATTTTCAAAACACCTTTTATATGTAGCAAAATATAATTAAAACCTTTTGGATTCGATAAAAGAGATCTGGTTTGTACTACCTAACCTTTGTTTTTTATTATTAAGACGTTTGGACAAAAAAATGACCCGCCACGTCATTGACCCAAATATGATCGGATTCCAATCGGATATGCACAAAAATTGGATGTGGACTGACAGTCTGAACAAGGCTAAAAAGACAAGAAATAGAACTGAATTCGGTGTTCGCATGCTTTCAGTGCGGCTCTGTGTGTGCACAGAAATGGCACTCGAGTTTCGAATTGAGTCATTTTGCTTCTTCTTGTGCTTGAATGCTTTAAACTCACTTGAATGTTTAAACTGACAAGACTTAAAACGTGCAAATAATAAACTTTCATTCTACGATGGTTAAAACTGGCTGAGCCACGTGCGTTCCAAACTGTGGTGCCTGGTCTGTACAGATCACGGATCAACTACAATCCCTACTTATTTGACATCGCACATCCTGCAATGTCACTATCGCAGATGCGCACATCACAATGTGGTTGCTGGAACGATATATCGTGCAGCACTACTGGGAGGAGGAACTGGAATACTGAAGAAGCCCCAGATGAGATGTTTTTTTTTTTTGAGCTCCGAAGCTGCCTGTTTGACTCGAAAATTATGATTAAAATGAAATGAAGAAACATACTTCATGCTATTCTTAGTCTAGTTCAAAAAACTAATTTCAGTCCTTACATCAAGTATCACTTTCACGTTGAAATCGAAATTGACATTATGAGAAGCCAGTGGTACATTTTTGTTGATTTTTGTTGCAGTGTATAATTTTGTGCCACGTTCAAATTTGCAAAGGGCTGGACAGAATGGCTGGACGTGGCAAAAGCAGTGTTTGTAAATATGGTACCAGCTGTAAGCATGTGTTTGCTGGAATGGCAAGTACGTAAGTATAGGGTAAGTCTCCCTGTGTTCAAGACACAGAACACTACCTTATACTGCTGGTTGCTAAAGCATAACTCTATTGCTTTTTGGGGAAAAATATCCATTCTTTTTTTTTAAAAAAACATTTGTTATGAAATATATTCTTTGCTAAGGACATGTATCCTTTTGATTTCTGGTCATCGAGGTTACAACATTACTGGAAATAACTTTAATAGGAAGCAATTACTGGAAATAACTAGGAGCTATAGATGTTTTTTAAGACTCGTATCACAGATTTTAATCCATGCCTGTTAGCCTTAAGTTCATATAGGCTAGTTTACTCTTAAACAACATTAAATTCTAGCAGAAATACACATTTAAATTTTCATGTATCATTCATGTAGCTCAAACAGTAGAGCTGGCAATGACAAAGTCATGGATTCGATTCCCAGGGAATGCATGAACTGATTAAATGTGTACCTGCCAAATGCGTACATGTAATGAAAATACCACCTTGCCATCACCAACCAAAAGTTTGTTGTAAAGGATGTGGTTGGAGTTTTTATTGGAAATATTCAACATTAAGTTAGTTAATGCTAAATTTAATGTGTGAAAAACAAGCTGTACTTGAAATTGATAGCTGAACATGAGTTGAAAACATCTGAATTTTATTGTTGCGTATTTGTTTTAAATTTGTTTTGTTTTTTTATGTATTGCAGTTGTTCCTGTGGCTTATGTGTCATTTTTAAACAAAGTTCCAAGTCATGAATTCACACTTGGCTTACAAAATGTTTCTGACATCTGTGTGATGTGATTCTTGGCTGTAATGAGCAGTCTGTCTTAAACTTTGGGCAGTGATGAGACATGAGTAAGAAATATCATTTTCTAATGAACCTTGTTGCATTAACATGCCATTCAAATCATCCACTGGTTTTCTGAGTGCTGAGGGCTTTTAGGTGTTTGCAGTCGTGGTGTTAAACATATTTGTTGGCTGACTCATGAAAGGAGATTGAGAATTGTGCCATTATATATTATCACAGACACGCCTACACACACACACACACACACACATACACACACACATACACACATGCACACATGCTGTGAGCTCTCTAACTGGGTCATTTTATAGCTGCTTAGCTAGCTTGAGCTTGATTACCCAAGAGTCTTCTTTGTTTGCCATTCAATTATGCAAAAATTTCCAGACACCCTGTTGCTGTACTAATAGTATGTATGGACAAGATTCTCTTCTGAAGTCATATTCATATTATGCATTTAACCTTATACTTTTTAGGGAAGGAGAGTACATGGATGTGAGCAGAGAAAGCGAGCAAATAAGAAGGGTTTTTTTTTTTTTTTTAACTGCAATGTTTTAGGAGCCTTTTATATACAGTATGCTTTTGGGGGTTGTCAAGTATAGCTGTGGAACACAACAAGAAGTTGGTTTAAACACCTTTTACACCTGGTTTTGCCCCAGAGCTTGTTGTTTAGTTATATTATTACTCTATTTGGCCTTGACTGTATTTACATGCACAAATATTCCAATAAGATTCATAATTTGATCCAGTTATGTAAGCCTCATGTATAGGCATTAATCTGATTGCTGTAACCAGATTACCTTGAACCAGTATTTCAGCCAGGTTCTCGAAGTCTGATGAGAGCTGGCATATGCCTTATTAATCAAAATGTTGGTCATAAACACCTTAGTTGGAATATCCACTACAACTGACAATTCATTTACTGTATATATGCGTTTGTCAACTTTGAAAGAAACATGGTGTTTTTGTAAGTCTCATGAGCTCCATTTTGTAATTCATTCACTCTTTTGTGTAAATAAATGAGTTGATTTAATTTATACTAAAATGCAATGGGGGGGGATCCTTTGCAGATCCTTTTGGTGAGACTAATGGCACAAAAATTACACACGCTTAAGCTTCAACACTGTTTCTCTATTTATTTAATGGTTACATTTTCTTGAAAACCACTTTAGTATAAATTAAAGGGATAGTTCACCCAAAAATGAAAATTATCCTATGATTTACTTACTTTCAAGCCATCCTAGGTGTATATGACTATCTTCTTTCAGACAAACACAATCAGAGATATATTTAAAAATATCCTTAGTCCTCCAAGGTTTATAATGGTTGTGAATGGGGGGCCGCATTTTGAAGTAAAAAATAATGCATCCATCCATAAAAAAGTAATCCATACGACTCCAGTGGGTTAATAAAGGCCTTCTGAAGTGAAGCGATGAATTTTTTGTAAGAAAAATATCCATATTTAAAACTTTATAAATTCAAATAACTAGCTTCCGGCGGACGACTGTACGCGGAATGTGCAAGTTGATTTGCGGCGGAAGAGTATCATTTGACCTGACGCAGAACGTAATGATGAACACGGAAGTGCAGAGGATAGAGCAAAACAAAACACCAGTAACGGATTATAAGTCTAAAATGAGAATTTTTAAAGATAAATGTCGGAGGATTTCGATATAAGAGAAGAGGAGCTTAAATTTGTTGCACAGCCCTATTTGTTTGAACCGCGAGAGGCGTCTAAGCTTACAATACTCCTACATCCTGCGTCATACATCACGTCAGGGGTTACTCATTTGGCGCAAGTTGACTTCTGCATACGGTCGTCCGCCGAAAGCTAGTTATTTGAATTTATAAAGTTTTAAATATGGATATTTTTCTTACAAAAATGCATCACTTCGCTTCAGAAGGCCTTTATTAACCCCCTGGAGTCGTATGGATTACTTTTTTTTTTTTTTTTTTTTTTTTTTTTTTTTATGGATGGATGCATTATTTTTGGCTTCAAAAAGTGGCCCCCCATTCACAAACATAAATCTTGGAGGACTAAGGATATTTTTAAATGTATCTTCGATTGTGTTCATCTGAAAGAAGATAGTCATTTACACCTAGGATGGCTTGAGGGTTAGTTCATCATGGGATAATTTTCATTTTTGGATGAACTATCCCTTTAAGTAGCTCTTTACATATTTTTAAATTGTCATGACATCAGCATGTCATAATGATTTTGAGGTGCACATTCACATCACATATACTTCTGAGACAGTGCTACACACTGATAGGCATACGTTATGCGTGGACTGTTTCATGTTTTATTTATTCTTGGATGGGCACACATATGGTCCCTGTATGTGCAACAACTACAAATGTGGTTCATTTCACAAGACTCAAGGTGTAAAATTGCAGACCAGGAGATTTATAGGCTTCCAGTTTGAAAACATTCGTCATGTTGTTCTCTCTGTTTATTTGGATTAGTTTGCATTTGCAGTTGTAGCTTAGATAATTTAAGTTTTTATGGGGACATTCATTTATAGATTATGAATTACGTTTTCTTTTCTACACACTTGTATGAGCTTTCACTAACATGCGTAACCTGGGCAAACAAGTACAAAAAGATGCAAAACAATATAGAACCGTTTCATATTATTGGAAAAGATATTGTATTATGGTGTTTTTGATTTAAATGTTTGTCACCATATTTTGACAGTCACCAAATAATTCTTTGATTTCTTATGAATTAACCAATGATATATCGGTAACACTTTACAATAAGGTCTTATTTGTTAACATTAGGAAATGTATTAACTAACATGAACTAACAATGAGAAATACATTTGTTACAGTATTTGTTAATATTTGTTAATGTTAATGAAAATGCCTCGTTCGTTCATTGTTCATGTTCAGTATTAACAAATACAACTTCTGATTTTAATAATGTATTAGTAAATGTTGAAATCAACATTAACTAACATTAATAAATGCTGTAGAAGTATTGTTCATTCTTAGTTCATGTTATCTAAAGTAGTTAACTAATGAAACCTTATTGTAAAGTGTTGCCGATAGATCAATTATAAGAAAAACAACTTATTCTTCCCTTTGTAAAGCCAAAATATAACCATTACTGTCAAAAACAATATACACCTTGCACAACAGTCATGAGCCAAAATAAAATGTCATGCTGTTGGATCTTGAAATTTCTATCACTGGAATCCATTCTAAAAGGATGAAGCTTTGGATGCACTTCAATTTACCCAGAGGTGTTCAAGCGTGCGATGCGGTGGGATAGTCCTGTGTCTTTTATCTGGTGGTGGCAGGGATTGACATATTGATTAGATAGTAGTGGGAACATTATTCTTGTGCCTGGGACTTGCCTTATTTTCTGCCTGCATCGGTACCATCATTTTCTACATGTTCTGAGGGCTACAGATAATGTAATAGCATATGAGCATGAAATAGTCACATGAGCAGAAGGGTTTGTTGATTGGTGCTGTGGAGGTCAAAGACTGCCTCGCACTCTTTAGGGGGTAAGTAGTAATAGCAATATTGTCCAGAGGAAAGAAAATTTGCTGGTTACAAATGCACTCTTGACCATATTGTTTGTTACTTTTATTTTGGTCACTATTTAATCTCAGTTAGGGGTGGGTGATATACCGGAAGGCACAATTATCATTTGCATGCGTTTTTAAGCGAAAGAGAACTCATTTCAGTATGAAGCCGCTGTTCATAGAGCGCAGGAGTACTGAACTGAGTTCTTTTTGCCACCTTATTAGGTCAAATACACACTCTTGTGTGTAAAAATTCCCATCTTTGTGAGTATCCTCGTATAAACAGTCATTTATGTCTTAAATGAACGTAAAGAGTTGAGAAAGAAAGCGAATGTGTATCAGTATATTAGATCAGTACATTCAGTCTTAAATTGACAACCTAATATAATAGTATAATAGTCTAATATACCTGCTGCCATCTGTGCCATTAATGTTAATCAAACAATCTCACTGCTCCTGACTGAATCACTTTTGTAACTTTAATAAAAGTAAATGTATATATATTTTACACAGGGAAGACTGGGCAGTGTTTTTTGTACATTTATTTACCCTATACAATTTATTTCTTTTAGATCTATTTAATTTCTGCCTTTGTTATATTGTAGTTTTGTCCTATTGCTTGTAATTATTCTTTTTCTTCTTCTGTTTGTCATTTTCTTTTTCTTTTCTTTTCTTTTCTGTATTTTGCGTAGGGGTTAAACGGATCGTAGTTGATCCGCAACCCGTACGTATCAGGCCCCACGGTTCGGCAAGCATGTGATTCGCGGATTAATTGCAAGTTTTATCACTGTAGAGTGAAAGTTTATAATTTGTACGTTTTTGTCTTGCTAGTTTACACATTCAATAGATTTTAAACCATTCCGGCGCTAGAAGAGGAAAAAAGATAATTTAATTCAGTACTCGCACGCTGTTATCTGTGCGCACAGCCGCACACACCCGAAGCGCGTTTCAGAAATGATTCCTCTTTCGCGTCTCCTTGCACTTGGATGGACATATACACAAAAATTGTCAAAATACCCATCTCGCCAAGTATACTCGTCGGTCATGTCTTAAGTGAATGTAAAGAGTTGAGAAAGAAATCGGATGTGTATCATTATATTGGATTTATAGGTCTTAAAGTGACAGCAGCCTATAAATACCTGCTGCAGACTGTAATTAATGTTAATCGAACAACAAAACACAGCTTTAACAAAGATTAATATATATTAAATACTTTATTTGTAACTTTGTTATATTGTCTTTATGCTTGTAATTAGTGTATTTGTTCTTATTCTTAATAACGTTTGAACTTTATTAGTTAGGCAAGTAGTTTTTGCTGTGGTATCGTGGTACTTAAAGTGGAAAGCAAAGTTCAAAAACTGTAATATGATCTGAACTGTGAGTTTTGTGATCCATTGAACCACTAATTTTGACAAAACTCTTCCTACCTCTTCTACTGCAGTGTTGTAAGCTCACTGAATGGTTGTCCATTCCTCCTAGTGTTTGAAGTAAAGTGAGGAATACTAGCCGCACTCAAGGGGGATGTGGGAAACTCCACAAATGGACTTAAGGGTGTACAAATGAACTAGCTGCTCTAGCAGAAGATTGAAAGTACAGCGTAAAAGACTTTGCCTTACGGCAGTGGCAGGATGAAACCGTAGGTGAATCAGCCCCCTGTGTCCTGAAGCCACAAATCGTTCGGCCCCCTGACTGTGCTTCTAACCTTTACGCATACACTGCACTCAGGAAATGATTTAATAGGTTTCTAGAGGCTTGGGATAAGATAACTCCTTTTATCTGTCAGTGGTTAGACAGAAATCTTTCAGTCCATGTGTAAATATGAAATTTGTCCTTTGGTAGAGGAGGCAAAATGTACCTACTCTTAAAGATGTAAAACATTAATTTATGGGTTTTTCTTTCTTCAACTATGGGTAATTTGCCCCATTGACGTTTAAAAGAATAATTGTCTACTAACAGTGTCTAACAGTGGATATAAAGGCATTATATTAGAGTTCTGTAAATTTATGTTTTTTTTTTTGCCTTTTTTCTGAAATAGCTGTTCTGAATGAGTATAGAACCTTAGCATTGTAAACATCTTAAATGAAATTAAATATTTCCACACATTTGTAATATTTTGACAAATGACAGCTTGATTGGAAATGGTGCATGAAAAATATTCTGTTAGCAATTGATATTTACCTTCTCGTGTCTTATATTTCATCTCAAGCATGCTCTTTCGAAAAAAAAAAAAATCATTTAGACATTTCACATTTTGGTTTTAAATCATACATTTTGTTTAGAGAGCAAATGTAAAAAAAAATAATATTTTTTTAAAGATGGGTTTTCAGTAACCTTTCATTTAAAAAAAAAAAAAAAAAAAAAAAAAAAAAAACGTTTTGTGACCTTCATACAACAAAAAGAAAAGGTTGAAATGCAATAAGAATCAATCCAAGAAACATAGAAACACCCTTCTATAAATACAGCCTAATAAAACAACATTCATGCACCTATTCAGTTTTCCTGGTCAGTAACCAAAACTATTCAATGAGATTAGCAGTAGAATAGATCCTGACAAGGACAAAAACACTTTTCCAGTGTCTCTCAGCTCTCACTACAACAAGGTCTTTTGTTCATCGGTTTTGTGGCACAAATCATCAGCCTTGATGGAACTGTCTAGTAAATTTTCTGTACTAGAGAAGAAAAGGTTTGTAATGTTTGTACTGGCTTTAAATCAACCATTCTCAGAAGTAACAGTTTGGTAAATATGAATCTATTAGGGAAGCGCCAACAGAAAACACGTATAGTACAAAGAATTAGACGCCACATTGATCCAGTGGAATGTTAAGGTCATGATGATGATCTGATAATGGGGATATAACTCCAGTTCAGGCTAAACCCATCCCTAACATCGTTTGTTTGGAATGGAGTTAAGATGTTAAGTGAGAATTACAGCATGAGTTCATTTATTCTGTATGGGAGAGCAATAAATTCCATCTATCTGCAGTAATGCACCTCATTAAATGTTAAACAACAATGTGACTTATTGGAATAAAATAACTCATTTTCTTGAAGAGGGGAGTGTAGTCCAGTTAGTGGTGATATGAAGCAATGTGTTATACACATTTCATTGGGTTTATACCATCCTCACAAGACCATAAGCTTCTCCCCGACAAACAACAGCAAATGACCCATGCTATTTCAAATTTTACTTAACAAATCATAAAAAATGTCCCTGATGTAACATATCTGAGATTTGGAATAATGTGCTTTAAAGGCATAATTCACCCTAAAATTAATTTCTGTCATAATTTACTCACCCTCATGTCATTCCAAACCTATATGACTTTCTTCTGTGGAAAGCAAAAGATATATCCCATACAATGTAAGTCAATGTTGTTTAGAAACCATTGACTTTCAAAATATCTTCCTTTCTGTTCCACAGAAGAAAAGTCATACAGGGTGACATGAGGGTGAGTAAATGATGACAGAATTTTCATTTTGGGGTGAATTAACCCTTTAACTTTTAACCCTTTAACTCAGGGGTGTCCAAACTCGGTTCTGGAGGGCCACTGTCCTGCAAAGTTTAGCTCCAACCCCAATTAAACACACCTGCCTGGAAGTTTCTTGCATGCCTGAAAGCCTTAAATAGCTGGTTCAGGTGTGTTTAATTGGGGTTGGAGCTAAACTCTGCTGGACAGTGGCCCTCCAGAAGCAGGATTGGACACCCCTGCTTTAACCTATTCCCCCCTATAATTCCTCCATCTGCATGTCTAGGGGTTGTTTCAGGACATGTAATCTTGCTAGTGTGTAGGAACTTTTTACAACTACTACTTTATTTTCTGTTATACAATGCAAAACTTTTCCCATTTCTTTGTTTTGTAACTCAAAATTATGTTGGCAATAACTCAAAACAGCACAAATTTATGTTGGCGCAACATTAGGCCATAACAGTGTGCAATTATTTTGGCATCAAGTCACAGCACAAAATTGGCATAGTATTAGCTCATAACAACATGAAATCAATTCAGTGTAGCAATTTATTCCAAACAAACAAACATTAATGCTAGGATATGAACACGAGAACCCATTATGACTAGCATTAGACTATCCTGCCACCTGGACAGTGCCAGAGATTATTCTGCTGCTGAATGTCGTCTCAAATTTGGTGTTTTGCTGTATGAATGGCTTTGCGTGGACTACTGTTCATAGTGATAAATTCTCATTCTCTGAATCTTTACAAGAGATTTGTGTCCCATTGTCACAGATAACAGCCCTTGTGTAGCTGTCTTCATCAAACATGTGACTACAGTAGAAGAATTTATACTTGCAGGCAAGATAACCTTCTACCCATCTGGAATAGTAATCAGTGGTAACTAGTAGATTTTACCCTAAGGGAAATGGACCATATAGATCAATGGCTACAATTTGTCATGGCTTGTCAGGCAGCCCTGTTCACACCATAGGAATGGGTCTTGAGGGCATGCTGTTCATGCTGCACCACACGACTTCACTAAGTGATTCACGTCTCTTTTCATGCACAGCCTCTAAACCTTTGTGTGCAGTCATTTTTGCCCTTTGTCATCCAACAGTTGCAATGTGATTTTCTTGTAAAACTGCTGTCCAAGGCCTAGTGGTGGGATGGATATGTTATAAATCTTGCTCATGAATATTGATTAGATGATGTATTGTAACGGATGTATATGTATAGGCCAATAATCGGTATTAAAAACTAATTATAAGCAATTATTGGCCATCGGCCAGTTGTTTAAAAACAGTTAATGATCAGGGCTAATTGTATCCTGCCAATCAAAAGAGGATGGAAAAAATGTATCAGCTTGAGTGTGACTCGTCTTTTCCATTTTACTACAAGTTATAGCACAAAATAAACATGAATCAACATTAGAAGGTATGTTGAAAGATACAATACAACTTACTAAAATATATCATCTCTCATGTATTCACCCAATCAGTGTTTCAGTCACAGAAAAATGTCAATAAAACAGCTTGTAAACATGTCACTTAAAGGAATAGTTCACTTTCATATGAAAATTAGCCCAAGCTTTACTCACCCTCAAGCCATCCTAGGTGTATATGACTTTCTTGTTCCTGATGAACATAATCGAAGAAATATTAATAAATATCCTGACGCATCCGGGCTTTATAATGGCAGTGATAGGGTTCAATGAGTATGAGCTAAAGAAAAAGCTTCAATCCACATCCATCCATCATAAATATGTGCTCCACACGGCTCCGGAGTGTTAATAAAGGCCTTCTGAAGCGAAACGATACATTTGTGTAAAAAAAAAAAAAATCCATATTTAAACAAGTTATGAAGTCAAGTTTCGAGCTACCAGACCGCCTTCCGTTTCGCTTCAGAAGGCCTTTATTAACCCTCCGGAGCCGTGTAGAGTACACGTTTATGATGGGTGCATGTGGATGGAAGCACTTTCTTCAGCTCATACTCATTGAACCCTATCACTGCCATAATAAAGCTCGGATGCGTCAGGATATTTATTAATATTTCTGCAATTATGTTCATCAGAAAGAAGAAAGTCATATATAGATGGCTTGAGGGTGAGTAAAGCTTGGACTAATTTTCATTTCAAAGTGAACTAATCCTTTAACGTTGCATTTAACAGTGTTATTCAATGTTCACAGTCCGTTAGTTAGCTATAAAAAAAACTAGAGAGAAGTTCATTCACTGCTGAGACATGAGGTAGTTTAACACCGTCTCTTGTGACACTTTGCCAAGAGCAGCTGTGTGTGTGCGATTCATGTGTTTGGGATGAGGCGTGGCTTTGGATGGCATTTTGCAGGGAGGGTGGGATCGTACAATATGCTTTCAATGTTAGCAGGCTAATGTTAGCATTTCCCAGATCACCAACTGCACCTTTAACAAATTCAACACTTGATTTTAATAATGTATTAGTAAATGTTGAAATTAACATTAACAAAGATTAATAAATGCTGTAAAGTGCAGTTCATTATTAGTTCATGTTAACTAATGTAGTTAACTAATGTTAACTAATGAACCTTATTGTAAAGTGTTACCAATAATATGAAAGGGTTAGTTCACCCAAAAATTCTGTCATTTGTTACTCACCCTCATGTCGTTCCACACCCATAAGACCTTCATTCATCTTTGGAACACAAATTAAGATATTTTTGATGAAATCCGAGAGCTATCTGACTCCTCCATAGACAGCAATTTTCAGCGCTTCCAGGTTCTACGTCAGAACGGCGACTCATTATTGGCCGGCTTCTGCGTCAGCATCACACGCATGCGTCCTGCTGCTCATGTGAACACTGTCAGCCAATACTGAACCGCCGTTCTAATGTAAAACCTGGAAGCGCTGAACGTAAACAGCGTAGGAGAATGACACAGAAGAGAAGATATTGTTGAATAAAGTCATTATTTTTGTTTTGTTTTTGCGCACAAAATGTATTCTCATCGCTTCATAACATTAAAGTTGAACCACTATAGTCATATGAACTATTTTAACAATGTCTTTAGTACCTTTCTGGACCTTGACAGTGGTGGTTAAATTGCTGTCTATGGAGGATTCAGACAGCTCTCAGATTTCATCAAAAATATCTTAATTTGTGTTCCGAAGATGATCGAAGGTCTTATAGGTGTGGAACAACACGAGGGTGACATATACAAATTTGGATTTTAATAATGTATCAGTAAATGTTGAAATTAACATTAACTAAGATTAATAAATGATTTAAAAGTATTTTTTCATTGTTAGTTCATTTTAACTAAGGTTAATAAATGAAACCCTAATGTAAAGTTTTACCATAAAATCGGCCCAAACAGGCAGGAAAAAAAATCCATACTGTTGAGCCCTGTTTGATTGACTGCCATTGCAGCTGGTTGACAGAGGCGGTAAGTGGCTGACTACAATTTATTTTCTTTGTAAAGATTTTTTTAAATTTTGTTTTACAGCATAATCAGTTGAGAACCACTGCCTTTAAAAAGTTGTGCTACATATTAATCAGAGATTGGAACATCTAATTAGACCTGGCATGCTTATGAGTAAAAATATAATTGTTTATATGATGTTCGTGTAACTGCACTCAAATGCACAGGTGCAGATTTAAAATGTGTATCTGTGTATCTGTTTGTTGCCATTTGAAATCTCTTTTAGGAGATGATTCTGCCTCCAGACAAAGCCAAAACAGATCAAGAAATGTAACTAAACTGCACTTCCCAATAGAAATGTTTTGCATATAACAGGGCACAAATGTCACCTCCTGCCATCTGTAATATAACTCATTGAATATGGCCATGCCATTTGGAGCACAGGGACAGCAGGTCTAGGCTGCTACTCCCTGACATTCAAAGAGCACTAGCACCCTGCCATGTTGCTTAAAAAAGAGCCAAGATCAAGAGTAGGTAGGAGACATCTGAACGCTCTTCAGCATTTACCAGTTGAAATTATGCCATTTTGGCTTTTTAGTGTGAGTCACAGGTTAAAACGATTCAAAAATAACCATTCTTGCATGAACAGCTGCTTGTTTGTTTTTTTTTTGTTTTCCTAACAGTGTTCAAATGAATGTAAAGGTTGAATGCACATGTGTGATTGGCTAATTATAGTAAAGAGTTGTGCAATTTAGGGAAGTGTCTAGTCTTGACCTATGGGATTATCCCCATTTTTACATATTGATCTTAATGTCATTGTCTTTGTTGAGCATACAAACCCTCAGGCATCTTCTGGTCCCAGCAGATCAGTCAAAGTAATCAACAGAATACCATCTGATTCAATTAAGATGGGAATAAACCATTTACATAAGGAAATAGTCAATGTTCCATGTTTGTTCTTGAGTCATCTGTTAACCCTGTACTTAATCTATGTCTTGAACTGAGGAAATGTCATTCTTAAGGCTCTTTTTATTTCTTTCAAATATATGTTCACATTATTTTTGGCCTAAAACAGTTTGTGCAAAAGAGATCTAGACCATGGAGTCCCCATTATTGGTAGGAGAGTCCCAAATCCCACCAGCTACCCAGGTCTAGGCACACATCTTTCTGACACTAAGTGACAATATAGTAAGTACATTTATGCTTTTGCAAATAACTCTGGAACCATATGGGCTATAATCAAAACTCTTTTTCCCCATCTGTTCTCCACAGTGATTGCCTATAATTTCTTCCTCCTTGATTTTCAGGGTTTTTTTTGTTTGTTTTTTTACAAGAAAAAAAATCCATCAATTTTAGTTTTCTTCAAAAATGACTTTTTGAAACTCCTTTTTGTGGCATTAACTTAAAAATCGACATGTATCATCTAGAGACCCTCAGGACAGACCCTTGAGGCCCTGCCCTTTTGATCGCGAAAGTGAAAGTGCCCTTTGCGATATTTTATTTTGCATGCACATTTACCCTATTTTTACATTCAGATTAGCTTTGCTGTCATCTAATGCTCATTAAAAGTTCATCTTTAATAACACTAATTACTTAATAACCAATGTAAAATGTAATTTTCAGCATATTCCAAAATGAATAACCATTTTTTTATATTGCATATTATAATGCTGTGATGCCTAAATTCACTTGTCACATTTACAAATGATTGATTTTAGTTTTAAGTATTTTTTTACTTACAAAAATAGTATTACATTTTAATATCTGCCATTTATCAGTTATCGTCCATAATATGAAAAAAAAAAAAAGATTGGCTTATCGATAACAGAAATTTAACATCAGTGCATCCCTAGATATGAGCCGATGTATTTTTCAGGGATGACCTGTCTGTTCTGAGCACAGTGTCCAAAACTCACCCTTGGACAGTAGAACAATCTGAGGGGGAAAGGGTACATCCTGGCATCCACAGGATCTTTTCTTTCAAATTTGGCAATTTTTGTCTTTTTTTAAAGTCTGCTTTGACCCCATTGATTGACTCTTGTGTTAAACTTGTGTTTCTTCATAATATTAGAAGCACTCAATGTTTCAACTGACCAGCAAGTTCAAAGTTTGCCGCTATGAGAACAACTCGTCTCAGAGTGCATTTCAATTCAATAATCTCTGTTTGATGTATGCACATAAACTGGTTTGTGACTACTATTTTCTGAAGAATTCAGAAAATATCATGGATTACAGTAAGTGGAAGTGAATGCAAAGTAAATGAATTTACCCTCTGGTATTTTCATGTGATGGCCTGCTCTAATGAGAGACTCTAGGTCTGCACGCAAAGCAGGACATGCCCCTTTTATAACCCCGTGATTTTCAGCCCAGCCAGTGCAACCAAAAACGTAACATTTTTGTGAACCCAGATTTGGCAAGTAAAGTAAATGTATTTTGGAATACATTTGAAATGAAGGCAAAACAACAGCAGATTTTTCTTAATGACATCAAACATAAGTCCTTGTGGCAATAATGATCAAAATCGTTCTGTTAATTCAGAACAGTCTACCCTGTATTGCTTATTCCACCATGTATAATTCATAGCATTGACTCTGTGATGGAAAACATAGTGCATCTCTAATGGCTGAAATCATCGAATACCAGAGAGCAGGTGTCCTAACTATTGATAGGATAGTCTTATGGGAAACATGAGGCTACATTAGTGTGCCAGGCAGGCTAAGGTGTAAATAATAACCAGGCTCTAAGGTAATTGCCCTGCGAAGAAGCAGCCAGTCTGTCTTTATGCATATATCTGGGAGCAGATGTACAGCTAGATGCCCAGAGACAATGAACCTCTTTCTCCTGTGGAATTAAAAGGTGATTCATATCCTTCCACGCATCAATGATAATGCAATTATTAGTCCTGAACATGATCACTTGACTGCCCAAAACGGCTAGGTTGTTTATGTGCACATAAATTTGTCAGATCATTTTTCTTTGCCGAGGAGAAGTGCGACCCAATTAAAAAGAGAGTGTCTGGAAAATAAGTCACTCAAGCTTTTGACACAGTGGAAGACAGCGTCAGGTTTTCACTGTGTTACATCATTAAATTGCACACTCTGTGGGAAGAAAAGCAATAAATATTTTGTAGAGTTGGAGTTGGTCACTTGCTGTCAGTAACATGCTGGTCATCTGGAGATGATGGTCTTATTGCAGCCAGACCGAGGGAGACAGTTGTGGCATATGCCATTAGTGCAGTGTTTCAGATATTCAGACTCACCCTAAACACTGGTGAAAAGGTTTGCTTTTGTATTTAGCATCATATTTATGTATATATGTATGTATGTGTGTGTTTTTATATATATATATATATATATATATATATATATATATATATATATATATATATATATATAATAAAATAAATAAATGGGGTTTTATATTTATATGGGTCAATGACGTGACGGGTTATTTTTTTTGTCCAAAGGCCTTAATAATAATAAAAAACAAAGATATGACATCCAATGTAAGGTAGTACAACTAGATCACTTTTATTGAATCCAAAAGGTTTTAATTATATTTTGCTACATATAAACATATTTTAAAGATTTTGAAGTGTCAAAAGGTCATTCGTTTAACCGTCCAAAGGTCAATATAGCCATTTCATTTGTGATTAAAATATCTTAAAATGTAATAAATGTATATATTTTTTATTCTGGCATAATTTTATAACATTATATATCAACATAGTGCAAAATGGTATTAAAATTATGTGTAGAAGTCATTGCTTTGTTATGAGAAAAATGTCCGGAAAAATGAATTTCATTGATGTCATTCGGAGTAACCAATATAAAGGGACCATTTTGGATCAAGTCATGCGGTCAATATCATGTGACAGGATGTGACATCATTCAGACACCTGCAAAGGACCACATGGTTGTGAAGCAAAGTAACTAACTTTCTCTTAACAAATTCATGTTTTCACTTGCTCATACACATGTCCCGAAACATCAGGTCATTCGGTACAACCGCTATAAAACATGGAAAATGTTGTAATATTTTAAAAACTTGTACTAAATATAAAATGTTTGATTGTCCTTTTATTAGCTAGCTAGCTAGCTAGATATCAGCCTGTTAGCAAGTTTTTTCCATCTTGTAAAAGAAATTACAAAAGCAGTGTTAATTGATTATAAAAACCACATAATCTCATTGTTAACACTTAATAAAACTTCAAAATTAATTATATCTCCATTAGTTTTTTTTTTTTACACTTTTAAAAACCTTATTCGTCAATGACCCATATATATATATTTCCTTATTCACATCTGAATTACATTTATTTATCCTGTTTACTATCTCCCTCAAAGTAATGGTCCAAGGGTGATAATAAAAATCAACCTGCAAATAACTCTTTGAAGTACACAAACAGCAGTAATTTCGCACTCCTTTGAGTATGCATTTGAAAGACTAATGGAAGTTAATACAAAGCATTCAGCTGATTCAACTAAAAGCATCATTCGACTTTCTTTTTTTCCTGCAACTTAGTATTTTGTCTTGAAAAGATGATTTTTTTCTAAAATTTTTACCGGCTATGGCAACACGTGAGATGTATTTGTACTGTTGCAGCGTAACTGTGCTGCCCAGCATGCAATTAGCAAAGAAAACTCAGTGCACACTGCGCATTTGCCTTTGAAGATCATTCACTGCTGAATTCTGGGATCTGTTTAGAAGATTATAAAAGCTTTACCAAAGCAGGACCTCCTACACTGTGCAATGATTATGAAGACAGGTTGCAAACTGCGCTATCATCTGCATTTTAACTGCCAGCCAAGTAGTTGCGTGCCAGATGAAATGGGTGGCGATGGAAGCTCTCTGGTTGGCCCTGTAGATTACTAAGGAGAATGAAACATACACAACTCACAGATTCGAATTACAGCAGGCTGTTCCTAACCGCATGGCCTGCCCACACAGCACTCCAGACTATCATTACAGGGCTAATAAAGTGATAAAGTAAAGCTAGACAAAAATCCCACATTCTCTGACAATGCTGCAGATCCAAGGCTTCTTTATCTCTCATTGCAGTTAAGCAGATTATTATGACTGTTAACCTGAGTGGTGTAAATTTAGATGCGTAAACTTTAACAAGTTTCATCTGCTTAAATTCTCTGGAGTTTAAGCAGAGAGGAGGGATTCTAAGTAGGCTTGCTACGGTAGTCGGTGTTACCGGTGTTCAGTCGCAACACCGGTTTCATCACTTGCCCACCGCGGCACCGAGGTTAATTTTTTTCCCCCACTTTAACACGTTAAAAATATTTGCAATTAATGCAATTAACGTAGTATCCGTTTTCTGCGTTATATGATCAAGCTCTTATTCATGCTAATGCTTTTAAACCATTCAAGCGCGACAAGGCAACAGAGAACGCGCTGTCTGTGAATGTCCTGCCTATGTGACACACACACACACACAGACAACGCAACGGGTTGTATCAGTATCGAGTTCTCTTCTGCTCTTAACGAACCATAACACACACAAATTATGTCCGTTTTGTCAAGTGTTTTTCAGTAAGAGTAACCCACCATTCAAGCAATTGCCGTTAATTTGAAAGTGAAAGTCGGCCTTTCCGTAACAAAACATCGAAAGCTCAGCCGAACAGCTGATCATAGCTGTACAGGGCGGGTTTTTATTTTTCATGTCAAAAACATTCCTCGTCGCGGAGAGCGCAGTTCATGCAAAGACTATAGTCTTAAATGGACTTTGGTTCATGGTTGCATAGCAATGATAGACGCCACGGGAGCGCAAGCGCTTTGGAAACAAGGAGAAAGCGACGTGGCCGCGCTTTCCACGCGTTTTTAGACGCGATATGTGAACGGCCCCATTAAAAAAAAAAAGAGGTAGAGGCCCCGCCCCCCGGTGACACCAGTATTACCGGTGTTGTCACATGTCGATTAACCGGTGGGAAAATTTTCTCACCGTCACATCCCTAATTCTAAGTATACATTATCATTCAGAAGTTTGGGGTCGGTAATATTTTTGAATGCTTTTGAAAGAAGGCTCTTATGGCTGCATTTATTTGATCAAAAATACAGTAAAAACAGTAATATTGTGAAATATTACAATTTTAAAATATCTTTTCTATTTTTAATATTTTAAAATGTGTGTGATGGTAAAGCTGAATTTTCAGCATCATTACTCTAAATCATTGAATCATTCTACTAAATCATTCTAATATGCTGAATTTGTGTTCAATAAATATTGATTATTATTAACAGTTGTGTTGTTTATTGTTTCTGAGGAAACCGTATCTATCTTCGATTAATAGTTCAATCGAATTTATTTGAAATAGAAAAATATTTTGTAACATTATAAATGTTTTTACTGTCACTTCTGAATAATGTGTCCTTGCTGAATAAATGTATTAATTTATTAAAAAATTTATCACATTTTAATGACCCCAAACTTTTGAACTTTTGTAGTGTATGTTGCGATAAGTTTCATAATATAAAATTTGGTTGTTTCAATTTTTTTCACTAAAGAAATGAATGAAAATCATGTGCAAACATGCCCAAAACATTTTTAATGAAAAATTTGCATGGAATAATTTCACATACTTGCAGACTGGTTCAAACTTGCAGACTACCTTGATCTGGCATACTTTACAGTATCATGAATCAGGGTTGTGTTCCATTCACAATTAAATTGAGAATGGCTATTAAATTCCAATTCTATGTTTAAATGGGAAATGTTTTTCAATGAAGGTAATAAACAGGATGGAGAATTTGCAGTTTGAATTTCAGTGATGGATAGATGAATGGATAGATATGGATGGATGGATAATTCAGTAAATCCCCACGTCACTCTAATTCAAATTCTAATTCAATTCAAATTCAATAGAAAGCATGCAATTTTTCAATTCTCAATTTTGTCGATTTTTTTCTGAATTTTTACCCAGTCACATTTAGGTACACTAGGTATCCGAATTGTAGCCATCTAGTTTCCACAATCTTAATTGCATTAAGTGCAACACAATTTATGATAAGATCAATTCTAGTGCATTTTGAATAAAACAGGTGTTTCTGTAAAAATACTGCTCAGTAAATAATTCCTTAGTGTGCTCAGATCATGATATTGTTGAAAAAAAACTTGTTAAGATCATATTCTTTTGAAATAAGCAAGACTGAGGATTAATTTTCCACATGCTTTGTGTTTTGAGCTTCAGAGCTTATTTTTTGTGGATGTTAGCAAGTGTATATATTGGAAATTGGTCTCTCTTGGCATTCCTGATGCATGCATGGCTGAAGGGAAATCACTCAGCGTCTCAGCCCTTCTCCTCTTAGTTGAGTAAGAGCCCCTGGCCCTGTGTAGTTCTCCACGGGGGCCTCATCCTTGCCTGTAAACCATGTTTAAACATCATAATAATTTTAACACTACTCCTCATTTCAACTCAGTGAATATGATGGCATACCAGGGGAGCCGAGCTTCGCTACAGACACAAAGATGTCAAGGGAAAGCTCAATTGGAATTCAGAGAATTCTCCAATGAATCATGTTTTCTATGAACAGAGTGGGTTGGTAATGATTTTTTTTTTTACAGTATTTCATTTGTTTAAATACTTTAATTAATGATAATTGCCTAAGCAGAAATGGAAAATAAGATATTCAGTGCAAGAAGAGTATGATTCATTAAAAATATTGCATGACACAGTGATATTATAGTTTCCCTGAGGACTTAGTGTGCTATTCAGCATGCTTCCATGACTATAAAGTAGATCATCCACCAAGTGGTTATTCAATTAAGAAAAACATCTTTGAATCTCAATGAATAGTGAAGATTAACTAGTTGCCACATTATTTGTTTCCCAATTGTTTGAGATGGTATATATTGTTTTACATTGCTGTTTCATGAATAATTGTTTTTTTTTTTTTACCTGAAATGCTTACAGTTGCCAAATTCCATTGTAATAATTTGCCCCATATAGTTTGACAACACGTACCATTATTGAGTTCAACGAGCTGTCACTTTTTTTTTTTTTTTGCAGTAACCTACAGAAATATAACATTTGACTTTAAGGCCCTGTTTACACCTGGTATTAAGATGCGTTTTGGTCAATCAGATCACAAACCAAACATGCGTCTTCAGCCGACAAAGTTTAAATCCCGTCTGGATATTGCGCTCCATAATGTTTACGCAATAGGTCAGTAGGTGTAGAGTAGGTGTCTTTTGTGGCTGTTCGAACACATTTGACCACATGAGCATTTACACTACGAAAACAATCCGGTCGAATGCGTATTCGACTACCACTGGAAGTGGTCGAAATCGGACAAGCTCAAAATGTTTTAGACCCCGTTTACACCTGTATTTAGCGTTGTCCACTTGTGATCCGATTGACCAAAACACTTCTTAATACCAGGTGTAATGAATCTACACTAAGAAATGTTCACTGGAGTACAACATGTGACAACTAGCCCTAGTAATCTCTACTGATGTTATGCTCGAAACAAAAAGGGCCATTGAGAATTTTGTGGATGAAAATAATTCCAAAAGCAGATGACCAACACAACTTGGATGAAGCTAAAAGAATAATTTTTCTGTGGTTTTCTCATTTCCCACCCTGATTCATTCATTGTGTCTGTTTAAGGGGCTTGTTTAGGACCTCTACCATTCCCCAAGCATACCTCAGCCAGCTGGCACAGGCTAGAGATGGTCATGAAGTAGTCAACCATAAAGTCTGTTAGTTTAAGATTTAACATACTGGCATGCAGACAGGATCGCAGACAGAAAGCCAAGATCCCTAAGAGACAAGATATATTCTATTGAGAGTGAAAGCATGCCAGTTTATACAGAAACCACAATGTCATAAAATCATATTAGGTAAAATGAAAAGCACGACAAACCCTCAGAATAAAATCTTTGAGTAAAAGATTTTACTTTCGAACATGGCAATTTGTATTAGATTGTAGCGGTTGACATACCTGTGTTCAAATTCAACAAATAACTGTGATCAAACAGTCTCAATATGTGTAACAATGATCAGCAGGAAGATTAAATGGGTAAGGCAATTTATGTCATTTTCGGTTATGCGGCTGTTACGCACATCATGTGTTAATGCTCTCAATAATAGGCAGCAGTTTTCAGTAAGCTGGTTCGTGTAATGAAGTGTCATTAGTTTATCCCATCTGCCAGTGCATTTTTGCCATCCAAGTGTGAAAAACTCAAAATAGCAGGTACAAATTACTTCCCGTTGCTTTTGGCTACATCAGTCTCGTTTCCAGTGAGCTGGAAGTATCCCCCCCCCCCCCCCTTTCCGTACTATGCCTGTGGGCCCTGAGAAAGCACATCCCATAATCTTGTTGGCTTGTCTCCAGCAGGCTGTCCCATATTCAACAGGAGCTGTTTTCAATTCCGCAAACGCAGAGTTTCGGAATTAACTTTTGCTTTAATATACGGGCAAATCCGTTAAGAGTCTTTGATGTTTAAGATCAATCGCCATTGTCGTTTCTTAAACAACCCGTTTCTGAGAAGTTCTGTGCGTTCTGAAACTGCAAGTGACTATTGGATTGTTTGAATTTTAAAGTATATCCGTAAGGTTCCATATAAGAAACAGCTGTTAAACATATGTCCTAACTTGAGTCTTAAATTTGTTGTTTGCTTGGATCCTTGACCTTTTTCATATGCAAGTTCTCTGATACAATTTTATATCGATATATAATGTGCCATATGAGGAGGTGAGAAATTATACCACATTAGAAGAGTAACTGGAAAATTGATTTGTCACATTAATGGTTTTCTTTGCACATACTAAATTATATATATATATATATATATATATATATATATATATATATATATATAATATATAGCAAGACACTTTATTATTGACTTGGTTTCTGACTAGAGTCTGTTAGAATTACTGTTTCCATTTAAAACTATTTCCTGGCTATTTCCACCTATGCTTGTTAATCTCATTGTAAGGGGTTAAGGACTCCTAGTTTTGGTATGGCATGCCTTTCTCTGCTGAGTTGTAACATGTTCTGCCTCCCGTCAGTGTCTGAATACGAGACGAAATGACTTGTCAGGACATGTTTCCATAGCTTTGCTAACTGGGCTACGCAGGGCAGTGTCATAGTAAATAGTTTATTTTACTAGCTGCATTTACATGGACTATAATTAAAATAGACCCTAATACTAGCAGCCCAGTCCAAATAAGAAAAGTCTGACGTAATCAATTTAAAATTTCATTTACATTGGAAGGAGTGTTGAAAACCTTTGACAACCCAAATATTCAGCCTTGTAAACATTAAATCTGTTTGTTTTCTGCAGTTGGAACTTTCTGTGCAGGAATAACGTCAAGACATTTTATGCAAAGTAAACTTTTGTTCATCTTTGGAACACAAATGAAGATATTTTTGATGAAATCTGAGAGCTTTCTAACCATAGACAGCTATGCAACTGGCACTTTGACGCTTCAAAAAGTTCATAAAGAGATCATAAAACTACTTCATATGAATTGAGCGGTATAGTCCAAATTTTCTGAAGAGAATCGATCGCTTTATATGATGAACAGATTGAATGTAGGCTTTTATTCACGTATAAACATTCATCAGCTTACACATCAGTTGTGGTAAACGGAAGCTCAAGCATGTTTGCTTAGGGGGGACAGAAAGCTCTCAGATTTCATCAAAAAGATCTTCATTTGTGTTCCGAAGATGAACGAAGGTCTTACAGGTTTGGAACGTCATGAGGGTGAGTAATTAATGACAGAATTTTCATTTTTGGGTGAACTAACCCTTTAGTAATAGTAGGCCTATCTTGAAAACATACATGCAAAGACTTGTCTAGATTACTTAGGATAATAAATTTAAAATATAATTGTAATATAGATTTGTTGTTCGCTACAAATCTATATTAAAGGATTAATTCACTTCAGAATTAAAAATTTCCTGATAATCTACTTACTCCCATGTCATCCAAGATGTTTATGTCTTTCTTTCTTTAGTCGAAAAGAAATGATGGTTTTTGAGAAAAACATTCCAGGATATTTTTCTCCATATAGTGGACTTCAACAGCTACCAACGGGTTGAAGGTCCAAATTGCAGCTTCAAAGGGCTCTACACAATCCCAGCCGAGGAATAAGGGTCTTATCTAGCGAAACAATCGGTCATTTTCTAAAAAATAAAAATGTATATACTTTTTGACCACAAATGCTCGTCTTGCACTAGCTCTGCAATGCGGCACGTATTACGTAATCATGTTGGAAAGGTCACACGTGACGTATGCGGAAGTACCGCGGTAAGGTGAAAAACTTCATCTCATTTTCTCCTCCAACTTCAAAATCTCCCGACATTGTTGTTTTACCTTTTTTTGTAAAGGCCGTTTCACTTAGTATTTGCACGTTCGCTTTGTAAACACTGGATCGGTACTTCCGCCTATGTCACATGTGACCTTTCCAACGTGATTGAACCCTGTTAAAGTCCACTATATGGAGAAAAATCCTGGAATGTTTTCCCCAAAAACAATAACTTCTTTTCGACTGAAGAAAGAAAGACATAAACATCTTGGATGACATGGGGGTGAGTAAATTATCAGGAAATTTTAATTCTGAAGTGAACTAATCCTTTAAGTAACCTACTCAAATGATCTAAGTAACAAAAAAAGCTTTATTTGTTAAATTAATTGTTGAAAATTCAGTCATTTTTATCAGTGTACAATGAAAGTCAACGGGGTTCAATATGTATTAACAAAAAATTTGTGCTCTACAGAAGAAAGAACGTCATACAGTTTTGGAATGACATGAGTCTGTGTAAATAACTTTATTTTTGGGTGAATCGCCCCATTAATATTAGAGAACAAGGGAATGTGCAAACAACTTTAGTTAATAAGAACTGATAATTTATTAATTGGCTGATAAAATATGTAAGGTTATGCCATGGATATTTATTTTCTTACAAACAAACTGGTACATCTAAATGTAAGTTAAAAAAAAAAATAACAAAAGGGCCTTTCTACTGGAGTTCTGTATGGAAAATATGGACGGAAAACCTCGGACACTTGGCTGTCCATAAAACAGACATCAAATAGCTCTGGGCAGAATTCAGCTGCGGCCAGCACAACACTCTCCAGAAAAACACAAGTGTGTGTCATATCTGAGCCAGCACAAACCAAATAGTTTGTATTGGATTATGTGAAAGAGCATGTGAGTGCACAAGAGCAAATAAAAGGATGATATACACCCGCTAGTCTTGGGGTAAAGAAGCAGGCATCCGTGTGCTATGTGATTCTTCTCTGCAGGTTCCGTAGTGAATGAATAATAGAGAACAAGGGCATGCTTGCTCAGTGAGCGCAACCCTGCCTGTCAGAGTTGCGGATGTGAGGAGAATCATACCCTTGTTTTTCTGGAAAACGTCCTTGTATGTATGTCGTATAAATAGGGGCCATGTTTAGTCCCCGATGCAAAAGAGCCCCCCTGACCAAACCCTTGCTGCTCCTGGATTAGAATAAGAATAACAAATGGCTCTTGGAGAATGTGTTTTTGTTGCAGTTGCGGCCACAACACTGGGTCAGGTGATCTGCCGCAGCGATTCCCCCGGGGTATGCGCTTCGCTCTCTTTCGTAGAAATTTACTGAAGCAATAAATCTGGTGTGCTTGTGGAGAAAAATTAAAGTGGAGCCTCCCAGGAGGCAGAAGGGAAGTAAGAGAGGGATATAACAATGCCTACAAGTAGAAATCCAGGCTAACCTCTCCGGAGGTTGTGTCAACTCGAGAACAAAAGCTTCACAACCTGGAGTCATGGCTCAAGGGCTAAAGTCCATTTAGTGGGGAGGGCGTTCATAACGCCAATCCACTACCTGGGAAGTGGGGTATTGCTTTTTTACAGTACACTTAAGGGTCATTTCTCCACCCTTGGAGAGAGTACAAATACAGTTCTTGTCTGATAGTATCAAGGATTACGAGGGCCTGAGGCTGAATATAATTCTTTAAGCGTTTACATGAGATTTTCAAATAGAATTGCTTATGTTCCTCTGTTCTAAATCACTTTGGTCTATCTATCTGTCTATCTATCTATCTATCTATCTACAAACCCGATTCCAAAAAAGTTGGGACACTGTACAAATTGTGAATAAAAAAGGAATGCAATAATTTACAAATCTCATAAACTTGTATTTTATTCACAATAGAATATAGATAACATATCAAATGTTGAAAGTGAGACATTTTGAAATGTCCTGCCAAATATTGGCTCATTTTGGATTTCATGAGAGCTACACATTCCAAAAAAGTTGGGACAGGTAGCAATAAGAGGCCGGAAAAGTTAAATGTACATATAAAGAACAGCTGGGGGACCAATTTGCAACTTATTAGGTCAATTGGCAACATGATTGGGTATAAAAAGAGCCTCTCAGAGTGGCAGTGTCTCTCAGAAGTCAAGATGGGCAGAGGATCACCAATTCCCCCAATGCTGCGGCGAAAAATAGTGGAGCAATATCAGAAAGGAGTTTCTCAGAGAAAAATTGCAAAGAGTTTGAAGTTATCATCATCTACAGTGCATAATATCATCCAAAGATTCAGAGAATCTGGAACAATCTCTGTGCGTAAGGGTCAAGGCCGGAAAACCATACTGGATGCCCGTGATCTTCGGGCCCTTAGATGGGACTGCATCACATACAGGAATGCTACTGTAATGGAAATCACAACATGGGCTCAGGAATACTTCCAGAAAACATTGTCGGTGAACACAGTCTACCGTGCCATTCGCCGTTGCCGGCTAAAACTCTATAGGTCAAAAAAGAAGCCATATCTAAACATGATTCAGAAGCGCAGGCGTTTTCTCTGGGCCAAGGCTCATTTAAAATGGACTGTGGCAAAGTGGAAAACTGTTCTGTGGTCAGACGAATCAAAATTTGAAGTTCTTTTTTTAAAACTGGGACGCCATGTCATCCGGACTAAAGAGGACAAGGACAACCCAAGTTGTTATCAGCGCTCAGTTCAGAAGCCTGCATCTCTGATGGTATGGGGTTGCATGAGTGCGTGTGGCATGGGCAGCTTACACATCTGGAAAGGCATCATCAATGCTGAAAGGTATATCCAAGTTCTAGAACAACATATGCTCCCACTTAGACGTCGTCTCTTTCAGGGAAGACCTTGCATTTTCCAACATGACAATGCCAGACCACATACTGCATCAATTACAACATCATGGCTGCGTAGAAGAAGGATCCGGGTACTGAAATGGCCAGCCTGCAATCCAGATCTTTCACCCATAGAAAACATTTGGCGCATCATAAAGAGGAAGATGCGACAAAGAAGACCTAAGACAGTTGAGCAACTAGAAGCCTGTATTAGACAAGAATGGGACAACATTCCTATTCCTAAACTTGTCTCCTCAGTCCCGACGTTTGCAGACTGTTATAAAAAGAAGAGGGGATGCCACACAGTGGTAAACATGGCCTTGTCCCAACTTTTTTGAGATGTGTTGATGCCATGAAATTTAAAATCAACTTATTTTTCCCTTAAAATGATACATTTTGTCAGTTTAAACATTTGATATGTCATCTATGTTGTATTCTGAATAAAATATTGAAATTTGAAACTTCCACATCATTGCATTCCTTTTTTATTCACAATTTGTAGTGTCCCAACTTTTTTGGAATCAGGTTTCTATCTATCTATCTATCTATCTATCTATCTATCTATCTATCTATCTATCTATCTATCTATCCCTTCTCATTCGTTCATTCTGTCAGTTTGTTCGTTCTATCATTAGTTGTTTCTGTCATTTGTTCATTCCATTGTTTATTCGTTTTATCGTTTTGTTCTTTCAGTCATTAGTTTGTTGTTCGTTCTATCGTTCATTCTTGGACATTTCAAAGGGTTTTTACAGTAACTTACTGGCAACACTAAGACTACGACTTCTCTTACCAGTCTTGACATGCTCATGTCTTTTTTGATGCTTTGTTGGAGTTGCCTTTAAAACACAAAAAAAGTAAATCTTAAATTCCATAAAAAAACTGTAACAAACAAATGCTAAAATAAGAAAGGTGGCTAGCCATAAAGCTAGCCATAAAGCATAGCCATTTTTTTAATAGCTAAGATAAAATGCTATTTTCTCAACTAAGCTACTTGCCAACATTAAAGGGATAGTTCACCCAAAAATTTCTCATTTCTCACCCTCATGTCAGTCCAAACCCACAAGACTTTCGTTCATCTTCGGAACACAAATGAAGATCTTTTTGATGAAATCTGACAGCATTCTGTCCCTCCATAGACAGCCTACGCAACTGAAACTTTGACACTTCAAAAAGCTCATAAAGAGATCGTAAAACTAATTCATATGAATTGAGTGGTTTAGTCAAAATTTTCTGAAGAGACATGATCGCTTTATATGATGAACAGATTGAATTTAGGCTTATATTCACTAGACTTGTGCCGATATTCGGTAATGCGATATATCACGATAATGAATATGCACCATATTGTTATCGTGGGCACTTCAAAATACCGTAAATAATAATTTATTACCGATTATTACAATTTTTATAATGCATTTAAGAATACTTTCCCCATCAACCGTATAAAATCCACAACACCGCTGTATGCTGCGTCAAAAGGACACGCGCTCAGATGTTAACAAGCCCAACGTGCATGAGAAGCACATGATGGAATGAGTGAAAGAGACGTGCTGAATGAAAGTGCACGTTCACTCTCTGACAGCAGAGGGCGCTGATGGAACAGCAGAAGTGCAGCGGTTACCCCAGAAACCCCGCAAAGTTTTTAAAATGCTTCAAACAACCTTTCATTTTTTTGTAATCTCAGTGTTGTTCATCACAGCACCAAATACTTAATACTTAAAGACTTAATAGGCTATTTATTTTCAAACTTAAACATTTTTATATTTTAATCTGGACTACAACATGCCCTAATGATTAGAAATGTTCTGATTATTTGTTATTGTTCAGTAAAACTTTGAGACATATGGCTTCATTAATTAACATGTTAATTCATTATTACCAAACTGACAATGAAAAATACTTATAAAGCATTAATTATTCTTAGTTAATGTTAATTTCTTAGTTACTGTTTAATATCATTACTAAAATCAAAAGAACTTATTTAATGGACCTGAGATAAAACTAACAATGATCAGTTGTATTTCTTAACTAACATTAACAAAAAATAATACTTTCTGTAACAAATGTAGCTATTGCTCAATCTTAGTTAATGCATTAAATAATGAGACCTTATTGTAAAGTGTTACCTGTTGTTCTTTATAGCCTAATTCTTTTGCACTTTAATCTGTTTGAAATTTTTACTTTATATATTTTTTGGTGTATTGTATTATTGTATTTAAACATTCAGAGTTTTTTTTTGTTATTACAAAGAGTTCTTAAACCTGTTATACTATGACAACACTTTTTTTTTGCAACTTATTTCAATACCGTGATAAAAGCTTCAGCAATTAATCGCAACATGAAAATTTGATACCATCGTGTGCCATTCACATATCAGTATTCATCCAGAACCAATGAGGTTCATTCTCGTTTGAGCTTTATATGTGAATAAAAGCCTAAATTAAATTTGTTCATCATATAAAGCGATCAAATCTCTTCCGAATATTTGGACTAAACCACTGAATTTGGATTAGTTTTACAATTATTTTTTTTTTTTTTTTGAAGTGTGAAAGTTTCAAATGCGTGGACTGTCTATGGAGGGACAGAAAACTCTTATATTTCATCAAAAAGATCTTTAATTGTGTTCTGAAGATGAACGAAAGTCTTATGGGTTTGGAACGACTTAAGGGTGAGTAATTAATGACAGATTTTTAATTTTTTGGGTGAACTAACCCTTTAACTACAACTTGAACAGACAATGAGTTCTATCCCTGGGCAAAACAAATTGGACTCGACAAATCCCAGACAGTAAACTGATGCCTTTTTATATTTCTGACGTACAGTACTCCCAGCGCCGTTCCCATGATGCAAAGGGAATCACAGTTATTTACTGACAATTTGCAGTTTCACTGGGTGATATACAGTAAATAACTGTACAAATTATAGAAATGTCTAACAGTGTTCGCTCTTTCTATCATGCGTTCATTCAATCTTTTATTTGTTTGTTTGTTCTATTGTTTGTTCTATCATTAGTTCATTCTGTCTTTAATTTGTCCGTTCCATAATTTGTTTGGTCGTTCATCTTATTGTTTGTTCGTTCTATTATTCATTTGTTCTATCGTTAGTTTGTTAATTTTATAGTTAGTTCTATCATTTGTTCGTTCTTTTCTATTTAAAAATTCCACTCTTTGCAGCTACATGAATTTCAGAGTAAAATAAGTGATATATAAATTATTTTTGGTTAGCTGTAAGAACTGAATGCTAAAGAGAAATGTACTGTAGGTCAAATAATTTCATTAGCACACATGCTATCAATGACTGCACTAATGAAACCACAATCTGTTATGATTCCTTTCAAGTGGCATTTGGTTTTGTATCAGATTGCACCCACTGTTTACAGCCTTGTTGAGTGCTGTCTGTTTGTTTTTCTTCTTCCATTGTTGTTCTTCTTTCATTGGGCTTTTTAGGTTTGCCACATTTCATCTTATTGGCACAGGGGGGTGTGGAGCGAGGGAATGGTGCAGTAATAGCTGCTGAATGCACTGGCTGTGCGGCTCCTACCGCAGGGCCCACACATTCCAGGGATTACTCTTATTACCAGCCATTCTCTCAATGGGGAACAGAGTGGCCTAATGAAATATTCAAATGGATGAGGGGGATAAAGCTCTCCATTACTGAATTAAATTTTCAAAATGTTTGTGCTGCTTATCTTTGAGTACGTGTGTGTGCATTAGAGAAACTGATTAAGAGTGCGCAATGATTATCAGCCTTATAAAATAACATTTCAGAGCCATTTGTGATAAATTGCTACATGTTCGTAATAATTTAATAAGTAATTGATTTAAAGCCTGTGCAAATGTACTTTGTCCTGAGATTTCAAGGGGGGTGAGATGGTGGACTCTTGCTTGTAAGACTATTGCTTTTACAAATCCACATTGTTCAGGTTCATGATTCATCCCTCTTATAACAATCTGAAATCTTAAGCTGTTAAGGTGACACAATTAATATTACAAGTAAATTTATTCATAGATGAATTAAAACAAACACCACAAAAGATATTCAGAATTCAAAAGCATGTGTCAGGTTTCAAATGAATGTTTCCAGTAGAAATAAACCCATCGAGAACAGGCTACGAACGCACAGTCGGAGTAAATTGAATGGGTATTGCTTAGCTTGAATCCAGGACTTGTAATAGCCCCTACTCCAATGTTAGGTCTGCCTGTACATCCTGAGCAAATGATATCCTAATGGGATTTCTCGCAGAAATCTATTAACCTTGAGTCCACCCATAAATTTCATGCAGTTTAGCTAAATGATGACTGTAGAGAATGGCACCATGTAACCAGTGGGTGTGAAGCCGTAGTTAGATCAAGGATGATTTGATGACCCTCCTATTCAAACAAGGTTATAGTCAGATTGCCTGCATTAGATCTATATTTAACAAAGGATGAAATAACATAACAAAGGTATCTGTGAAACAATGATTTCTGTATCACCCTGTCATTCTGAAATGTAATTGATATCTTAAAAAATAATGCATTACTCAGATTTTCAGTGATTGAATAAGATTTTAAAACTCTGTTGTATGATGTTGCCTCTGGGTTTTTAATGATTTGTTTATACAATGGCATTAAAATGATTAATAATAAAGGAAGGACTTTGAAATAAACAAATTAAAGTTTTTTTTTCTTGGTCACAACACTTCTTGGTGGCCAATTTAAAATCTGTTTCTGGCATAGTACACAATTTTGCAGTTATCATGTTTTCTTTTAGATTAGACTGAAATGCTGGGTTAAAAACAACCTAAGTTGGGTTAAATATGGACAAATCCAGCGAGTGGGTTGTTTTGACCCAGCAGTTGGGTTAAATGTTAGACCAACCTGCTGGGTAGTTTTATTTAACTCAACTATTGTTTAAAAATTACTATATGGCTGGCTTAAAATGAACCCAAAATATGTTGGAAATTAAAAATCAGACATAATTACTAGAGGCAACAATGATAACCAAAAGGTAAACATTTATTAATAATCAATTTAATAAATGTTTATTATTTAATTATTATTCATTAAACTTATTAATAAATGTTCATTTATTAAACATATGAATACATTTATTTTCCAACCTATTTTGGGTTATATAGCAATAATAGCAATATGGTAATTTATTAAACAATAGTTGAGTTAAATAAAACTACCCAGCAGGTTGGTCAAACATTTAACCCAACTGCTGGGTCAAAACAACCCAATCGCTGGGTTTGTCCATTTTTAACCCAACTTAGGTTAGTTTTAACCCAGCATTTTTTTAGTGTATAAATTATTGAATGTTCAATAAGCCATTATTAAACATTATAAAACAGTTAGTTCCTGTCCTTAATTCTGATTGGTCAATAGCTGTGTTTTATTTACAATAAAACACGGCTATGACCGCTTTACCCAACGGTTCTGTGTTTCACTACACAACACCCTTAGCAACCACTCTTAGCAACGTAAACTGTATGTTCTCAATTTATATTGTTCATTGAAGCTTACTGTATTACGTAGAAGAGTGTTGTGAGAAAAAGATCGAGTGAGAACCTGCATTCAGATTTAGCATTTTCCTTCAGGTCAGTCCTATGTTTATAATAAAAAAATGTTTAAATGTCTGATGTATTATCTTGTCCTTTTAACAGTTAAGGGGTTTTCCCGTGACTGACAGCGCTAGTCAAAGCATTTGTCAGTTGCGTCTTGTTCCGTGTTCACAACAATTCAGTCTTTCAATGTAAAAGTCTTTGCTACTGACTGACACACTCATAAAGACAGTCTTTGCCGCCATCTAATGGCGTAATAATGTAACTTCTGTTGCTGTTCACGGTCATGGACTATTTTTCTGGCGGAAGGAAGGCTTTTAGTGATTTTACTTCATGAAAGTTGCATTGATACATATTTTTTGGCTTTAATATTTGTATTGTGTGGTAACCGTTTTATAAAAGCAATAAGGTACTCGAGGCTACCTTAAACAACACATATTTAAAATATAAAAAATGTTTTTTAAAATTAGTTTTTGTTTAGTAGTGAGGTCTATTTTATGAATGAAATTTGAATAATTGCTATTATAATATTTGCGATAGAGGGTTAAAACAGGTGCATGTTGGCCATAGCAGTATATGATTGTCTTTATTATTATTTTTTTCCCCAAAAGCAATGACTCACACTGGCTAGGACTGAGGTTTAGTTATTTTAGCCTTAATACTACTTGACCAAGTTATTTTTCTCTTAGCTTGACCTTAAAAATTCTAGAGCACACAGTTTTGGAATGAGATGATTGATATTGTTTTTGTCTCTATGAAACAAGCTCTGTTGCAGAAATTGTGCCAAGGAAAGTTTTTCTTTTCTTCAGAAATCTTTGATATCAGATAACTACCCTGATAGCACATCTCTTCTGATGGATTTGTTATTGCTACAAACGTATGTTATAGACTGTGTTATTATTAAACTGCATTCTGTGTCTTGATCTAAGGAACCGTATCCTTCTGGAAAGGCCATGCTTAATTAATTCCTCCATAGAGTCCGATTGATAATAAAAGCCAATATAAACATGTGCCCAGCAGTCAGGAGCATGCACTTCATCAATCAATTTCGCACTGTAAGGTAGCATTTCCAGCCTCCTCCAGCTGCCTGTGTGGAAAGACAAGTCAATTGTGCTGTGCTTGACAATACTCATGAAATGGTTAGCTGGATTTCAATCGATGGCAAAGATTACCCAGTCATTTCACTGTCACTAGGGAAATGGTGAAGACTGAAAAGGCAAGTCAACTATCTTCTGTTCTCTTCCAAAAAACATGCCGTGACTAATGACATCTGCTGCCTATTTTTGATTCCTTGAGGGGAAATCATTTAATGCCAAGTTAAAGACGGTTAAAGTCAATGTAAATTACTGTTCGCAACTCATTTTTACTTCCATTATATCACATGGTCAAAATCAAAGTGAGAAACAGGATACTCAATGAGACAAAATGAGGGGTGGGACTTGATTTTATTAATTAGAAATCCTTTCTAATCCTTTCTTTAGTCAACAAAACATTCAATTTTATCATATTGCAGTCACTATGAGAATGTTACTTTTTACTACATCTGAAACAAGTAGTAACATTTAAAAAATGTTAGATGAACATCCAACTAAAACGTTTCAGAAAAAAATCTTCCACGAATGATGGCCATTATTAAAGAACATATCTGAACGAACATTCTATTAACCTTACTGGAAGAACGTTTGATCGTACCTTTGAGAGAACCATGGCAGAACGTTAGCCAAATTTCCCTGTTAGCTGGGACGGCTTTAAGCGATGCCAGCAGAAGAGGAAAGTCATTTGACATAAAGAGAGGTATTACATTATTATTAATGATTACCAAGACAAACTGTTTTTTTTTTCTTCTTTGGAATAGCGTGAATCGAGCGTGCATTGATGAATCATTCACATTAAAAGCAGGAACATGCATTAGGAAAGTGAATAGTTTCCATTTTCATGTTGACTAATTGGCTCCTCTGGCTGTTTTTTTCTTTTGCACTGTAGCTCCGTGTTCATGCTTTCCTTGGTTGATTCTGTGATATTGGTTGCATGCTTTATGAAAAATGTATACAGCTTCTACGATGAAAGTAGGGGTCTACAATGAGAGTAGCGTTCAAAGTAACACCCTGTTTTCTTTTCATAATGAAAGATGTACCAAAGAAAAACAAGACTATATTTCTACTGCGTGTTCCACAAAAAAAAAAAAAAACATTTAAAAAAAAGTCATAGTGACATTTCAGCTACACTAAATATTAGAGTTTATTGTTTAATGTAGTATTAAGACATTATTTTTTGTGGACTCAGTTCACAGTTCTCATAAATACTGTTTTTAAACTTTAATGGTTTAGGCAATCGGTTAAACTAAATTCGTTGGATTTTACAGTTATTAAAATGATGTGATACTGAAGACTGAAAATTCATCTTTGCCATCACAAAATATATCGAAATAGAGAAAAGTTATTTTAAACTCTAGTAATATTTCACAATATTACTTTTTTTTTTTTTTACTTCTTTTTGATCAAATAAATGCAGTCTTGGTGAGACTACTTTATATTGCACTCTATAAATATAAATCCACTGACTCTAATGGAAAAACATTTTTACTAGAATATGGCATTTTTAATTCATAGTGTGTTAGTCTTTTGTTATCATAATATGCCATGCTGTGACTGAGTGATATATATATAAATATCTTTTTCAGTCTTTTGATGATATTCAATTTATAGCTTTAAACTTGCTGTTTTTGCAGACTTAACTAGTCTAATGTTCTTTATGAAGCGTAATTACAATTTTGAAAACATTGCATGATGTTATTTTTGTATTGGCAGCAAAATCTTATGTGATTATCATGTGAATATATATTGTGAATATTCAGTGCATCGCTAGCTGTGAGGATGATTGGTTGAGTGAGTGGAATATAAACAGGAATTTGCATCTGACCAAACCACATTCCTGTTCATAGTGTAAATTTGAAACAATAAATCTGCCTCTTCCATTTAAACCATTGAGCAGGCTGGAATGGTTTTGCTTATAACACTCACTAGTAGAGCTCATGGGTCGGCTTACATGTGAATTCTGTGAAGACACATCAGTAAAAATACGGGTGGAAGCCGCCGGAGGCCAGCACCAATATCATCGAGTCTGAGAGGACACATGGACGGAGGTCAGAGGCTATTCCTGGTAGATTAATGTCATAAATTACACTGCATTTCAGACAGATAAATTCATTGAGCTATGCTATCAAAATAGAAATCCCTGTTCCGGTAATGTCATACAGTGAATCATGGCATACAGTAAACAGCAAACCAATTCTAGCTTGCTCCAGGTGGCTGATGTTCCTTCTTCCAAGCCAACTGTGTGACATTCTGAGACCTGGAGAGAGGAAGGAAATTAAAAACAGAAAAGTGGCAGAAATCGAAGCTGAAATTCATGAGAGGGGTTAACATAGGTTAAAATGGCGGTGGTTGGTTTGTTATTGTTGAAGTATTTTAAGCTTTTGTAGTCTTGTATGATGTCAGTTATAAAAAAAAAAAAGTAAATTCATCAAAATGATTTGGTTTTTTTATGGAATATTGTGAGAAAACCTGTCACTCACATGACATCACAGCAATAGCAAACCGATCCAATCAATTCCCGATGAAAAAAAATCCCGCCCTACATTTTTTGTTGTTTGAGAAGCAGTTTTACTTGGATATAAGTCACAATAGGGAAGAAAAGTCGCAACTTCCATTTCATGCCGACTTGAAGTATATTTTGGTCAATAATAATAAAAAAAATCAATCAAAATCCAAGTTAAAATACTATAAGTGTTCAAAAATAAGTGTTCAAAAAAGGTGACCGGTTTTAAGACGCCATTATTTTTAGCAGTTCAATTCCATTGTTGATAGTAGTGCAGAAATTATACACTTCATCTTTAAAGCTTTGAAAAATCATTTTTGTTCATTAAAAACATCAGGTCCTCTTTAGGGAGAATGAACGTCCTACCGCTCCACGGCTTTATGAATGTAACAGTTATCCAAAACATCTTGCTCAGACCAACTTATCATACGACAGTTTCGCTTGAGAGCGCTTGCGAAATGTTTTGCTCCTCTTCAGACAGCAGAACACCATCTGTCTGATCTAACAAGCGCTGAGCGAGATCTATGGGATCATGGAGATAAGCACTACAACATTCATTGCCCCATTCTCTGTGGATCCAATTGAAACTCAACACACAGACATTCAGAAGGCCAAGACCATTTCCAAATGATCCTGAACAAACAGTCTATTGTGGTATTGATATGATTTTACAAGATTTAACAGTAATTTAAAACCATATTCAGAGTTTTACTGTGAAATCTTTGCATAGGTCATTTTCTGTCACCAGAGTTGTGTGCCATTCAGAACTGAATTGAGAACGGCTTTTAGATGCCAATTCAATTTGAACTGAACTGCAGTTTGAATTTAAATATAAAATGAATAGCTGAAATTCAAAGTACATATTAATAGTAATAAAAAATAGTAATATTGTGAAATATTATTACAATTTAAAATAATGGTTTGTTTAATAAACGGTCTATTTTAATATATTTAAAATTGCATGGCAAAGCTAAATTTTCAGCATCATTACTACAGTCTCCAGAAATCATCCTAATATGCTGATTTTGTGCTCAAAAACATTTATTATTATTATCAATATTGAAAACAGTTGTGCTCCTTAATATTTTTTTGCAATCTGTGATACATTTCAGAATTCTTTGGTGAATAGAAAGTTCTAAAAAAAAAAATTTATTTTATTTTTCATTTGTATTTTATTTTTTGTAATGTAAAAGTCTTTACCATCACGTTTGATGATTAAAAGTAGCCTATTAATAAAAAAAATAAAAAAAACTGAACTGACCCCCAAATTTTTGAACGTTAGTTCAATCACTTTATTCTGTTCACTGTGAAGTCATAGTTTTCATGCATCACTTAATTATAGTAAATTGTAGAACCAGTGCTCTAAAAATACAGTAAAAGTAAAACTAATAGTTAGGAATAAAATGCAAATGCACTTTTCCCCTCGCAGTGCAGTTTAGGTCAGTAATGAAAGAAGAACAGTGATCGGGTAGTGTCTGCATTTTTTGCTTTGTCTCTTTCCTGTTCTCTCACTCTCTCCCCCCTCGGTAGTTGTAATCATTTTTCATTGTACAAAAGCAATTAGCCAAAAATAATCATGCTCATATTTTGTAGCGCACACATACTACTCTCATTGTGAAGAATATTACCAGTTTGTTTTCTGTTCTGCAAGCGCTAAATTGAAATTTCCCTGGAAAAACATTTTTCAGTGATGCTAATGCAGTTTGAGCTGTGTGCAAATAGTTCATTTGGCACAGTAATAGGCAGTGTGTATGACAAGGCAGCAAAAGGCACGGAGCATAAGTGATGTACATGACCCGCATTAGTTTAAAGTGTAGATAACGATTCTGTCAACAGTGATGATGATGATAATAAGGTAGTTTAATTATGGCTTTCATTTTGAGTAATATAAAGCAGGTAGTGGTTGAATAGTTATGGCAGAGGGAGACAGATTCTCTGCAGCTGTGCCTTGAGACTCTCATTATGATTGCAAAAGTTTTCCTGTCACATATTGTCATACAAGCCCATTTGTCAAGACATTAATCTCCTGAAAATGAGATGTCTATCTCAAGAAGGTGAGCAATGGAAAATAGACACAAAAAAGGAGCACTTTGTACTGTTATGTAAATTCGCTAAGAAAACAAGGACATCTGCTGTTTATGAATCAGCATTCTCTCAGAGAGGGGGCTCGACATTAATAGAATATTTAAACCCCTGTTTTTGGCAGTTGTTGAACCAAATTGGCTAGATTAAAAGATCAACCGTCTGATATTGTGCTGCAAACACTGTGAGATTGAATGCGATTATGCATCTTTGTTTTATTTATTCATTTATTTATGCTAGAGGAAGTTTGTTTTTTTCAGTTTTCCAATAATTTAGTCATCACCTCTCCTACACACTTACATTTTCTAGACCAAAAAAAAAACAAAAAAAAAAACAGATCTAATTAATTGCATATGTCAGTTAATTAATCATTTACATTTTATAAGACATTACATTATTGTGGCAGATAAAAACATTGAATAAATATTGCAAAACATGGCTTTAGAAGTGTGTATATTATTTGTTTTATTTTCTTTGTATCACAATTTTTTTTAAATACATTTTTTTATTTATTATACAATAAACTATGCAGTAGAGTAAATAACTTGGGTTATGTACACTATTGTTCAAAAATGTTTAAAATATTTAAAAGAAGTCTCTTATGCTCATCCAGGCTGCATTTATATGATCAAAAATAAAAACGGTATTAATATTGTTACAAATTTTAAATAACAGTTTTAACATATTTTAAAATGTAATTTATTCCTGTGATGGCAAATTTTCTGAAACCATTACTACAGTCTTAAAGCTACAATATGTAAGATTTTTGCAGTAAAATATCCAAAAACCACTAGGCCGGTGTTATATATTTTGACCAGTTGAGTACTTACAATATCCCAAGCGTTTCCAACTATTTGTAAATCGTGAGAAAATCACGATTTTAACCAAGGATATGGGACGTGTATGGGATTCGCCTGTCAATGGCGTCATATCCGCGTTACCCTCAGTTTCCAGTTTTATTTTGTAGAAACCATGGAAACACTAAAGACGCTTTTGATATATTACATGTTTTATTAGACAAGGGAACAACTGTTTGATTACATTTAAAGACAGAAAATAAATTATTGTTATATAGATCAACATGTTAAGTCTTGTTTAAATCTAGTTTTCTTGATTTTCTGAGAGTACCATGCTTTTACCATACCTCACGATTTTGTCAAGTAACTAAGTAATACAGCATTTTCTCCATCATACAATACGTTTTAAAATTAATTGCATACCATTTATCAACACAAGCCACCCAGCATTTACTATTATGATATTCTAAAATCAATCTAGCTTACTGCAGTGTGCAACAAGTGTCTCACAGCAGCCGCCGAGCGAACGCACAGAGTAACGTCATAACATAATTTTCAACACAGTCAAATGTATCTGATAAACAGCGCTGTTACCTCATACGCTTGACTGGAAGAAGCGGAAGCAGCGACTGTGGCATAATAAAAGTTCCACTGTTCACGAGGCGTGTGTCGCTCTCGTCTCTCATTAGCAATCTCTCCAGCGGCCTTGTTCAACTACAACAGCACTCGCCCTGCTCTGCTTCATACTACAGTAACGTTAATAATCTCATCCATGAATATGATTTCTGCTGGAGTCCTGTCCCAATTCTTTTCCACTGGCTGTGAGGTGAAGAGGACATTTCCCAAGATTCCGCGCTCGGCGTCATCAAGCTATGCCTTTGTTTTGAATAGGCGCCCTCTAGCGGCGAAAAATTTACATATTGTAGCTTTAAGTGTCATGTAATCCTCATTACTCATTATTATGAAAGTTGAAATCAAGTTGTGCTGATTGTGGAAATCGCGATACAGTTTTTTTCAAGATTCTTTAGAGAATAGATCTAAAGAACAGCATTTATTTTAAATGGAAATCTTTGGTTATATTATAAATGTCTTTACGGTCACTTTTGACAAATTTAATGCATCCTTGCTAAATAAAAGTATTTATTTCCTTAAAAAAAACTTCTAATTGCTTAAAAAAAAAACAGAATTTTGAATGGTAATGTATGCTGTTTTTCAGCATGTTGCGTGATGAAGGCCATATTTTTAACTACTCAAAAGGAGTTTGACACCTTTAAATATCATTTAAAAAATACATTTTTATTAACAAAATCAATGCATTCAATTGATACTCTTAAAGACACAATATGTAGGATTTTTGGATTACAATATCCAAAAACCACTAGAACAATGTTATATATTTTGTTGACTTGTGTACTTACATTATCCCGAATGTTTAAATCCAGAGAAATAAGCAATTTTAGCCAGGACACAGACCGTGTCCGTGCGTCGCCTATCAATGACATCATACCCGCGTTACCCTCGATTTCCGGTTTTATTTTGTAGAAACCATAGAAACACCAAAGACACTAATATATTATGTGTTTTATTAGACAGGTGAGCAATTCTTTGGATACATTCATCAACAGAAAACTAATCATGTTATATAGCTCAACATAGTAAGTCATATTTTTTAAATCTTGTTTTCTTGATTTTTAAATCTCGGTTTCTGAGCGAATGCACAGAGTAGCATTATAACAACTTTCAACGGACAAATGTATCTAATATGATAAAACAGTGCTGCGTTTCCCCACATACTCATGACCGAAAGAAGCGGAAGCGGCGACTGCGGCATAATAAAAGTTCCGCTGCTCTCCAGCCGTGTGTCCCGCTCGTCTCTCATTAGCAATCGCTCCAGCGGCCTCGTTCAGCTCCCACATCACTCGGCCCTGCTCTGCTTCATACTACAGTAACATTAATAATCTCATCCATGAACATGATTTCTGCCTGAGTCCCATCCCGATTCTTTTCCACCGGCTGTAGACGTGAAGACAACACATCCCATGATTCCGCGAAATCAAGCTACGCCTTTCCTTTGAATAAGCGACCTCTAGCTGCGAAAAGTTACATATTGTGGCTTTAATAAGAAAAATAAGATGTGATGTCAAATTTACTCTGTGTATAGGGTTATTATGATCCTATTACTAAGCCAGCATTTTGGTCTGATTTGTGGTGCGCACAATATTTTCTGGCATGCGACTTAAACATGACTCGGTCCTGGTCTTGTGGGACTTTTGCACTGTATACATTCCATAAGTCACCTCAAAAACATGTCTCAGTTATTATTCTGTGAGTGGAAGAGAAAAAGAGATAGTGTGCTGGCCCTGCGCCATGTATTTGGTACAAATGGCTCCTGTGGCCTGAAGGAAGTTTACCTTTTTCATAAGCCGTTAATGATTTATTAAGGAGCCCCGACACAGAGTGCGGCAGAGAGCTTACACACCGGCCTCATCTTTCTCAAGGTGACATCCTGGGGAGCCGCAGAGAGCTGGAGATCTGGTGAATTTTTTAGCTGGCTGGAACGTCTCATCTCCTCTCCCTTTTCTCAGGAAGAGGCGGTGGAGCTTTAGTCAAGTTGTCACACGAGAAGGTGAAGGCTGTTCTTTAGAACAAGGAGGCAGAAGTGTTATTTTAAAATACCACCTCCGCTGCTCGGGTCAGTATCCGATAAGATCTGCGGTATATAATCCTGTTTTCAACAAGAGTAAATCTCAGCCCAAACATGCTCTTTTTAAAGCGAGAGGAAACCCTGTGGTAATAAGAGGACTAAAATGTCTGAGGCTTATCACATTGGCCTGTCATGCATACAGTGTGACTGCAGATTTAACATGGGATGAGATTGAAGTGTCGATTCTTAGTGGATATTTTTCCATGAATCCCCACTCAAAACATTCCTATTGCATAATGCCGCCGTTATCATATTATTTTCAGTTTGGCTTCTTTTGTCTGTTTTACCATGTAAAAATGACACGTCAAAACTAAAACCAGTAACACTTTCTGTATCAAGCTTTTAATACTGGGCCAGATTTACTAAACAGGGCAAATTAGTGCGAGTGCGCAATTCCGATGGGAGTGGAAAGTTCTGTGACGACTACTGACGACGCTGTACACGTGAGCCACACAACACATGCGTGTGCTGCTGGCCAATAATGAGCCGGCGTTCTGACTTAGAACCCGGAAGCGCTGCACTGTGTTTACAACGTGAACAGCATAGGAGAATGACAGGGAAGAGACAAAATTGTTGAATAAATTTGTTTTTTTGTTTTTTGTTTTTGCGCACAAAAAGTATTCTCGCTGCTTCATAACATTAAGGTTGAACCACTGCAGTTACATGGACTATTTTAATGATTTCTTTACTATCTTTCTGGGCCTTAAAATTGGTTATGACATTGCTGTCTATAGGGAGGTCAGAAAGCTCTCGGATTTCATCAAAAATATCTTAATTTTTGTTCTGAAGATGAACAGAGGTCTTACGGGTTTGGAACGATATGAGGGTGAGTAATTAATGACAGAAATTTCATTTTTGAGTGAACTAACTCTTAATATTATTTAATGGACCTGCGCTAACGTGAACTATGAACAGTTATATTTTTATTATCTAATGTTAGATTTATATATATTGTAACAAATGTATTGCTCATTGTTAGGTAAAGCATTAACTAACAGGTATAATTAATTAGCTAAAAGCATTAACTAAACTAATGGGACATTATTGTAAAGTGTTACCTGCATTTTTATAGCCCATTATATATACAGATTTCATAGAAAGTTTTAGCCAAACAGTTTTGACAGATTTGTTTTTGGGGTTTTTTTACTTTAAAAATTAAACTTTTAACAAAAGGAAACTTCAGGCTGTCCTTGAATCATCGCAAATTTAATTTCAAAGTCCATCTGTTTCTGCTGATATTATTTTATATCAGTTTTCATATCAATCGGTCGGCGTAGCAGGAAAATTAGTGTCATACAGCTGTCACCAATTTAAATATACACCAGTTATTAATAATACTCTATTTTTATCTGTTATTATGTTATCTAGTGTACTTGAGAATTTAAGTCATAGCTTAATTGAAAAGAATATAATGGGCGTTCCTCTGAGGAGCACCCTAGATTTAAATCTCAAAGGAAGCCTGTAATATATACAGTTCTCATTAAAAGGTGTCTTCTGTAGTAATCTAGTAATCATGCGCTCTCTCTCTCTCTCACACACACACACACACACACACACACACACACACACACGTTGGGTTTCCATGCTTTATGGGGACATTCCATAGATATAATGATTTTTATACTGTAAAACTGTACATTCTATCCCCTAAACCTACCCATTATAGAAAACTTTCTGCATTTTTAGATTTTCAAAAAACATCATTTAGTATGATTTATAAGTTGTTTTGCTTCTGCATAAAAAAAATCCTATATATTTGTGTAACGACTATATTTTTTAAATTTAAAATTCACTCTTGAAGGAAAAAACATTGTACATTGATGTAATATTTTGAAACTTGCTTGTGGACACAGGAACATTTTTGGTATGTCTGTTCTGTAAAAGAACCAATCCAAGTATGTGAACTCTTGGATTTAATAACTGGTTGACCCTCCTTTGGCAGCAATAACCTCCACCAAACCATTTCCTGTAATTGCGGATCAGACGTGCAGTAGGTCGGTAGGAATTCTGCACCAGTGCTCTTTACAGAACTGTTGCAGATCAGCAATATTTTTGATGTCTGGTGTGAATCGCTCTCTTGAGGTCATTCCAGAGCATCTCAACCGGGCCGGGGTCAGTAGTCTGACTGGGCCACTCCAGAAGGCTTATTTTCTTGTGTTGAAGCCATTCGGTTGTTGATTTACTCCTAAGCTTTGGGTTGTTGTCCCGTTGCATCACCTAAGTTCTGCTGAGCTTTAATTCGCGGGCAGATGCTCTTACATTCGCCGGCAAAATGCTTTATGATGGAGGGACTTGACTAAATTTGTTTGATCACATGTAACCATGAGTTCCCAACCTTGATCTTTTCTAAAAACCTGTTGTATAAGTTTATTGAATATTTCATAAACATTGTGTATGATGTAACATTTAAAAGGTCTATATTAGTTATATACAGTGATGTGTGTGTGTGTGTGTGTGTGTGTTTATTTGAACCTGGAAATACAAGATTTAAAGGGTGTGTTCACACTTGGCATGTTTGGTTTGATTAAAACAAACTCTGGTGAGATTGCTGCCTGTGAACGCTGCCATCTGAACTCTGTTGCGCACCAAACACTCGGACCGAGACCCCTGAAAAGATAGGTCTTGGTCCACTTTCAAACAAACTCTGGTGCAGTTCACCTGAAGTAAGAACAAAGATGTGACCCTAAAAAGGACATAATGCTCAACCATACTTGGTGGTTCTCATCATAAGAGCTATGTTGCCCTTTACAGTTCAGTACAGGCATCAGAATGGCCGTCTTCTTGCAGCAGATGTTCATTTGTGTGTAACGGAGGAATTCCTGGCACTGTTTTGAATCCTTCACACATTTTATAAACTCTTCATGAGTTCTCAGCTGGTAAAAAATACCATCCACCATACCACAGTATGTATACACATAAAACAAGCACATTTAGTCCAGCACACACAATTGTTTTTGATGTTTGGTAACTTCCGTCGTAAAATATACGTCATAAAACCTGTTTTGTTGTTTTGTATCTTTTATCTGTCTTAAAATTGACAGCGTGACCGCTAAGTGGACCAAAACTAAATGTATATAGTATATATAGTACCTATACATAGAAAGTGTATATATATATATACTTTCCCTACCCCTAACCCTACCCATAACTTACCCCTAAAATCAGAGGGAAATGATAGGTGAATAAGAAAGCCCCTAACCCTTGTTGTAAGCCTAAATACATGACGTGTAAACACACAGCAAAGTAAGTGGAAATTATGTATGCACATTAAAATGCAAATTTATAAGCACCTCAAGAAAGCATAAATGCTATCAGTCAACGTATTACATTTAAAAGCAATAATATCTCAAACCATTGACTTCCCCATGTTCCAAAACCTCTTTTTTCCCTCTCCATGTCTCACGTTCTCTTTCCCACACACACATTCACACACAAACACATGGTATGCTGAGAATGCTTAGCTCATTAGCGTATCTCAGAGTTACTGTGCAGTTCATCATGCAGAGCTGAACTAATGGAGCAGACCTAATGCTCCTCACACTGGCTGCTGGATCATCTGTGATGTTTTGTATCATTGTAGATTTAACTCAAAAATCAACACACTGTGGCTCATATTAAAAATGTCATAAAAATAACCCCTTTATTTGTGAAAATGTCTTTTGCAGATTATTAAAGCTGTTTAGGGCTGCAGTTACATAACCCAAAAACTACAAAGGTGAACTAACATTTATTATAATTAATATGTTCATAATATATTGATTGTCAGATTACCACAAATTACAGGTAACCAACACTGCAAATTGCTATTTGTGCAAATTGCATTTCCATCTCTCTCCCTTCTGTTTTTTGAGTGCACGGGTATGACCTTCAGAATAATTTTGGTTGCCACTTCCTGTCCTGACAGGTTGCCATGGTAACAGCTCTTTGGACTAACAGACATATGATGTACAGTGCTGGCACTAGAGCACTCATGTCTGAGTACTGCATGTTTTAAATACTGTCAGATCTGACTACCTGAAGAGACGGGAAGTATTAGGACTTGCCAAGTCTCACAGATTAGCCCTGAAGTGTTTGTGGTCCCCCCCCCCCCCCTTTTTTTGCTGAGTAAATCTGAATCAAATTGGAAGACCTTAAGAAATTAAAATGTTAACTGCTTGCTGGTATTACTTTTAATGATTGAAGAATCATGCTAATTTTGGTTTAGTCTACAGTATGTAAAAAAAAATAATCGGGTATTATTCCTGGATATAATTCAGGAGTTGTTTATTAAAGGGTTAGTTCACCCAAAAATTAAAATTCTGTCATTAATACTCCCCCTCATGTCATTCATCAGACATTCCTTTATCTTCGGAACACAAATGAAGATCTTTTTAATGAAATCCGAGAGCTTTCTGTCCCTCCATTGACAGCCTACGCAACTACCACTTTTAAGCCCCAGAAAGGTAGTAAAGACATCATAAAAGTAATCCATGTGACTCCAGTGGTTTAACTTCAATTTTTACGAAGCGACGCCAGTGCTTTTTTTTTTTTTGCACGAAAAACATAATTTACCACTTTATTTACAAAATATTAATCTCCAATGTACATTCACGCAACGTCTGCTCTCGCGTCAACACAACACACATGCGTCATGGTGCTCTCATGAATGCGCGTTGGAGATTAATATTTTGTAAATGTGGTAAATTATGTTTTTTGCGCAAACAAAGCACTCGCGTTACTTTGTGATATTGAAGTTAAACCAATGGAGTCACATGGATTACTTTTATGATGTCTTTACTACCTTTCTGGGGCTTGAAAGTGGTAGTTGCATAGGCTGTCAATGGAGGGACAGAAAGCTTTATGACAGAATTAATGACAGAATTCTCATTTTTGGGTGAACTAACCCTTTAAAAGGCTGGTAACGTCAACACGCGTTCTCACTCCCAAACCTGTCACATACTGACAGTTGGTCAGGACCCCTTGGCATCACTTTTTAATGCACAGGGTACACTTTTAGCGTCATTTTTTTTGACGTACAGGGTACTCCACTTTGTACATGTGCCAAAGGTTTCTCATTGAAAACTATGGTGTATCCTGCACATTAAAACTGATGCGAAAGGGGCACCCTGTGCATCAAAAAGTGACGCAGAGGGGTCCTGATCAAGCGTCAATATGTGACGAGTTGGGAGTGAGAATGTGTTGGATCGGGCACGTAAGGCAAACAACTGAAAACAATGGGATATGGTGGAAGAATTTTCATTGATTAACAGTTCTATACATATATGTATATATGTCTTGAGGCCAGGGGAGTGAGGTTTTACTTATACAGGGGTTTACTAACTGGTCTCGATTACACTCACCCCCTAAACCCCACTCCCACTCTGGGTCACGTCACCAACGTAACCTCTCTGGTTTGACTTGCACCGCTCCAAGCAGGATTCAAACCGCCGTTTCCAGCATGGAAGGTGTGCGTGCTAACAAGAACGCTAAAGACCACAGCATCTAGTGTCAGGCACTAGTGCGCCTCTTGAAGACAGTGGAGTGAGGTTTTTCTTGCACAGATCTTTACTAGCTGGCCTCCTTTACACATAGGCCTATACATGAAATTAAAGCTAAAAAGTAGGGGTGACCCTGAATAGTCGACGATTCGAAGCTTCGATAGGAGGAGCCTGATTCGACTACCAATCTCACAGTCGAATCTTCGCAGAGGTGTTATGAGAAGAGATATGGGAATGCTCAATATCTGATTTTACATAGATCTAGCAGTTTTCTCCTAATAAGTTAATATACAGCCTATTATGATAATACTATAAATAAAACATGTGAAAAGAAAGAATCTGTTAATAAATATATTTAATGTGCGTGAATAAATCCAACCACCCCTGTGACCGATTTAAGTTTCACTTCCATGATCCGTGACCGACAGAGGAGCATCTTGGCGGCAGAGATTAAATCTTTAACAATGTCTGGGATAAGAAAATCTAAAGTGTAGAATTGGATGCACTTTGGAATGGAAAAATATGATCCAAAAAAGTGCGGCGCACTTCTGCCGGCCAATGTTAACGAGCTGACTAATGTTAGGTGACTAGCGCACTATTTGAAAAGACTCAAACGGACACAGGCAGATCGCGTGAAAGACTCAGGTAAGGGAAAAGTGATTTCAAAACATTTCAGCCGGTTCTAATTTGATTTTTAGATGCTGTGAATGTTTAGCTAAAGACTGCCACTCCAGTTTAGCGTTTATAAACAATATATTGTCTCTGCAGTTAAAAAGACAAAGTTGACAATTCTGGCTATACTTTCGTTATTTTAATAATTTAATAATTTTAATCTATTTATTGATCACTCTGGGTTATCTAATTTAACTCTTTGTGGCATGTCTTTTGATGTTCCCCTGCACTTTAGGCATTTTGCACTTGTGACTTGATTATGACTATTTAATTTATTATTATTATTATTATTATTTATTAGAACGGTATATTCTGTTCTAATTAAATTCTGTAAATTCATTTTTGATTGTTTTTCAGTGCATCGATGTTGCGCTGTAGAGTTAAAGCTTGCTCGCACAGGCAATTTAGCCGATTTAATTTGATTTGCCGGCATGTGAAATGCATATCTATCTGCAGTGTGGCCTTTCTGCAGTTATTTATATAGGCATATATATTTTATAATCCAAAATGTTTTTATTCATTTTCTATGTTTGTGTGGTGTTCTGTAGTGGCTGTGAATGTTTATCCACATTGCCTTTCATTTCAGTTTAAAAAAAAAAAAAAAAAAATCATTGTCAGTTCGTCTATCACTTGACAGGCAGTTTGGTCACTTTATTAGAAAGTTGTTTCTCAGTGCCGTGTGTGAGAGAAAATAAAAAGTTGTCTTAAGGCGCGGTTATAGGCCTTACTTCATTTTCCGCGTCCCGCTCCATCTCGTGCACAGCCTTTAAAAGTAGCCTATTCTCCTTCGGCCTTGAGCGAGGAAAGAGTTTGTGCGCGGAAAGAGTCCCCCCCGCCCGCGCACACACATATATGATTCGACTGTCAGTCGACTATAGGCAATCTGATTCGAATCTGATTTGACTATGTAAATCCGTAGTCGAGGACACCCCTACTAAAAAGTTACCACAGTTCATATGGGTGCCTCCACGACATGAGGGTAAATGAGTTTTCCTTTTTGGGTGAACTGTTCTTTAAGTCTGAATAAGGTAATTGTCAAATTAAGTTAAGACATTCACCTAATAATTAAATAAAAAAGCATGCAAACTATTGCCTTTTATTTTTTTGCCCTGTTTTTACAGTATGTGTTAAACATGAGGTTAATCCTTATGTTCTATATAAACATCTTTTATTTAATGCAGCCTCAAACATAACCTGAGCTCAAATTGATCCCTATAACAAAAGGACAGATTGATACTGAAGCTATCCATCGGCCGCTTCTAGTGCACAATTCAGTTATCTCTCAATAGTCCTGACATTCAGTTGGCATCTCTGTGTCAAAATCAAATATGAGTCATCCATAATCTCAGACAGACAATAACTGACAAAAGATGGTAATCTCCACTGCTCAAGGCCACAAATCAATGGCCACAATGTCATCTGTAATACTATTACAAGGCTGGAATCAAGGAAGGGAGCTTTAATAGGGAAGATATCAGCATGTGAGGACTTCTGGATTTTCCTTTGACTGAAAAAGAACAGAAGATCTGGCGTCTATAACCAGCGATGTCCATTAATCATCTCCAGTTGCTTTTGTGTTGCGCAGTCTCAATGCACTGGTCACAACAAACTAAAGCCATCTATTATGGCTGATATTAATACAGAAAGGCCAAGATGATTTATAATGCTTTTTTTGGCGACATCGTTTGCTAATTAATAACGGCGCAATCTCCTGTCGAGTAAGACCGCCCTAGTATCACTTCCTTTATTTTTTTTCTAATTTATTAACACATTTCCATGCACGAGCCAATACATGTTTTCCTCCACTGAGTTATTATAGATTCATCATTAAGTAGGTCACACACCAGATAAAGAGGTAGAGGCAATGCTTCAGTGGTTATTCGACAGCCTATTTCTAAGTTGGTGGAACCTGCCAGAGCAACAGTGCACTTTTAATCAAACACACACAGGATGTTTTTACAACAGTGAATGGGTCGAGCTAATGACATTTGTCTAGAAATTTGACACCTCCAGTTTGTCAACTAGTATAGGCGGCATGAGTCAGGCTGTTGAATAATGATGATCCATGAATCCAAATTAAGTGCTGATCTGCCTGGTAGTTATGCACAGTGTGAGGAAAGCAGTGTTCCCAGCACAGTGAGGAATGAGGATAGATGTTTTGATAAGGGAGAGCGGGACTAATTGCCACATTTTTTAACTCCAGTGAATATTTCTCAGGGTGTGTTGATTTTTTTTTTTTTTTTTTTTTTTGTACATTTAAATTGATAATTTTATTATATTTGATTTTATAATTATATATTTTGATTTTTGATTTTATAATTTTATAATTATATATATAATTATATTGGATAAATAACAGATTAATTAATTTTATATATATATATATAATGTGTGTAGTCATCATTTAAAAAAGATGTCATAAATTGGACAACTTGTCAAAATCTTCATGATGTTGGTTTGAGAAAGTTGAAATGCTATTTGAATTTAAAGCTGCAGTCTGAAAGTTTCGCCTCTTTGTTGCCATCTCTGTTTGAAACCTGCAATTGCAGTTATTTGTGGAATTATCATCTTTACATGGGTTGTGCATCGGCACGGTTCCTGAGCGCGGATGAATCTAATGTTTTGAGGAGAATGTGTGTCTGTCAGTCACCACACCGGTGGATACTGTACTTTGGAATCACAGAATGTAGTCTTGGAAGTATGACCAAAATAAGAATTTTCACCGGAAAATGTCATCTGAACAAGAAACAAATCTGCCACTTTTGTTCTGACCAACTGAGGGAAAAAAAGCATTGCGCTACCAATGGTGATTAAATCTAACAATCGCTTAGCTCATATCACATCAAACCATGCAAATTATTATTATTGTTATACTTTGTTCTCATTGTTAATGTTAACAACATCAGCATTGCGTGACTGTGTATTTAGTGTGTATTAGTGTTACCTGTAGATTTCAATTTCTGTACAGTCTAATCTCTGTTAATTTGTCATATAGCCTCATGCGATATAGCCTTCTAGCTAAAATATTTTTCTCTAATACCTTTGATATGAATGTTATCCTTAATGTTCATCATATATAATATCTAATGTTAAAAATTTTATTAATGTTTCATGATGCTATGGAATTCCTTAGAGCATTATTTGTGAAACATTTGTATCTTTTGTATATTTATGTATTTTGTATATGATTGTATATTTTTGGAAATAAAAAAATAGCTTACTAGCTGGGACTCCTTCTATATTCTGTGTAAACAGACGTGACGTAATGACGCAAAGGCGAAACCTACCAGTACCACTCGAATTAGAAAACATTATTACAAGCTTACCATTGTGAATCGGGCTAAGGTAAGGAGATAGTTTTGAACACTGGCTGGTTATGTACTTGATCAAAAATTGATTTTGGATCATTTTTAACCAAAAAAAAGTTACGGACTGCAGCTTTAATATTCTTCTTCTGAGACTAAATTTTCTGACTGCATCTCCTTCTACAGCTTTAATGCTATACGCTCCAAACTTGCCACAGACCTTGGGCTTGTTTTGAAGTTTGTTGCTATAACATTTCTAAATGATCAGACACACAGTTTTTGTATAAATAATAATCAAAAATCATACATTTCCCATAGACTTACATTGGCAGAGCAAAAATGCCCCCTCTAGAGGAGCAGTACTGTCCACTAGAGGGAGAGCCCTCTCGATTACTTTCAGTGAGGGCTCCGCAAGTTATGTTTTTGTTAAATTTTTTTTTTTTTATACCATCTGGATTATCATTATTGTTTGGCTGAATGCATGTTTTACACAGTTTATTGAACAGGTTAGTTAATTGTCGTTCTAAGCTGATACATTGTAACATGAACACACACTGTGCACGAGCCCCACAGGGTGTTCTATTTCTTCTCTTCTCGCGCTTGATCGGACAAATACACCTTGCCAGTTTAAACATGCAAGTGATTTTAGACCATTGAAGCACTACAACATTCAAAACAGCTCAATTCATGCTCGCGAGCATGCTTGTTTTGCGAGACAGAAATCCGAGCCGCATTGTGTCTCTGATAACACGCACCCGCAGCCAGATCACTTTCGACTCGCATTCTCGACAAACCAGCTCAAACAAACTTCCTGCACTGAAGCATCATTGTTGATTCTTTCAAATATATGTTGGATAAACTTGCGCCTCAGTCTGACTTATTTATTTAATGCACTGTGAATTATGATAAAACTTCCCGGTGTTATGTACATCGCCATCTTTACTCTCACTATATGGTTACCTTAAAGCAGTCGTGACTTCAGCTGTTTGTTCATAATAAGTATGTATTTAAGCAGATACTTTAATCTGCTGAATGAAGAAAACAATTCAAAACTCACACCTGTAAGCAAATGCTGTTGTCAATCCCAAACAGTGAATGTGAAAGCAGCATGTATATTTGTATTACTGGTATATTACTGATAAATGCCCTTTTAATTATTTCTTCATTTTTTTATTTGTAAATCTATTGACAAAATGTTTAAATAAAACCTTGAAAGATTAACAACATAAATTACAGTTATTATTTGTTAACTAACTAATTTTTGTAGCATGGTCAGAGAACACTGAACAGACATGTGCTTTGGCTCTTTTAACTCATGCTGCCCATTCAGGCTTTCTCAAGCCAACATCAAAGTTTGTTTACAAACTTTAGCTTCTAGTTATATAGTATACAATATATCCTTCTCTTTGTTATTGTGTTCACTTGTTTGTACTCAACAGCCTTTGCACAAAAATGCAATTTTAGTTTGGAGGACAGAACTATAAGAGGATTTTGAAGTACTGTAGGACTTTGAGACCAGCATACAAAACCCCTGCTAGAACAAAATGTGTACACACTGGACTTTTAACTCAAAACCTCATAGTGACACATTTGATCTGTTGAGATGTTATTCTGTTACGCTTCCATGTGCTCTGGGCAATACATGATTGCCAGATTGTCTGAATCATTAGAATAAAGAGTGGCTGCAATCAAAGCATTCATGGGAAATCTCCAAGAGTGCACTCCTGTGATTCATTTAAAAACCTGAGAGTGGGCTTGCTTTATAGAAAGTTAAAAGATGAAGCATTTTATGTCCCTTTCTGATTTTTGACAGCCACTTGACATGTCTGTTTACACAGATGCCAGTTTTCCTCTCCTTTTCAGACTGCTTTATTATGGTGGTACAGGTAGCATCATCAATACAGACACCAAACCATAAGTGCTTAATTATTAATTAGGGCTATCAATCGATTAGGAATGTAATATATTAACATAATTGCTGTTAATTAGTCAAATTCATTGCAATTAATCAAATATATCAATATTTGCTGAGACATTATTGTGTTAGACAGGTTAATAATTGAATAGATGTTACAAAAAGTGCCTTTAAAGGGTCAATATCTTCTTTAATTTACGTCCATATCGATATATATGCAAAACACTAGACATTTACTTTGATAAAAAGCCATTAGTGAGGACATTTGTATTCCAAGACAATCCAGCAAAACAGTAGCTTTTACTGCCTAAAATGGTCCTCAATTTATTGCATCCCATCCCTCCTCTCCTAAATTAACTACCACATGGCTTAACAGCCATGGATTTGTAGATTTGCCCTTGCTTTTGTAAGACCATTTCTTCCTAAAAGCATTAAGAATGGGCTAATAGGTAGTGGTCACATTCCAGGCTCATTGTGTTGGTCATTAGAGGATGTGTCTACAGAGGGTCTGCTGAAAGGGCATGCGTGCTAAAGCGGCAGTGACACTGCTATTCCTCTTTCTGTTTTAAAAGTAGGGGAAGAGATGAGCAATGGCAAGGCTGGGCGATCGGCTGGAGTGTGTGCTTGTGTTTGTGTTTGTGTGTGCGTGTAGTGGGGGGAGGTGTGAGTGAGTGATTAATGGGATCCTACAGACCATTCCAGAGTCTAGAGACCTGCGTCACCTTTCTCTATAGTATTAAGATTCACAGGATGTCTGAACAAATTGGCCAGAAAAGAAAATCGGGGGCTTCTGCAGGGAGAATGTCACCAGGGTGAAATCTGAGCAGAGTTGTTGATCTAAGAGATTCAGTTTGAAACTTTATTGGTGTAATTTGGTGAAGTATTATGAGGCGACGTAAAAGCCTTTAAGGGGCCTGTGCTGAGTACAAACTGACAATATAGGGTAATTCAATTGCATAAGGACTAATTAGTTCCACTCCGGTACTCTCTCAAGTGTTGTTTTGTACTGGAGACATTATGTGCAGATTTAGAAGAGGACATGGGGATCATTTGTAATATTTGAGAAAAGCACTGTTTCATGCTGTTCTGTAACTATCAATTGTTGTGGGTCTGATCAGAATTGAATTGATGTTTTTAAATTTCCAATTCAGCTCTTGAATCTGAATTGAGGAAGCAAACAGCCGAAAACTAGGAAATAATAACTTTTTAAAATAATAATAATTAATATTGTTATTATATATTTTTAAGAAATTTGTTAACTTACCAAGCCGGGCTCAAAAACATGTTTTTGCAACATTTCTACAAAATTATATTATGTTGCTTCTTGCACGTTTTTCGAAACGTCCTTAGTGAAATGTCCATTAAAGGCACAGTATGTAATTTTAACCACTAGAGGTCGCTTATTCAAAATAAAGGCGTTGCTTGATGACGCTGTGAATGAGCGTGGATTCATGGGAGTTGTCGTTCTTGCGTGGAGCTTTTATTATGCTTATGCTGCAGTCAGCCGCTTCCGCCCTTTTCGTTGCGTATGTGGGGTAACGCAGCACTGTTTTACATGATTAAAACAATCATACTAAATACAAAAGAATGTGTTCGTTCAGTGTCTGCTGTGAGAGACTAGAATATCATATTAATAAAAACTGGATGACTTGTGTTGCTAATTGTGCTAAATGACATGCAATTAAATTTAAAATATATTGTATGATGGAGAAAGCTCTCTCTGATTATGCTATATAACTATTGAGCTATATAACAATGATTAGTTTTCTGTTGATAAATGTATCTAAACAGTTGCTCACCTGCCCAATAAAACACATATATTAAAGTGTCTTTGGTGATTAAATGTAAGTTAAGCTGGAAATCGAGGGTAACGCGGATATGACGTCATTCACAGGTGACGCAAGGACACGGTCCGTTTCCTGGTTAAAATTGCTGATTTCTTTGGATTTAAACATTGTTGGAAAAGTTTGGGATAATGTAAGTACACAAGTCAACAAAATATATCATTGTTCTAGTGGTTTTTGGATATTTTAATCTAAAAATCTTACATATTGTGCCTTTAAGTGCCGCTAAAAATGCAATCAGTTTCCTCCATAACAGATGAACGTGAATGTGGCAACGTTATATTGTGTTGGATATTGTACGCATTGCGACAGTTCAGAAAATGAAATGTCGGTTGAGTGGCGCTAAAAGGTTAGCAGGTTTGAAAAAAACACACTAAACGCTAACCTAAACGATAGTTACTATAAAAGCAAATGTGAGATGCATTTACTAAAGCAAGAATGCCAGTTTATACTTGCTTTTATTGAATGTCGTGATTCGTGTTTAACAAGACTTGAACCCGAGCCCTCCGCATCACAAGTGCAACTCTACCAGGTGAGTTACCAAGCAATTTTACTATGTTAGAAAAGCTATACATATGGAACTGGTTGGAGCTGTATCCAAAAATGGAATAGTGTCCAAATCATTCACTATGGTAAAAGTGTTTTGAGGTCTTAACCTAGTAATGTGCAAAGAACCATGTGAAAATAATGGTTTATTAATGATTTATTAATCAATAATCTTTCCCTAATCATAATTTGTGTGGAAAGGAATAAAAGCTGTACAGTCTACTGGAAACTCAAGTGGATTGTATGTATAGGTTTCTGGAGTTTTGCAAAAATGTAGGCAGAGGCATGTTTTTCCATTGTGCCTATATTGCGACTTACCCTCCATAACAATTAAAAAACATTGCAGAGAGAATACTTCCTGTGTGAACAGCCTCTGATTTTACTTCAGAGAGATTGATAACTCGATTGCACATGGATTACTGTAGACAGTAGCTATGTTTCCATCCAAAGTTGCGAATTTAACTTGTTTACAAATTTGGAATATTGCATCAAACATTTGCGAACAAAGCTCTGTTTCCATACAGTGAGTCAAAGAAACCAAAATCGTCACTTCCTGATATCACTAAGAAAAATGGATGTTGCTGCCTTAGTATATAATAATTTTCATATATAATCAATTATTTGCGCCTCAGAACGTGCAGATGAAACGCAATACACGCTGTAATGTTATCTTGCATTCAGATGCCTGGTGTTTGTGAACACAGTCGTGTGAGGCGTTTCCTGGAGGGAATTATACCGAACCACTTTAACAATAGACTTTGCTCAGGCATTACAGAATGACCAAAACAGCAATTCATATAATATGCTGTGCAACAAGTCCGCTGGTTGGTCCAGTTATGCCGTCCCATCACAAAGTCACATGTGTTTTTTGATGCGCATCAAGGAATTTATTTGGTAAAAGTGTTTCCATCGTAGTTAATGTGCATGTTTTCATAACGCATAAAAAATGTATCCAACTCAGTTGAGCACATAAGTTTTTTTTATGCGCGTTTTTAGAATGTATGCGCATCTTGGCGTTTCCATCCAGCGTTTTTTTTTATTTTATTTTATTTTTTTTATGCGATATCCCAAAATGCGCATAAAAATAGGTGGTTGGAAACATAGCTAGTGATAGGTATATGTTCAATGATATGGAAATAAAACAAACACTTCAGTACTTCAATAATAACTTCATAAAACAATAGAAATCTAAAGCCACATTTTTAATGTCTATCCAGTGCTTTAATTTGCCTCAGTAATTTAATGAATTAATTGGTATATCATGTAATTAATATGATTCCATTTTTTTGATCGATTGACCACCCTAAAATAAATAAATAAACACATGCGAACATGCCCTATGTATGGTTCCTGGAGCTCAGCAGAAAATTAATGTGTGATTTCTTTTTGGTAGTCTCAGCAAAAACAGTTTTTAACATGATAGTACTGGGGGAAACAGCTGGCAGCCCATCCCCCCACATGCTGAGGGAGAGTGGGAGAGAAAGAGAGAGACCACATGCTGTTATACAAGCCTCTTTCTCTATCGTTGCTCTCGCATGCCACTCACATGGAGAACATTTGCCTGCCCTTCATGATCCAGTTTATATTCTTGTTCACGCAAATCCCAAGGACTCTCATTTACATAGTGTTCTTAGTTACACAAATGAATGTAATGAAATAAGTTCATTATTCAAAGTCTGTTACAAATCAAACTAGATTTTTCATGGAAATGTGAGTGTCTTTGTGAGAGTATGTTGATGTGAGAGTGAAATGTGTTCAGAGTGGTTTGAGTGGCATCGCTAGGGTGTTGCTATGCAGTGGCAAAGATGAGTGGTTGCGCTGATGTTGCTTACCTGAGTCAAAAGACAGCCTTGGGTTAATGTAAGTCTATGATTTTTCTACAGGTTTTATAGACCTCTGGGTGAAAGCTGTACATCCGATCTATTAAAAAAGTAACAATAAGCCACACAATTTAAGGTATAATTCATATCCATAACACAAAGGGTGTGGGTTGAGTTACACTCCAAAGCTCTAGGCAGAAAGAGCAGATAAACATTTAAATTTCTGAAGAAAATGTGAGTGTTGTTTGCTGTGCGCCACAGTACTGAAGTCTGCCCCCAGTCAAAAGAACCCATCTCCATATGTCTATAATATTCTGATGCCAAGATATGGCTGGGCCCCCATGGGTTCAGAGTTGTTACACTCTGTCTATGGGATTTTTATGCCTGTTTTATCATCCGCCAGGTGAAAAATGTAAGTCTGATAGCTTAGAACAGTAATAACATGCTTCTCCACAAAAAGCACTGCAATTTAAGGGTATCATCCACATACATAGAACAAATAGTAAAGGGATGAGGCCATTGCTATAGGCAACTGATCGGGTTTTTCACTAGGGTGTTGCTAAGCATATGCCAGGCTAATATGGTTAGTTGCTAGGGTGTTTTGTATGCTGCAAAGGCATTGCTTAATGGTTGCTGACCCAAATGAAGTCTGTTTTTATGTTTTTGAAAATCATAATTCTGATATCTTAGAAAAGTAATTACTACTACTGTCAAATCGATTAATCGTGATTAATCGCATCTAACATAAACTTTTGAATAGCCTGTGTGTATGCACACACACACACACACACACACACACATATTTATTTACAAACTTTTAGATACACAATTAATCGATTTGACAGCACTAGTAATTACACACCATTCCATACTAAGCCAAGTTCAGACATTTATGCCTGTAGAACACAGTGCTGGGCAAAACAAGAAAAGAAACAATGTTTGTAACCTTACAAATGAAAATGCTCAGACCTATTATAATTGGGAAACGGGGCCCAGGACCCGTTTTAACTAACCATGCACATTTTTACTGTCATTATAAATATATCAGCCTAGACTGCAGAACTCCAAAAATGTACCTATACGTTTAATTCATTCCATTTTCCATCTGAAATGAACACTAGAGGCAGTAAAATGCCAACAACTTTTATTCCTTTTCTCACAAATTATGATTACGGGGGCAGATTATCTTTTAATAAAACACGGTTCCTTGCACAATACTACATTATGGCCTCAAAACGCTTTTACCATAGCGCATGAATTATAAAGTAATACATCTTGACATTTGTGTCACATAACCAGCTCCATATGTATGGCTTTTCTGACGTGGTAACATTGGTTGGTACAGCATTGCTTTTGGGATGAGCTCTCAGGTATGAGTCCCGTGAAACATGGGTAAAAGTGCTCAAAGACTTGTGGAAGCAAACTAAAATGGCATGGTTGCTTCAGCAAATGCATTTTTATCTCAAAAAATTGCGAAACGTGCAAGAAGTAACGTAACATAATTTTGCTGAAATGTCACCACAGGCACGTAATCCCAATGAGATTGGGTTGTAAAAAATGCTGCTGATGCAATTTCGTTATTCAGCTTTGAGTACATTCAGCAATCCTAAGAAAGATCAGAGCAGACATGAAATAAGCATTCTCAGTCATGCAGTTTAATGGCAGTTTTTAAATATTTGCTTGTGAGATTGCATAAGGTCTTCTGTCCTGGGGAGTATTTACATTACACCTCTTAGCAGATAATTTTCCAACACTTCGTTGAGTGTGGAAAATGTGCAAGCATGGTGGTGAAAAACAGCAGTCCACTAGATAGTGCGCACGGACTTTGAAGGGCTTTGAAAGGGCTTTGCCCTTTGAAGGGCAATTATTTTATCTTTTTTAAACAAATGAAAGGCAATGTGGATAAACATTCACAGCCACGATGTACAGAACACCACACAAAGATATAGAAGAAAATGAATAAAAACATTTTGGATCAATAAACCTTAAAATATATATAAATAACTGCAGAAAGGCCACACTGCAGATAGATATGCATTTCACATGTCGACAAATCAAATAAAATCTGCTAAATTGCATGTACGAGCAAGCTTTAACTAATCTACAGCGCAACATCAATGCACCAAGAAACATTCAAAAATTATTTTACAGAATTGAATTAGAACAGAATATACCGTTCTAATAAATAAAAATAGCCTAATTTAAAAAATGAAATAGTCATAATCAAGTCACAACTGCAAAATGCCTGAAGTGCAGGGGAACATATATTCAAAACACAAGCCACAAATAGTTAAATTAGATAACCCAGAGTGATCAATAAATAAATTAAAATTAAATAAATTATTAAAATAACGAAAGTATAGCCAGAATCGTCAACTTTGTCTTTTTAACTGCAGAGACTAAACTGGAGTGGCAG